>MU158769.1:878053-994510 GCA_015888305.1 Antheraea pernyi | reverse complement strand
ACATATATATACGAATAAGTATAGGTTTGACACAACTTTAAAAAAAAAAATGTAAAATCATACTTTCGCGTCGAGAAAGGCTATAATAACTATAAGAAAATATTTTACGGCCGTTCATACGAATAATTCCGTTTTTATGGTTCTGATAATTTTAAATGTATACATATCACTGTATGTCATTACCTCAAGTTAATTCATAGCTTGGGTGGTTGCGAGGACATACTTGAACAAGTTACGATTGTAATTAGGGGTGTCGTGTAATTAACCCTTCGGCTAATTTTTTAAGACCCAGATCTCAAAATGGCGGATAGTGTTTTTTTTTATATTTTACGCCATCATCATGGTTTAGTAAAAAAAAGTTGGTACAAATGAAAAAAAATATATATATAAAAAATTGTAAATACTTGTATATACTTTATTGTTCAAAGTTTTGTAATAAATCAGATATTTTTATATTGTCAACAGTCTGTTAACCTCATGACGTCTACATTTGTTTGTACGGAGCTTAAACCGTTACCGTGTTATTAGAAAAAAGTTAAATACGTATTAAATACTTGGTTTAAAAAAGTTTCCTAATAAATGCACCGCGCTCGGCCGAGGCAAGTTCGCGTTATCCTTTTTCACAAGTCTAACCTTTTTTTTTTTAACGTGGAGAGAAAATCCATCATGGTTTGTCAGGGCCTCGGGGGAGCGCCTGACTTGAACCGACCACCAGCCTTTGTGATGCCACGCAGGGGTGGTGCCATACGGCGACTTTAACCGGCTAAAACTCCACGACAACCAACGCCGCACTAGTGTGAGGAGTGTCCCGGGGTTGCGTTAACAAGCTCCGCAACACCCCCCGGCGGCAGGCGTTTCCCACGCCACACCCGACTGAGGCAGCCCGGTTGTGAGGTTGCCTCCCAGCCCGCCGAACCCGTGCAATGGAAGTCCGGGGCCCCTGCCCCTTTCTCCCTGGGTTCGGCCAGCAGCGGAGAGGCAAAGCCGCTCCGCCACCACCCCGCAATTAATTTTTTAACGAGGTTTACTCCTCATTCGCCTCGGCCACCCTGAGATCCCCTCCGGCCTACGCTATCCTACGTAACGCCCCCCCCCCATCCCTCGAACCTTACCCTACCCTACCTTACTCAAACCCTACGCCCTCCAATCCCCTAGACGTGCCTACCCACCTAGTAGGTAGGCAAGCCAGAGGTTACCTAACCCGCCCCCCCCCCCATCCCCCAACCCTACAAACCCTAGCCCTACCAATCCTACCTACCTACACAGTCCCTACGCCCGCCTAACCCCTGGTCTTGCCTACTTACCGTGTAAGTAGGCAAGCCAGAGGTTTCCTAATCCTAACCCCCCACACCTACGTAGCCTACCTGGGAGGTTCCCTCAGGGCGGCCTCTGGTGGAAACTGCCACCCCCTCTCCGTCTTCCACGCCTGGCACCCCGACGGCGCGTCGTAGATGCACCGGTGTCCCTCTCCCTGGCTCGCTCTGCCTCCTCCTTCCGTAACATGACGGAGTCACAGAACGAGGCGACATCTCTCCATGCTGTTTCGTCCTCGACCATGGCTTTGACAACTGTGACCAGGGACAGGTCACTGCCAATGGAATCTGTGAGCACTCGGCGTTGTTCTGCCCACGCCGGACACAATTCGAGTGTATGTTGTGCAGTGTCCAGTAACTCACCGCAGTGGTGACAATGCGGAGTGAGTTCCTTCTGGGCGATATTGTGCAGGTACTTCCCAAAACACCCGTGTCCGGTCAGTACCTGCACCAATCTAAAGGTCAACTGACCATGACTCCTCTCCACCCATTTCTTGAACACAGGGCGAATCGCCTCGATGGCCCTTTTCCCTGCAAGGGGTGAGTCCAACGCGCCGCTCCATGTCCTCATCATGCGTTCTTTCAGCTGCGTTATTCGAACCGCCCTCTCTCTTGGGGCGATGGTTGCTCCCTGAGCTGTTCGCACAAAACACCAGAAGTACAGCTCAGCTTGGTATAGGGCCACCAACTTCCAAGGAGCTGAACTTGCCAGTAGGCATGCCGACTCATAAGCTACTGTGCGGTAGCCTCGTATGGATCTGATAACCATAGTCCTGTGTATTTGACGAAGAACAGCACTGTTTGTGGCAGTCAGGTTCTCGTACCACACGGGAGCGCCATACAAAGCCATCGATTTGATTACGTTCGTATATAAGCTGCGACAGTTTGGTCCTGGACTGCCGAGATTTGGTAGCATCCCCGACAGCGCAGAAGCAGTCCGCATGACCTTCGGTGCCAATTGCCGGAAATGCTCCACGAAATTCCAGCGACTATCCAATGTAAGGCCCAAATATTTCATGGTGGGCCGCACCATGACATTGACTCCTCCAATGTCCAGTTGCGTGCTTGAAGGGGGAGCTCTCCCCGAACCATAGAAACATATGGCTTGGGTTTTGTACAGGGCAACCTCTAATCCCAGTCGCATGATTCTTTCGACGACTAGCTCCACGCTAACAGTGGCTAGGTTTATTGCCTCTCTCAATGTTTTACCTCGAGCCGTCACCAAGGTATCATCTGCATAGCATATGGTCGTTGCACCCGTCAAAAGAACTCCTCGCAACACCCAGTCGTAGCTGATGTTCCACAGGAACGGTCCAAGGACCGACCCCTGCGGAACACCGCACGACGTTGCCTTCTGGCAGCTGTTGCCGACCGGACCAACCCATGTGACAGACCTGTCCTCCATGTATGACTCGATGATCCGACAAAAATATCCTGGTATCCTGTGATATTGTAACGCCTGTTTGACGCATTCCCGAAGTAGTGAGTTGAACGCGTTAGAAATATCCATCGAGACGGCAATTAAAACTCTACCCTGCGAGGTAGCCTCGTCCGAGAGAGCTTTTAGCTTAAGAATCGCGTCTATAGTGGATCGTCCTTGGCGGAAGCCGTATTGGGCGTCTGATAAATCCAGTCCAACGTGCCTTAGGTGTTCCAGGATGCGTTGAGATATAATCCGCTCAAGTAGTTTTCCTGTTCACAAGTCTAACCTAACGTAACCAAAGCTAGACAAAAGAGCAAGATGGCGAACATTCAGTGACCGCGGTGCGTTTAATATGAGACCTTTTTAAAAAATACCACTAATATTATAAAATATAGAGTGAAATAACACAAGATTATGGATAAAATACAAAGGCCACTACACGAGACAAAGATCCTGCCAAAAACTACATTTTGAATTTTGTTGTTTAAATAACACCGTTATGGTTTTGGACAGTCCAGAGAGAGATTAATGGGAAAACTTTCATGAGACCACACTATTGGATAACACTCTCCTTTGTACCTAATGTTTTCCGGATACAACAACATAGACCAATTCGTTAATTAAATATAAAACTAGAAACTTATTTCTAAGCGTGTTTGTTAAAATTTGTGACGTATACTTTCATGTTTTGAGTAAGTTGTATTCATTTTTTGAAGACCTACGTTTATATTTGATGTACGCTATTGTGTGGTGGTATTGTTCTTTGTATGACGTCTAGTTTGTGAACTGATTATAAAAAATATATATGGGGGCATTCCAAGCGAAATAGGATATTTTTGCTTTCCTTAATATTACGATTTCTTTTTATATATCATACGAGGCAAACAAACGGGGATGGGTCACCTGATGTTAAGTGATCACCGCCGTCCATAGAAACTAACAACACCAAGGGAGTCGCTAATGCTTTACCAGCTTGTGTTTTAAGGGAAGGAAGGGGATGGGAGTTGGTCTCCGGCGCTCTCACTGACTGAACGGAACGCAACAATGCAAGCACTGTTACTTAACGTCGGTTTTCTGTGAGAGGGTGGTACTACCCCGAGCGAACCGACCCATTCATGCTGAAACCAGTAATAGCTTCAGCGTGGCTCTACCACCTCTAAATACTTTTGTTTGAAATTGAAAATTTGAGATAAATAAGAGATTCGAAAACTGAAGAAGTTCAAATTTTCAAAAATCGTAAATTAATAATTAGAGAACCTCCATTACCAGCACGGCTTAAAAGTTGAGGAATGGGTAGAAGCTTAAAATAAAAAATAAATAAATCAAAATTACTATTCATTTTTTAAAACTCGATTTAAATTTTAAAATTAAGAGATCTTTATTTAAAAAAAATGAAATACTGTTGATTTATTCTTTTCTACAAAGGTCTCATGTAAAAACAAAAATCAAATTTGGAGGTAATAAAATATATCACAAAAAAGAGGAAATTAAAATCGTTTACAAATCGTCCGATTTCACGTGGAACGCCATCACACGTCATCATTTTCGATATCTTAAGAGCTTTATCTTAATATCATTCAACTATACATTCAAACTATATTATAAACAACAAAGTTTATTAGAATGGCTGAGCGCTTGTCACCCTTTCACGTAAAAGCTTTTATTTTAATTCTTTATTTCTTTATATACTTTCCTCCTCCTCCTCCCTTTATATACAGTCCTCCAAGTGCGTATTTATTTGTAGATTACGACACTTTCCAAAAATTGGACGCAAGATCCGCTTTGCAGTTTACCAACGATCATTATATTTCTAATTCTTTTCGCAAACTCCTACAATATTCAAGTACGTCTGTCGAACAATAACGGTAGTACGTAACCCGTGTTATGAGTTTAAAATGACCGTGTCTGGAATCGAATCGGAGTCACGATTATTGTCTACCGTTACCGAATACCATCGTAAATGAATAAGAAACGATTTGCGGCAGGTGATTGGATCGTTTAAATCATAAATTGGCTTAGCAACATCTTTGAATTTGTTCTAAATTATTTTACGTCCGAACCGATAACGAATCGTTTACTTCTTCGAGTGGGAGCACAATCTTGTCATTAAAAGTCGGTTTACGGACAACAATTTCACGTGATAACGACTCGGACGCATCGGCCGATGTAGTGGAAGAGATATAGATGTCACGTAAGGTGGTAGAGTCACGCTGAAGCTATTACTGGTTTTAGCGTGAATAGGTCTGCTCGCCCGAGGTAGTACCACCCTCTCACAGAAACACCGACGTGAACTAACAGTGCTGGCATTATTGCGTTTCGTTCGGTCAGTGAGAGCGCCGGAGGCCCACCTCCCCTCTCTCCTATACCCTCCCCCTTTCCCCCCAAACACAGGCTGGCAACGCGCTGGCGACTCCCCTAGTGTTGTTAGTGTCTATGGACGGTGGTAATCACTTAACATTAGTTGAACCACCTGCTTGTTTGCTTCCTACGACATAAAAAAAAGATGCGTCACAAGACGAACGCTTAGGCCGATCGCGCTCATCTATCGCTTGTACGGTGCTCTGGCTTACACGCTCGGCTCAAGCGTAACGTGACAACGAGACATGCTTCTTCTCGCGTGCAGCCAATGTTTATCGATTTATAAGACGTTATCACGTCAAAAAGTGTCACGTTTTCTATATGGATTGAAAAGTATTATTGCAAAATATTTTTTAGGAATCCCATATGTTAAGTCAAAACATTCTGTCCTTTCGAGTCACTTTAAAGGTTTCTATATTTTCTAAACCGCAATAGATTTCTGGTTAAAATTTACAAGGTTACAGTATATCTGTAATTATGTCAAATATCTTAATAAATGATAATAAGTAAAATGTTAACACGTCCTCAAGATAAACAGGCAGGCGTCAAATTTGTTTCGATTATAATAAGAATTTTAAAGTAAATTAACAAATAATTGGATATTTTTTAAATACTGATTACTAAATAAATATGTTTTAGTTTTGACTGTGCATAAAACAACGATCTATTTGTTACAGATTTAAAAATGTTGAAGTGGACTGTATATGGCAAAAAGAACAATGAAGGACAGTCAACACAATCAGATACAGAAAACTGCGAGAACTGTAACAATATACCTTATAATACTGAAACGAGAAGATCTTTAGACGCGCAGTCAGTGAAGAAAAGTAAAAAACCTAGTAGGTATCAAAGAAGATCCTTAGGTGCAAACGCAACTAGAAAAAATAATATAAAAACGATTAATAAAGAAAACGTAAATTATATCGGAAACACTCCAAATTATTATAAAGAAGGTTTCGTTAAAAAAGCAGAAGCTTTAGTATTGAAAGATGTTAGTAATATAACACCAACTGCTACAACTCCTGTTAAGAATTTTGAAAGAAGAAAATTCTATCTAAACGGTTCTAAAGATGACATCCCTCCTGATTTACCACCAACATCACCTACATATAGTAGAAGAGTAAGAGAAGCCAAGAAAAGAAAGCTTGAAATGACAGATATACCTGATAGTTCATTTAGACGAGATAATATTCTTTATAAATCTGAGAGAAGAATTACACCTGACAAAAATATACTTAAGTCATCAACATTAAGCCACAGTACCTCGGAACCCTCTTTACATGACCTCAGTGACAGATTAAATGCTACAACCGTCAGAAATAGACAGTCCTGCATAAATTACAATCAGAAAAATTACAGTAATCCTGTATGTACTACGAAAACAAGTAGCGATGGCTTAGTTGAAATCCAGTATGACGAAGATCTAGTCATCAATTGTATAGAAAAACCAATCTCTGTGGCTCAGCCAAACGGCGAAAAAACAACTTTACCAATATTTGGTCATCACATTTTTATGGAAAACCCATTGTATTTTAACAAAGATGATAGTATAAGTAATATAAGAACTTTAAAACGAACGCGAAAGAAATCAAGTGAATTTGAAAGTTCCTTTAAATCTCCTTCGGTAGATAAAAGAGATACTCATGCTATGGTTAGAGATGCTTGTTCACCTTTATCAGTTACACCACTATCTGTTAAATTAGCGGGTTTAAGATTCAGTACTATAAGTACGCACACAAAATCACAAAGAGTTCCATTTGCGAATGATGCAATTGATTATTTTCCTAAAGTAGAGAATCCTTTTACTATTCCTCTGAAAGACGAAGAAACATCTACTGAAATGGAAAATAAATTCATCTTAAGCAAAGAATCTACGAACATTACTCAATCAACAGTGTCAACTACCGAAATGGGAGACGCTACTTTGGAAAGAATGATAGAGGATATTATAAAGAGTACTAAGATTGTAAAATCAAAGAGACGAATTCTGAATAAAGTTACTGATAAAAATATAAGCTTCGACGAAGATATTCCTAGTTTAGATAGCGTTAAAGATTTATTTGTTAATCCTCAAGCAGAAAATAAAGCTAATATGATTAAAGAAGCCAAGTATGTAAATTTATCAAGAGAAAATTCAGTATCACCAAAAACAACTCCTATAAAAAAGATCACACCAGTGCATAAAGTAAACGAAAAGCTGTTAAAACATTTACCGATCGGATGTTTTATATTAGATGATGGTGACGGTTACAATGAACGGGAAGTAAGGACTCCAGATCATAACATCGAAGTCAAAAGCAAAGTTCATGAAAATAAACCTCTGGCTAGATCTCGATCAATGAATACATCAATAGAAAGAAGTGACCAAGAAGATACTGCTTCAGAATCAATATCTGATTTATATTCTGCATGTAACAAACGCGGTAGTCTTAAATTGATACGACAGAGGTGCATTCGTAGAAAGAAGTCAACTGTCAGCAACGAAAGTCAATGGAAATCAAAAGAACATGAACCTAGATCATCTATTCTCACATTAGAAATTGGTATACCTAGCCCTGCATGTGAACTACCAAATGTTACAATATGTGAGCCCCTAGATGCGATCTATAATTACGAAGTCGAACCTTGTGACGATATGTTAAAACTTAACAACTCTATAAAATCAAATGTATCTCATAGCAGTCTTAAGCCGTATGAACAGATACAGAACAAACGTTCAAGAGAACTGTTTGGTTTGACTTTAGACAATGGCATCCCAAGTCCGATTACCCCAGTAGCGAATCTCAAAAGACCAGGCAAAGTTTTAAGTGAGGAAAGAGCTTATAAAACGAGTAAATTGGATGAAGATTTAGCCGTCATAGATGGGTTTACTCCAGTTATCGAACATAAATCGACAAGAAGGTGCTTAACCTACTCGCCGGAGGAATATAGTATATCAAGCAGCGAAGAAAAGAGAAGAAGTGTAGCAAGTAATCGATTAGAAAGAAGCAGCGATCGCTTTCAAGCTGCAAAAGGTACTATTGACTTGGAAATTATGACGAGAAACGATGTCATAGATGTACACGGTGAGTGGTGACTATCAGATTTTATTTTATAATATTATCTATTTATTCAAACAGTAGAATGTGAAATATATTTTTCTGTTTATTTCAGTTATAAAATGCAACGACCTCCAACGTCCGAGTGGAAAGGCCGATGAGATCAACGCATATGCTAAGGTACCTTATATTATTGTACAATATGCGACAAACTTTTGGCAACTTTAATTATACCCGCGCAGAACACAAATTTAGGTAGAAATGCGTATTATATTATATGTATAACATCAGGACAAATCCGGATAAATAAATGCCAATTTTAGATTACTATAATAATATTTTTACCTTGTTTTTTAAAAATAAGCAATTGACGATGTCATGCACCAGTTTAAAGTTATGGCTACATTCAGAGTGGTCAACAAAAAATTGTCGATGACTTTAAATATTTTAATACAAATTTATGAGACTTTTAATATTTGATAGTTATTAAGATAATTTTTCTTCTATGTCAGTTTACGCAATGTTTTTTATCCAATTATTAAGGTTTTAATATTTATTTATACAGAACACTTTATTTCATAATTGTATTAAATGTTATTAGTTCTAAACAGACGTTTATTCAGGAAACACAAGTAATTTTTGTTCCTTCAAAGCCTTGAATCATAATCCATTAATCCAAAATTCGATTGGATCAATTTCAATATTAGAAACTCAAATTGAACTCTTAATAACCAGGTCGTTATCAGCGGCGTTAGAGAGACACAATCACTTCCGTCGCAACGTTCCATCTTCCAAAGGACTTCAGTTCTCTACGGAAAGACCGAGCCAGTGTTTCAGCGACATTTGAAACTTCCTCTTCCAGTAGCCGTATACGATCACCAAACGCTTCATATTTCCGTTTGGCACAGAGACAAGAAGTATCGGTGAGTAACATGTTACGATATTTGTTGTAGATTCTTTGACCTAATTTCTTGTTTAGGCGTAGGGTTGACAAATCTTACTTTAGAGAGATGTAGTTATAAACTTGTTCTTTTCAGTTTCATCCATATTTGCAGTCTTATTTGAAAGTAAAACGGTAGTTAGTTTTATTTCTGGAAACGCTGTTCCTCTAGTGGAAAATGTTTTTTTATGCGCAATTATGAAATCTCACAGATAGGCATATGATAATAGCTTAATAATATATCTTTCTTAGTGATGCCCCAATACAGGTGCACTAGAAAATGCTCTGATAGAATACTATCATTTCGTAATATTTTGCGTTCACCAAAACACTTATCTTCGGTAGAATTCGCTCTTCCGTCGTTCGAAACGAAATCAGCAAAAACTGAGCTGCCAGCGTTAAAAGGATAGAAAAATTATTATTAAAACGGAAGCAATCTTCTTAGCAAATGAAACATTTATATTCTGGCATAACACGTTTATTTTGACTGAGTACTGCAGAAACCTATTTAATTAATGTTTAAAGGTGTTTTGAATTTTCATTTTACTGTAGCGTCTTGTTATATGCTAAGTCTCGTAAATCTTTTATGAAATGGTGCTTTTCTGTGTTTCTATAAGTCATCGTTTCAGCTTGTAATTTTATGTACACAGATCGATACAATTTTACTTTATATAGCTATCACTAATAGTAATGAAAACATTACTGCCGAGATAACCTCTTATGAAAGAGGAAATTATAGATTATTGGAGATATAAATGGTCATCAAACCTATATTTTTGTTTCCAGTTATATAACGCATATTCTGAAACCTTCCTCAGAGATTCATATATCCTTAGATAATACATAATAATAGATAAAGAACATCTTATTTACCACCATTTCATACCTACTATTAAAATAACTTTATACCTTCAAATAATGTTTTTGTAATATTGATCGAAAAGGGTCACCTATAAACCAGTGACATTTTAAAACCTTTGAATTTTCCAACATTCAGTTATAAATACACACGCTACATAGCTTTCTCAAGGGCACGAAAATAGCTACAGTCGATATTAAAGACGTGTGTACACAATTATAGTATTTTTTTATGACATATATTTGCTTCTGTTCTCAGATATTCAATAAAACGCTTCCATCCCACTTTAGTTAAGAATCATGGTATATTCAACGGAGTATATGGTCACATGTCATAGTTAAAGTAGTACGAGACGGTACAGAGAACGTTTTACACTTGTTCCTCTGCCATATTCCACTCTCATGCATAAGATATTGGGGCTTGGAGTGACGCGGGGCACGATAACGCATGCGCAGAACGATCGATTGCCGCCCAACGCGAGCCCTGGCCAGTTTGGATACAGGCGTTTACCGAACCAAGCTCACGATTTTGCCGCGTCCAACCATTTGCAAAATACGCATTGAATCCTTTTCGTTAAAATAAATGAACTAGTGCTGTGCTGTGCTGTGGATGATATTATTTGTGATTGGAATTGTATTCATTATTTAGTGTAAGTTGAATAACGTGAATGTTAGGTAAGGATTTTTGCTGCGGTTTTTAGTTGAATATTTTTAGTTGTAACTTTATTGTAACAAGGTACTACTAAAAACTCAACTTGAGAACTGCCAACGTATGCAAAAAAAAATTCAAATATGTAGAATTTTATGTACATATATATTTCGTGAAAAATCGAGATTTGTATCTTATGCGGAAATCGATGTTAATTATGAGTTCAATTTCAAAAACACTGTTTAAATCCTAGCACCGTGATTCGGGAATAAAAAGTCTTTCATTCGAGCCAATATTAGACCAGTAAACTTTTACAGATACCTCTTGCATGTTGGCTAATATATTGGCTGAATGCTGACATTCCTTAACGTGACAGCCAAATCGAGATCCTAGAATAAACTTAAGTGATCAGATGCAAACGACGCATGGCGATAGAATACTTCTTATCACTTAGCCATGTCGAAATTCTATGGTTAAGCATTTATGTTTTCTCCATATATGTGAAACAATACCATTTCTAAATCGTGGCATCAATGGTAAGTTAGATATTAAAAGAATCACATTTATATTTTACACTAGCTTTTGGTCACGGCTTTGTTCGCGGTTATGGAAATTAAGAATTTCAAATATAGCCCATATTACTCGCTGATAATGTAGCTTCCTATAGGTATAATAATTTAAAAAATTGATTAATTACTTTTTGTGTTTATCCATTACAAACAAAAAATCGAATCCTGTCACAATAGTGACGTAGATTATGGTAGTTCTAGGATAAAAAAACTTAGTAAACATACATAGTACATAGTTATGTAAAATAGTTATATAGACGAATTTTATATTAGGAATTTATGCTGTTTGCTTTCCTTAGAAACTTGCATTATATTACATATTTTTTTAACCTAAATACCACTAACAACACCAGAGGAGTCGCAAATGCGTTGCCACCCTTTGGGGGAAGGGATTCGGGGTGGGAGAGGGAGAGGAGAAGAGCGGAGGGGAGGTAGGCCTCCGGCGCTCTTACTGACCGAACGAAACGCAACAATGCAAGCTCTGGTACCCCACGTCGGTTTTCTATGAGAGGGTGGTACTACCCCGGACGAGCCGACCCATTCATGCTGAAACCAGTAATAGCTTCAGCGTGGCTCTACCACCATAAAACACAAGACAACCTACAATATATCACACGAATCTAGTGGAAAAATAAATGTTCTTTAATACACTTACATATTCATATCCGATACTAGCAAAATAAATATTGAAACAAGTTCCTCTATTTTCCAATAAAGAAAAACGAAGACATACTTTAGATATGGTTTTAAAATATGAAACTAGTAATTAAATGGTGATACTAGCAAAACAACATACCGATGCAGGAAAAGTTGAACAGATCTTGATATTCTTGACATAATATGAACGTGTTATGGTAGTACTTTAGGAAAAAAATGAAGCCGTTGGACGCATAATAATCTATTAACTTGGTATCTCAAAAGCTGTATAAAAATTACAACCGACATAACTCTAATATTCTAGGCAAGATATTATTAATCAATAGATTTGCGGAATATGTGAACTAGATTGAACTACATTTTTAAATAATTACTTAGATATGATTAGATGAATAATAGCAAATCTAGCATACATGATTAGTGTTAATAAAGGAATTAAAAAATAGATAGTTTATTTTACTATAACTGTGGACATGATCGCGTATGCCTATGAAATAATTAATATAAAAATCGAAATGCTTTGTCAATAGCTCATAAGTACTATCTATGTAACTCGGAAAAGCGGAAAAGGCTAGAACTGATTGAATTTCATTAAATATTATATGTAAAGCAACATTTGATAATATGTTTCTTTTCTTAATTGGATTAAATTAATAGTTAAGTTAAAACTGAGTACATGTGAATTGAAAACAACTTTAATACAATATTGATTTTTTTGTTACCAATTGGATTAAGCTATAACTTCTAAAACATAATTGAACTTCACCAGAAAGCTTAAATAGTAAAGCGATAGTAAAGTATCCTTATTATGAAAAACTTCCTCAATAAAAGTCTTCCAATTAAAGAAAGCTGTAACCAGATAGTCTATACATGACTCTTAAATAATGAAAGTTACAGATACTTTTAAGCCGCTATTAAACACATTTATCGATTTAGAACCTAATTCTAGAGCGTAAGAAATACTGTCTCAGTAAACTGTAGCAATTTTATTAGCTTCGTTGTTGTTACACTTAGGTTCAATAGGCTTTCCTAATTAGATGTTTTTACTTCAATCTAATTCAGAGAACTAAGTCAACAATTTATCTACAAAATCTTCAATAGATATTGCTAGCTTCACATCAAATTGGTCCCGAATATTGTCTGCCTTGTTTTACTCCCGTTTATTGTTTTTTGCACGTTTTTTTGTTGTTGTTTATCATCATAATGTAATTTATGTGACAGTATGTACATATTTTCACGAATAAAATTTCATCAGTAACAGTATGTCTTTATTGACGACTAATTAATGCCATCGTTTTTGCACATTTTGGATCAAATTCCTATATATTTGAACCTTTTATTTAATAAGACTTTTTTTAATACTCGTGATAGTCTTGTTTAAAAATAATTGTATTTGAATTTGGACGACTTGATGGCTAACTCGATCGGACTCGAGTTACTGCATTTGCGCAGTTCACTTAACTGAGGAATTCAATCTCTTAAATCTTCCTCATGCGCATATTAAATTTTAAATAATTAATGGATTCTAAACCCAAATAGCTTTAATTAATTGAGTCGTATTGAAATTTTAAAGCGACATCGTTAATTCGGTGAGAATACAGCCAAATTGTGTATTATACCTAGTTTTATGATATAATAATATATGTAGTTTCTATAAAAATCCGGTCAGGTTTAAAAAGTTATTTTAGTTTTTTAAATGTAAGCTGAAGGAATTAATAGCTTGCTCCAGGACCATATATCGGTCGCGCTGCCTTTACTTTAAAAATAAGAGTTGCTTATAGAACTAGAGTTATATATAAAAAGTGGGTGTGTCCAACGTGTGACCACACGATAGACGTGAAAACTTTTAAATATAGAATTTAGTTCTAACGGCATACGCACAATATATACACTTAAAATTCTACACTACTTACAGACATAATATAATAATATAATTTTATTAGTGTAATACATGATTATAAAGACGGAATTATTTGTACGATACACTAGTTGCCCGACACTAATCGTGATTGAAGACGATTGGAGCCGAGTAAATCCGATTCAGCGACACCGAACCGAGCGTGACTGTTCACCTTTGTTCAGTGTTTGCGCCTTAAAAAGTTGTCACATAAAAATGCGTCATAAAATTCTATTATAAAAGGGGCTCAAAGTAAAAAACGTTTACAAAAGGGCTAACATACACTCTTTATCGAAAACCATACGATGTTAATAGTTTATTGTCTTTCAGTGTTCCCTAGGGGCTACTCATAAAACGAGCCAAGCTACTGAACGCTCGTAAAGTTACCGTAAATGGGCGCGTCGTTCGGTTAAGCATTATTATGACCAAATGAATAGACGTTTACCACATATTTGATAAAATTTTCAATATATATTACATATAGTTGTGCCTGCAACTTCGTCCGCGTGGATTTTTATATAAAAAACAGTAATTAATAAAGTTATCGAAATGTATAAGTCCATTTATGTATCTCGTATCGTACTTAAGCCGCGTCGTCATTAAAATTACAATAACTTTTGATAAAGAGAACCGATTTTACTGAAACTTGACTAAATGATACTCGAGGACATGCTTTATGATTTTCCTAATATTTTATCGTGAACCCAGTAGTTTAACAATGATGCGTATGCAAACCTGCAGACAGACAGATTATTGCCGTACATTTTTTTCCGGGATATATTTTTTATTACTTATTCCTGCAACAAAATTTTCACAACAATCTAAAAAGTACAAACATGTTAGATTAACATTCTTACTATATGTATAGATTCTTCTGTCCGTGTGTATGTGACTGAACTCCTCCTTGATAAAAAAATCGCGCGTATTCAGTTGGATTCAAGAATGGTTTAGATTCACAATTTGTGCCAATAGGTCGCGCTGCGTTTGACTTTTATGATTATTTTTATTATCAAAGCTGGACAACGTCCGCCAGGCCCACTAGTTACATATATCCAGTTTTTTTATATCCATACTAGGGTAGTCCTATTTTTTATATCATAGGAGGCAAACGAACAGCTTGGTCACCTGATATTAAGTGATCACCACCGTCCATAGACACTTGCCAGCCTGTTTGGGGGAGGGGGAGAGGGTACGAGGAGGGGATGGAGAGAGGAGGAGGAGGGTAGGTGGGTAACCGGCGCTCTCACTGACCAAACGAAACGCAACAATGCAAACACTGTTACTTCACGTCGGTTTTCTGTGAGAGGGTATTACTATCCCGGGCGATGGGCATTCATGCTGAGACCAATAATAGCTTCAGCGTGACTCTACCACCTAAAATTTCCTTTACTTTAGTTTTTTTTTTCAATTTTTCTTCAGGTTAGTCCTGAACAGGTTTTGAATTATATAATAAAACTTGACAAGTTGCTTGTTTATTTCAAAATTAACCCATCCAATGTTCTAAGTGGAACAGTTATATTATTAATTTGGATTATTAGCAATTTGGTTCTAAAGTTACTCGAGCTCAAGATCGAAGTCCTAGTCAATTATGATGTCTCCATTTTTATCTACATAAATATAACTAACTACTATCCGCGACTTCTTTCGCGTGGAGTAGTTACTTTGAACTAACGCTAACTTTAACTAGCGACTTCGTTTACGTAGAAGGTGGAAATATTTAAAAATAATAATGGGTTTTTGTATATCAATTTTTGTACCATAATAATTATATCTCTTGTCTGAATTCATTGTTGTACTTAACCCGTATAACGCAGTAACTGGTTTTAAGTTATCTTTGTTGAATTTTATCATTACTACTTAATCCCTTACGAAAAGCATAATGTTAGTAAATGTACAAAAAAGTCTTTACTTAGGTATACTTAAAACACGAAGTCGGCAAATAGAATCGTGAAAACCGATTTCACAACTTCGCGAAGTCAATAAGAGACTTTAATTTTAAACCTCTTTATATTTGCTGGTTAGGGTTGTCCCATAATGGGATAAGTTGAGTTAAGTATTTATATTAAAAAAAGTTTACCTTTAATTTAATTGAGACTTCGGTTCGATTTGATTCAGTACGAGTACAAAAATGTTCTTTAAATATATTTAATATTTATCTCATTTGCTGAGGAAGGTTATTATTAGATATGCTACGATTGTTACAATACAAAATCTAGGTCAGAAATTATGCTAAACAAGAATGAGGCAATAGTGCTTGCGAGCTGTGTAGACACACGAGACACGGAGTATCGCATGGTTATGAGGCATAAAGACCGAATTGTGAATGCCTGTTATTGAGGCACAATGCTGCGCAGCTGAATCATGCAACGATCGTGTTTTACACGGAAAGTTTACTTAGCAGAATTGACAGTGGTTACAAAATTTTAATAATTGAACAAGAGTAAATCTTTGCGGCATAGCTATTACACACATAAGTAAAGGCAATATTTAAAAAAATGTAGTTAACTTAAATCTTCGCGTATTTTATAATGTGTTTTAATGATTACCCATTCTATCAACTGTCATTCCCTATAGCAATAGGTTCATAATTATTATCTTTTTTTAATTCTATAGACGTCTAATAGACGTCGTGAATGTTCGCCATCTTGTTCTTTTGTCTCGCTTTGGTTACGCTAGGTTAGACTTGTGAAAAAGGATAACGCAAACTTGCCTCGGGCGAGCACGCTGCATTTATTAGGATTTTTTTTCAAACCAAATATTTGATACGTATTTAACTTTTCTGTAATAACACGGTAACCGTGTTATAGTTTAAAATGTAATTTCAAAAAATATCATATTTTTTATAAATGAGGCATAGCGACAGCCCTAAGTAACGCTCTTGTAGAACACAAATAAGGGTGCTACGGTCGTATTCCTGGAGTTGTTTACGTCGTTTTCTCTCCATAAAAACTGAATTCATGCTTGTATTTTTCTATACTAGAATAAGTACCTACCTGTAGTATATAATTACATCAATTCTCTTAGGAAAAAGATATATTTTTTTATTTGTCTTCTTTACTTTTCTCGTTAGTATAATAAATCTTTAATGTTATCTAATATTTTCTTTTATTTTATATAGGGTGTATACAAGTGTGGGCTTTAAATTAATACTAAATTTACTGAAATTGTTCAGTGAACTTTGTTCTATTTCACATTAAGGAATCATCGACGTGAAACAAAATGGATAGTTCAATTCTCTCTATTATTTTAAGAGAATTATAGCTTTAATCGAGGTGGTCAAGTAGTTTCACTGGTGGAATATCAATCCGATGTCCACAGATTCGAACCCCGGCATATACTATCGAATTTTTTGGGATTCGCGTAAATTACTAATTTAAATTGATAACACTATCAGCTGACGGTGATGGAAAACATTCTAAGGAAACCTGAATCTGAATAATATACTTGAAGTATGTGGGAAAATATGGAATTGTGAATTTCTCGGATTTTGAAATCGCTAATATAACGTGGGCTGGTGTGGTGATTTTGATAATACCTTCATTCGAGAAGAGGCATATGGCTCTACAGTGGGTCTCTTACTGGCTGATGATGATTATAGCTTAAATTTTGCATTTTGGCGATTAACGTACGTTAAAATCCCTTTTAAAATTTAAGCTTTCGGTGCAGGAAACTATCTTATAGATTAATACGTGAAGCCAAAACATTGTACCCCTTTTTAGGCGAATTGCGCGAACGGATGAACGTGAAATTTGGCGTATTAAAGTTTATATGGAGGAGAAGTGCAGAAAGCTATTTATTTTATATAAAATGCATTAGAAGTACATTAATTTAATTAAAATATGCATTACTCACACTACTGCTTCAATTTTACACAACATATACACACATGTAAATGAAAGACTTATTGATTTCCGTCATTTTAGGTTTACGTTCCAATTACCTTTTCAATATTTTTAATATGACTGACGTTGCATGCCTTACATGGCCTTTGAAATTAACTGGTCAAACTGCAGGTTAATTTTATAATAATATAATATGTAAATTTCGTAATGTACATTAATAATTAATTGATAAATAATTTATCTTCAGTAAATTTATGGAACCACTGAAATTATTATTCTCTTTGGCCTTATTGAATGTCAAAATTTTTAGGTGACAGGACTGCTTTCACTTCATGTTGTCATAAGAGTAAAGCATATTACCAAAGTCAATGTCAATATTTTAATGTTTAGTATTTTTTTATATGGTGAACTTACTACAAATGATTCAATAAAAAATGAGCCAAAAAATACTTTTCAGAATCAAAATTAGAAAATTTCTTTGCTCATGAAAGTAATCTTAGATCTCCGCGGTTACAATGATGCAGTTCAACCTGATGTAGCAATTATATTTCGTACAGTTGATGATAAATTTTGAACAAAAAGAAATTCTTTTTCAAAAGTCAATAGTAGTATTAAAACATTTTAGTTTTGGGTTCATCATTTGATTCTATTGTGTATCCACTATTTTTCCAAACGATGATACTGAGCATATCACTATTTCTCATAATCAGACTACATTTAATTCAATATCATCCAGAAATACCACCCACACACACATGGTGTCGTGTAAAAATAATTGAAAACAGTGTCGTAAGTTGCGATAAAATTCTTTATATTTGTAAAGTTATATTTACTTAGAATTTGAGAGGCTTACCACCTTATGTAAACGCCTGTTTCTTATTTCAAATTTATAATTAATTTCATTTTTCATTTGGTTTAATATTTGTATAATTAAAAAAAAGTGGCAAATACCTGAGTAGCCATGATGAAAACCTTTGATTATCGATTGTTGACATAAGAACCCCAATAAAGATCAAACTTTAAAAAAAATCAATAAACTATGGTCGAATGTCGACCACTGGGCGTCCACTAGTCGTTATAAAACCATCATGGTGCAGCATTTTCTTAGTTTACCACCGTCAAGTTGAAAATCTGTTACCAAGCACCTATAACTACCATATACCATACATATACTATCTTAGATCACATCGTCTTTTAACATTAAGTAAGGTTGTGGTCAAGCGCCAAAATAACCTCCTACATCTAAACCTTTTCTCATTATAGTAGGTACTAATACAGATTGGCCATTGGCCCGGATCTCTCGCTCCCGACTGTCATTTTTAAGATGGTCGAGAGCGAGGCCGGGTGGATATCCGTCGTCTCGTTCTGCGAGACAGTTATGCTCACAAAGGGCTGCGGAGAGGGAGAGAGAGCGAACGATTAGACTCCCCCCGCGGCTGACGAACTACGCGGCGGCGACGGGTAGGCGATGACCCCCGGCCGCCGTAGTTGTGGCCTGGGGGCGATAGACACGAGCATGACCATCGCTCCGGGCAGTTAAACTGCACAGGCCCATGTGGTGGAGGTGCATTATGCTGATGCGACTCCCACAGTTCGTTAGGGGGAGTAACGCCTATTTCCCCTTAAGGGGTCCACCATCTTGACCCCTCAGGCCGCAGTTTGGGTCCCTTAGGAGGGGACAATACCTGTTGGAGGAGCAGATGTAGTGTCGATTAGACAGTCCCTGCTCCTCCGGCCAAAAGGTGTAAGAAGGTACCATGGGGTTTTAGTCCGTGCGACTCGGGCATATCCATCCTCTGCTGCCCGGCGAGATGGATATCAGTTAGGGATTTCCCCATGGAGAAAAAAAAAGGTACTAATACAGATTATTAATTTCTTATGCATTCTCAAATTTCTTCCTTATGTTACCCCTTTTTCAACGTAAATAGTAGTGGCACGTATTTTTCTCTTCCTCTCTTTGCTATCATATTTGCTCTAATTTCAATATATAAATATTATGTAATCCTTCACACAATATAGTCAAATTTCTGTCTTACCTTAACACTTGACATTGGTTTTCAAAGCGTTTCAATTCACAAATTTATTACTACTTATTTACAACCAAAAAAGGAAAATATGAACGCAAAAAAACCAAAATAGTCTGAGGTGGTCAGATTATTATGGTATGTCTCTGATATCGCTCTCCTATTGTCAGTTTCTGGGGAAATAAGATGTAGATGTAGTGGTGGTAAAGTCCCAAAACACATTACCGATTTGCCATATAGTAAGTTCAAGTGTTATGTCAAGCGGGTCTTAATAAATAAAGACTATTACAGGTTGGATCAATATGTGAACGATGGCGACATCTGGAAGTGAGGCCTCTCTCTGTGCATCCCCCAAAAACAAATGTAACTTTATATGTTTATTATGCAGTAATAATAAAAAAATATGTTATGTATTATGAAAAGAGAAACCAGAGCGAGTTTCTTGACGGTTCTTCTCACTGGGTTGTTTTCCGAACCGGTGGTAGTTGGGACGTTCATAAGTGCCTTCTCAGGGCCTAAATTGAATAAAGAATATTTTTATTTGAGGATATATTTGACTCAATTAAAGTCATATTTTTTAAATGCTAGCCTAATACGAATGTTTTATTTGTGTTAATTATTATCAAATACACCCAAAAAATACGAGCTGCTACGTATATAATGAAAATACAATTCTTTTGAAGTTCAATCACGTCAAAACTTTTGGACGTGTCCGGTATAAGGACTATGACCATACGATGAGGAATTTTTCATAGATGGGTTTATGTTCCTTATTTTTTTGGATTCGATTGATGTTGTGCCATTTGTTTTAATACCCTAAGAAGCTGACAGGTTTTTAGTAGTGTTCAATAAGCAAAGTCACTCGTAGAAGTTAGGTTAAACACATGTTATTTATATTGTAGTTTCTTTCTGTATTATTATTCTTCATTAACCGGCGCCTCTAATTCCGTTGTCGTGAAAATAGTTTGGTTTTCTATGAGAAATAGAACTTTTACCTTTATTCATTCTGGGCTATCTTTAGTTTATATTATTGGAACATATTCTTTACTTCTTGATCTATATACTGTTTTAGCGATTTTAGGTTATCTTTGTTAAATTGTATCATCATAGCTTAGTCGATATAAGAGAGCGTAATGATAATTATCATTTATCATTCAATTATAATTGTTCTCTATTAACTTAGACAATATTCTAAAAAAGTTACTATCTGCTTCTAAATATCTCATGAAAATAGACGAAAAACCGTTTCGCAAATTAGCTCGGACAAGTAAAAGACAATTCAGTTTTATTTTTATATATAGGTTTTATTAACTTTAAAGAAATTCACAAATTATCTGCCAGATCTACTCTTCAGGTATAAATTAATACAATTTTAAATATAAATATGAGCCTCCTCGAATCAACTCAAACATTGTTAAAACCGGTTCAATATTTGTAAAGATCGAAATTAATGTTTTACTTTATATTTACAAGTGGCGATGATACAGTTACAGAGTTTATTGGATAATTCATTAGGCGGCTATTGAAACTTTCATTCGCTCCCCGAAAATCCTTTTATCCACAACTTATTTGGAACTTTGCCAAGATTTCTCCTTTCATCGTAAACATCCTTTAAAAATTACTTATAACCTTATATCGGTCTTCGGGTTATCAGAAAGTTAGTAAAAAATGTTCATTTGTATACTTCACTCAATGAAAGGTATGCATGTTCTTTTTTAACCTACTTTCAAACGAAGGAGGTTTACAATGCGATTGTATTTTTCTTGTTTTCTATTATATTTTTATGTTTGTTACCTCAGAACTTCGTTATTTTATAAACCAATTTTGAAAATTTCTTTTTTAATATAAAGGAAGTACAATTTGTGTATCCAAAAAAAAATGGATCCCATTTCGAGCAAATAATTAGTTTACCATTTTTTGTAAATAATTAAAATAATTGAAGATTTTATGCTTTTCCTTTCATTAAATTTAGCAAGTATGTTAGCGAGATTTTATCCTTGTGATTGACCCTAACGATCGATGCAATAAAATTACAGGGTGTAATTTATACAGATTTTAGTCGGTTCGATTCCCGGATGAAGCTTGAGAATTTTCAAAAATCTGTGAATGAAGTTTTATTTCTTTTCAAAAATAAAGGAATGTTTTTTGGGATAAACTTTGCTATCTCTATTATTTAGAGTACTTTCCCTCTAGGTGGCAATAAAATAATCGACCTGTATATTAGATTTAGTTTTAAAACTTCGAATATACAACAGGGAGCTCTTCAAAATCGAATAGGACAATATTGGTGTGCCGTAAAATAGTGTTTGAGATATTGGTACGTTTATGATAATCTAAGACTATGTCTTAAGACGTTGTGATGCACTTTTTATTATTATTATATTATTTATATTTATTATTATTCTTCTAGTTTTTCCAGTCTAATATCAACTCGATATTCACATGCTATGAATTTGGTATGCGTCAGCAATTTTTTGAAATTCATGTGTTTACTTCTTCAAATTGGTAATAATATCGACTGACAGAAAAAAAAACTCAGTGACGAAACCTGAACCTGAGAACTTAACTTATTAAAAAAAACGAAACTAATCTAGAATTCTAAATATAACGCTTTTTAAAAAATGACATCAGCGTTAAATTGAAACGAATACCTAATTCATGCAAATTTGTAATTCGTTACATTGGCTGTATAGTGTCGGGTCAGGTGTTCGCGTGTTCAGTTACAATTTGTCCACTCTTACTTTTAACCCTTGGTTACCTCACTCGGCGATATTACATTCAGCTATAAGCAAATTTGTATAGAATACTTTTTTATTTCTACTTGCCTTCCTTCTTTATTTTTCCAGTACTAATGTCTCTAGCAAACAGGGTTGTTGGAGTCAGTGTCCGATTATTGTATTAAAGCGGACATGGAATATTTATACATTATTAATATATATCGTGTGAGAATTTGATATTTGATAAGAATAAAATTATATCACTATTATTTTTTAAACAACGTAAAATATAACTTGTTGTATGAAATTATACATTTGTATAAAATTATACTTCTGTTAAAGTAAGCCGAGGAGTTATTTGGGTAATAGTTTCGAGAAAAGAAGGTCGTTCTAAAAAAAAATGATACTCGTTGTAAAAGGAAATTTAATTATAATATTAAAAACAAATCATTTATCACAAGGTGATAGCAGTGATGGAAAATATAATTGTTATGGATTTATATCAAAGTACCTATGATCTTCTGGTCTAATATAAAATAGGTTGTTTAGTTCTAGGAGTATTTAATGTAGAATAGACATACAAACAAAAAAAAATGAAATTATGTATTTTATTAATTGAAATGTGTACACCATTATTTTTATTTTATAGGTAGTTCATTGATTTAACTGCTGAAAGAATTGTCGCAGTGAGAATCAATAAATCTTAGAAGGCAGTTTAGACTGTCTCATCAGAATTAAATTTTAATCCTTGCCAAAGATTGTCCAAATTCCGAAAAAAGTACTAATCTGTTGGAGCTAGGTCCGGCGAGTATTCCATTTCAACCGTCTGTCGTGAAGTATGGGATCTATCGTTGTCCTGAGGCAGCTGTGGACTAGAGAGATTGACCCATCTCGGTTGCTTAATAGCGAGCTTCCCTATAATGGTTTGCAATTATTGACAATACAGATCAATCGTAGCTCTCTGGCCAGATCTAAGGCTTCCTAAAGCTGTAGTATATGACACCAGCATTGGTCCACCAAACACTCACCAGTACTTTTTCTGAGTCCACTTTCCAATGGGACAGAATTTGGCCAGTTCTCCTGGGTCCAACTACTATGATGAGCATTTCTTATTGTTGTAAAGGATCCATTTTTCGTCACAAGTAACGATACGATTCCAAATTCCGTCGTTATTGTGACGAGTGAATAATGTAACGCTGCACTCAGCGCGTCTATGCTGGTATGCTTCTGTTAATTCATGTGGTAACCCGATTTCTCGAGCTTTTTCACTTTTCCAGTTTGTTTCGAGTGAATTAAAATTGTTCTATCACTCACGTCGAAGCCTGCGGTTACCTCTCACGTGGTTTGCGATGGATCCCCATTCACAATCACCTTTAATTTAAATAATTCCCAATATATATTAATAATACATTCTTTTGTAAATAGTCTTATTCGTGTACTTCCTCTCTACTATACATGTGCACTGTACTGTTCGCCCCATTTCGACACGGCAAGAAAACACACGTCGCTACTTAAAATTGAAGTTACTTAAAACTTTAGTTTTTTTTATATTAAATGAAGAAGTTATCGTGATATTTTTAGATAAGGGTTGGGTTTCTATGAAGAACTCTTTTCTCTAGCTAACGCGTGATGCGCGCACAATCGCTAAACTCTATCCATTTTATTTACATACTAGCAGGCCCGGCGGACGTTCACCTGCCCCGGTAATTTAAAAAATCCTAAAATCCACCGCAGCGCCACCTATCGGAACCAATTGTGAATCTAAACCATTTCTGAATCCATCTGAACACTCTCAAAAATTCATCAAAATCTGTCCAACCGTTTAGGAGGAGTTCAGTCACACGGACAGAAGAATTATATATATAAATGTGAATTGTTAGTGTCAGATTTACATTTTGTTTTTGTATCCTCTGTCTCATATTTAGTTTTAGTTTTATAAAATTACTAGCCGACCCTTGCCACTTCGTTGGGCGGTAATACGTAAGCGTGGAATAGTTATTTTGCGCTAAAACGAAGCGAAGCTCTGAAAAAGAAAAAAATACCCCGATTTTGCAACATTCTTCATTGCTGCTCCTATATGTCTTAGCGTGATGCCTGATGTCTTATGCCAATAACCTTCCCTGATAAATGAGCTATATAACACTGAAAGAATTTTCCAAATCGGACCAGTAGTTCCTGAGATTACCCCTTACAACGTCACAAACTCACAAACTCTACCTCTTTATAATATTAGTATAGATAGTATAGATAATAAAGAACTGTGTTCCCTCGAAAAGTGAAAAGTGGAGTAATCTTTACAGGCAAGAACTTTGTTTACATTGTTTATTTGTAGTAGCTACTCTGGAAAGACAAATTTATTCTTGAACAACATTGAAATTGACGGCTAACATCATAATAGTGTCTTACTGGAAGTTTCGTTTGCGTGATCAAATAAATAAATGTCTTATTCCTTTTTTGTTTTTATTCAAAGTTCAAGTTCAAGTTTTTTTATATTTCTAGAATTGTAACAGACGATAACGTTTTAAGAAACAGATATGATCAGTGATTTTATAGCTTGAGTCATATTTGTTTTGATATATAGTATGTTTTACATTTATCACATACCTAATTCTGTTTTCGTTACCTTATAATATCTAACTATCTATATATCTATCTAATATAATGATAACCGTATTGATGTATTATTGCATTGTTTATTGTATGTATTAAAACTTTAAAATAGCCGTAAAAGGTGATTATTGAAGCCGCTATAAAAGTTATATTTTTAATTTATGGGGATATTTAATTTTATTCATGGGGATGCTTACTCGTGATTAAAATTTTAAATTATAATATTGTAAGTCTTGCTCACTGTGTAAGCTGCACTACATTTAAAACAGTTTCTGATTTAATTTGATTAATATAATAAACGACATTATAAATAGAATAGTAGAAAGAAATAGAAAAATTGCGAATCAAGAGTCTGCAGAAATATTAAGAAAAAAACTGGGTATGTTGAGTTTCATGGTCGTCGCAGCTTTATTTGTTCACCTTGCTCCTTTTCGCATATTATCGATAATTTTGTCAAATGCGCATTAAATAATTTAATTTATGGCATTAGTTCATCAGATTATTCAATAAATATATTGGAGAAATGTTTGTAATATGTTTGTAACAAAACATATAAAACTAATAAAACATATGTAAAAAAAATTATGACAGATTTTAGTAAATATATATTGTTATTCAGTGTTTGCTGAAAACTAAAAAAATCAAAGAAATCTTACAATACATGTGGTCTTTTTATGTGTCGATGTTAACTCGCAATCATTGTGTACAGTAATTTCGATTTTACAGTATAACAACAAATTAGATAACCGAGATGTCGTTCATATCGCAAACCGTTGCCGGGTTGAGCCAAACGCGTCGCGAAGATCCGCCACCGCGTCAACATTGCTCGCACCAACACACCAACCGTCATATGCAGCTTTGCAGAAAGAACAGCCTGCCCGAATGGGACCCGCCCGAGCCCAGGACGAGGAAAAACAGCCTACCAGCAGATATCCACGATAAAGTATCCGAATCGAGCCACAGCCCACCTATTAGTGAAGAATGACACCAAAAGACCCAGTAAGTTATCGGTGTACCCTGGCAACTAGTAAGCATGGACCTGCACTCGAATGTATAGCACCGGGAGAAGAAAGGCTTTTTGGAACAGGCCCCCTTGCATGCTTAGAAGCTTATGTGAGACCCTAGGGGCGGACCTTGCACGACCTTATAGATGTATGTATTGTACCTTAATGTTTATATGTTATGAAGATGAGAAACAAAATTATAATTGTCTCTGTGAAGCAAATAACAACACGAGTTGATGAGAAGAAACGTTACTTACTCGTAGTATTGAGAGATTTTTAATGCCTAAATTTGAATGTTGTATGTAAAGATTATTGAAAAATCTACAGTTAAAAGTTAATTGACATTAAAAGTTTAAGATATCATAATGTAGAGATATGTAAAACAAATAGCAAAATAATCTTACATCACTCATAAAACTACGAAATGAAAGTATAATATAGTGGAGAAGCTAATAACGTGGAAAACTAATGGAGAAATTGCAATTTTCAAAAACAATGTGACCATCAATTTATCATTGGAAGAAAAACTGTTACTATGTTACTCCGTGTTATCAAGACTCTTGGAATTAAACCAATTATGAGAATGAGATCAGGGTAACTCAGTTAACCGGAGACCTGCAGCAATAATTAAAATCGTTAGCACAATTTATTACACGTATTAGCAATATCCTTCCAATGCAGTCGAGGAAATTACGACGATCGCTCGATCTTTTAATTAAACTGAACTGGCCGTGTTATTAAACGATATACGATTATAGAATGAAATCAACAAAGTCGTATAAAAAACGATAGTTAATAACATTATTCGGAGCACAATTAAAACTTAAATTAAAAGAAAAGAAACAAATAGAAAATACATTTGAGTTTCCAGTATGAAGGCTTTACTATAAAAATGGTTTGCAGTACATCTGATACTACGCGATCGATGCAGCTATCTATAAATAAGACTATCTACAAGGTAAAACATGCTACTACCTCTGAGGACTAAATTGAAGCGCCTAAATTGAGGTGCGACGTTTTAGTTTTAACCACCGTAATGTGAGCATTACTATTTACTAAAGAACCGATAGCTTTTTATAAGCAAGTCGTATTACTTACAGCATACTTTGAAGATTTACTTATGTTTGGATTATGAAATCTAGTCTTTATAACATTACAAAGTTTAACCTTCTGATGCTAATGTAAACCAACAGGTAATACGCTGAAGTGATTTGGATCATTGCTCTTTAATTTCTGATCAACAAGAAAATTATTAACAATATATACAAAGTAAAACGATCACTTCTGTTTTCATTAAACTTAGTCCGTGGAAAGAAACTTGGCAAGTCCACTACTTGGCAAGGACAAAGAAATTATCACTTTCGTTAGGCCGGAGAAGGTCAGACAAAAGTCTTTCGAATAACCGTTTAAATTTCACGTATCGTTATGAAAACACGCAAAGTTATTTATAAGTCTGCACGCGAAATACGCTAACATTTTCACCTTTCGTAAAATGCATAGGGAATTACTTACTATGATATTTGATTAAGAATTAAAATGTACTATGGTGAAGTCGCTGCTTACTCAGTGAATTCTGTTAATTGTCCTAAATTAATCTCTTTTTAACATTTTATTTACAATTCCTCAGTACCAAATAAGGGTTTTAGTAAATCTATTATAACATATCTCATTCATCCTTCTTAAAGAGTAGATTGTCTAATACATTATTTTTATCATCACAATAAATCATCTCAGTATGATAAAAATTAAATTTGCACTTAAAACGATATGAAGTTGTTGTATTATCATTATAGTACGCTGTCATTCATAAAACCTTAAATAGTAGCTAGTTCACTGCCACTTTATACTTGGTCCTTTAATGGCGAACTGATTTTGTGGTTTTTTTTTTAAACTACCTAAGTTTTTACCTTTCTCATTATTAAAGTAATACACTAAAACATTTATAAAAGGAATATAAGAATTTGCATATAAAATATAAGTAAATAATTAATATTCCAAATCCCAAAAACCATACGTCATAGCGTCATGGAATATGGAAGAAAATAAGCACAAACATGAATAAATATTTATAGGTATTAATAATTAAAGCTATCATACAAAATTTGGAACAATTAGTCATTATGGTATTCATTTAACTAATGAAAGAGTTAGACAATTACTATGGATTATACTGGACAAAGGTCAACGTGCTTAAACTTATCAAATAATCTATCCTATGACTAATTCACCTATTGACACTGAAGCAAATGAATCAGCAATGTACGTTTTGTTAGATCAACACGATTTTAAAAGCAATGTACTTCACCTGCCAGAAACGCATGGAAAAGTACCATTATCTAAGGACAAAATTACTAAGCTTAAGCATTGAAGTTAAGCAGATTTTAGCGGTGCTCATGGCAATAAACTCAGCCTTTCTACTCGATCTTCAAGAGTAGTTCTAATTAAAAAGGTTAAATCATTAGGAAAGACACCAGCTTGGGACATTCGACTCGGCTAAAAAACGAACTGTGAGGGTCTTTGATTATACCAAACTCACAAACGGTATCGAAATATTAAGTGTAAGGAAAGACTTCGCCTCCTTACGTGTGTGTTTTTCGTCTATAGGATAAGAAGTATTCTCAGGACTAATTTGGTATAATGCCTGCGGCTATCTTCCGGCATCGTATACCTCATCATCAACAAGAAGTTCATTCTTTAAACGAAAATGCTTACAAACTGCCCTGTTGCAGTAGATTTTCCTTCCGGGAACGCTCTGGTTATGGAATGAGCTTCTGCTGAGGTTTTACCAGAAGACTACAGTATAGGGTTCTTTAAGAGGGCAGTGAATTAGTTTTTAAAGGGTCAGCAATGCGAATTTGAAGACTTCTGTGTTGCAAGCATTCATAGGCTCCGATGACCGTTTTATCAAAGGTTTCACACGCTTATTTGCCAACATAGTGGTATAAAAGAATAAGACCGAAGTCCAAACTTTTGAAGATAAATCTTCTTTTTATACTTTTGATAATTACAATTGCCCCGTTACCCCATTACACATGAATCTGACTCTTCTTTTATAATACTTCAAGCCACAAAATCTTAATTATATAAAAATCCAGTGTCATGATGTTTGTCCACGAAGAACTCTAAAACTACTCAGCTCTTCATGAAAGTTGACTTTTATATATATATAATTTGGTCCAACTTGAGAGATGGGATTTATGGATCGTATTACTTGCATTACAAATTAAATCATTGTCAATGTTGATTATTGTTATTAATTGTAAGTTTCATCAGTCCCAAACAGATGGCGCTCTAAATTAGTTTGTTGACAGGAAACTGTAGGGCTCACTGTTATAGATACCTCATAGATGGCGCCACGTTTTAACTTATTACGTAACCTCGATTTTTCTATATCAAGTTTTTGGGCAGACTTTTCAACCTGTAATAACTGAGCTACATCAACGCGTGGCCTGGTCAGCTAGTAATAAAATAATAAAAAGGAAAAGTTCAAATTATACTTATATAGATTCCGTAGAATAATCAGATATAACGTTATAACTTTTTATAATCTCTAACAAAAGATGATGGGTGTATCGCATTATTCATGTGGGTCAGGAAATCTTCGAGTCATGTTGCATTAGGGGCCACTGTTATGAGCCGAGTCATCTAGTAATGAAAGTTATATTGTTTGCTCTAACTTTATATTTTACACGGTTATGTTACGCGCCGTAATTTTCAATTGTGAAAGTGGGTGATGATCCACCGGTTTAATATGCTCGTTTTATAAATGACTTTCCGATACTTTTTTTATTCAGGTCGTATTCATAACCGTATTGAGTGAATATGTTTTTGTAACATTCTGGGCTGTAATAACTGTTACGTTCGCGTGATATTTTTATTAAAGCTTATTTTGTTAGTTCTCCATATCATCTCTATGGTTTTTAAAATACAGTAAAACGTTTTCTTTATGTGTTTCTAAGAATCACTATCATATTTTTTGGATTTAACTTTGCGTTAATTCTCGTAACAAGTTTCAGTGCCTTTATCAATATTTATGTCAATATCCAGTTACATCTATTCGTAAACGTAAAAAATAGCAGTAATGTTCGTTTAATCCATGATATCAAGTCAATTAAGATTAGCGTTCAATTATGATTTTACTATTGACGACGTGGCTTGTCATGGTACATGTTCAGTTAAGGGACTGCTCCTCAAATACAGTTAAGGGGACGTTATCCTATGTTTGTGGCTAACGAATTGAGCTTTAGAAAATGCGTTACCAACAAGCTATAATTTTTAGCACGTTTCCCGTCACCGAAAAGTCAATCTCACTATGGGATTCTAAGCTACGTCGATCTAACCGTCCTCCGAAGACGATTCCAATTAGTCGTCAGTATTTTAAGATTTATTTTAACAGCATCATCTAATATTTGTAAGGAACTTATTATTAACTTACAAATTTTTAAAAAGCTGCCAGTAAAATATTCGTTTTTATGGAACAGGTTTTATTGTTTTATAGAAACTATGTGTTCAATATGGATTACTTTTGAGTGGTGTGTTTTTAATTGTAGTATTTATTTCCTGTAACTCATTTATCTATTTAATGTCAACTGTGTCAAATATTATACTTTTTGTTTATCTTTATTTTTGGCAACCAATCTTTTAGATTATTACTGTCATTGTCGAGTAGGTAACAGTATTACAAGTTATTCTTCTATTTTATTTTTGATAACCAGTCTTCTAGTAGACTATTAATGCCATTGTCAAGTGAGTATCGAAATTACAAGTTTCTTAATATAATTACAATGAACTAACAATAAGGTGGCCATCTTGTCAAAACTTTCCATGGAGTTTTTGTGGCATCTTTTGTGGCATCTCAAAATTCATGGTCCATGGTATTTTCCATTCACTTCGCTTATGCATAATAAACAAACTATATTACATAAAACATCACCAATTTTACACAACATAGAGTCAAGTAACACAAGATTATGAATAAAATATAAAGTCCACTACATGACAGAACAAAATCCCGCCAAAAACTCAATATTATGTTTATTGTTTAGCTCCTATGAAAATGCGTGTAGTGATTTTTTTAAATATACCCATTCTGTTTTGAACTATAATCCACCTAAAATAACAAAGCAGAGATTTCGATTTATTTAGATATTAACATAACATTATTCCAAATGTACTACCCACAGGTATATGCACATAAAGCTTGAAAATCAGATGTTTTTTCATATTCTGCTCTCTCTTGTTTCAGACGGAGCGAGTTCTTAGGATGTGTCTCGTTTCCGTTAAAAGATGCTATTAAGTGCGATATCGCAGGCACTTACTTCCTACAACAAGGTACGGGACGCGGCCAAGGCGCTGCTCCGGTATACTCCAATGACAGATACGCTAACGACCGCGTGACTGTAGTCGATAGACAAAAAATGGCCACAGACAATACTGACACCAGCACCAATGAGGGCACTAAGGAAAATCATAACGGAAAAGGTACAAAACAATAGAATAGACTTTTTGCTAGTTACGATAAGCGATCTTGTCGAACTAAGTAGATCGAATTCAAAATAAGATTGAGTTTTAAATTAAGTGATAACAAGCAAAAGAAAGCCAGTTCCCAAACTAGGCTTCGCATAGATTTTGAGCATGATCATGTGTTTATAACCAGTTGGTTACTATCGAATTTTACTATACATAGAATAATCCCCAAAAACGTGTCACGTGAAAAGAAAGCCAACAGACTACGTAGGGAATTTAATACTCCAACTATCCCTTCCTGGTCCAAGACCCAGAGGCAGGACCAAAACAAATTGGAAGGGTGTAGTTCTGAAGGACATGAACGAGTGCAAAGTTACCGAAGACGATGTCAAGGACAGAGCGAAGTGGAGAAGTAAAATACGGAAGGCTGACCCCACCACCATGTGGGACAAATAGTCAGGAAGAGAGAGAGAGAGAGAATAATCCCCAAAAAATTACGTTGATACCATTTCTAACAAATATTATATTAACACAGTTATACTAGTTATTTGTGTAGAAAGAAAGAACTTAATATATCTAAATGTCGGACTAAAATTGTTAAAAATCTAAAAAGTTATTTTGTAATAAATGTAAAAATCTAAATTAAGTTTTTGAATAAAAATAACTCAATGATGAAGTTACAATAAAAATAGAATATACAGTAATAACAAATATGAATAATACTGTTACTGTAATAATTTTCAAATGAAAAATATGTGTATTTATTGACATTAATCTTATGTATTGTAGTTGACAATAAAGTCTAAAATGGAAAACACCATAAACCTAGCTCTCTAGTGTATATAGTTGATTTGGGACACCATTTCAGCATAAGCTATCGAGGCGCATATTACAAAAAGCGTTGTTTAAAACTTATATTACAATATAAAGAAATAAAATCCCGATTAAATTTATTTCAAATACATATTCTGTTTTATTAGGTGTTACCAACGGACCTTCATCAAACACAGCGGCGAGCCAAGCTCAAGCGGTAGCTGCCGCATTACAGCGTGAAGCTGACGAACATTTATTCCTACGATATTTGGAGCTAGATGCACCTGACGACCCGGCCGCGCCACGAAGGCCTCAAAGGAATGGTCGAACACCGTTCACGACGACAAGAAAGTAAGTTACATCGCATTAAAAAAAAATACTTTATAGGATTTATCATTTGACTCGAATCTCATCTGAGGCCAAATGTCGACGGTGAACCCGTCAAATCGAGAAGGGACTGGCTCTCAAGTGCAGCCGCCGGAACACACTAACATGTGCTTCGACAACTAGATAGTGGTTGCTAGCCAGGCGGACTTACAAAAAACTACCACTATGCTGTGGTTTGATCAAGATGTTTTCCAGAAGTTCCGACTTAGTTGCAAGGATTCGAACCTATGTCCATAGATGCTGTGGCCGAACACGATATTAAATAACTCATCGTCGCTTCAAAAATTAACACTGAATTCGAGTTCTGCCTTGAGAAAAGTTACATATCCCAAAGATATAACTTAACATTTCTTCTTCTTTTTAGTTAATAGTAACATGTTTTTTTACTCAATTCTACCAATGTCATATAGTTTAAATATTTTTTCTAAACTCCATAATTACCTTCAACACTCTAGAAAAATAGTGTCATCCTGTCTGAAACTATTTTGTTAGAAAACTCGAAGTTCACGTTCCTTGTTATTATTTTAATTGACTTCACTTTTGCACATTAGAACAATTAGATAACGTGAAGTGATAACAATATAATACTAATAATAGTATAATATAATACTGCATAATATAAGGTCAAATAAGCTATATTTATGAAATATAATTCTAAAAGATAGAACAAGATCCTGCCAAAAACTCCGTTCGACATTTCTTATTATTAATTTTACTCGTTATTAAGCACTCGCTTTTGCCATTTATTTTGTATCAGCCTAGTGGAACAATTCGGCTTAGTTTCTAATTCTTCTTAATGTCTTCATTGGAAGTGTCTTTATGCAATTTATGCGCATTATGGTAAAGTATCGCCAGCGCTATGAAACCTTTTATGTCTAAAGCTTCTCTTATGTACATTGTCTCTTGTGAAAGGTCACTAAAGGTCACTAATTTTTTTTTAATTTTTTATTCATAACCTTGTGTTATTCGAACTCTATATTTACTAATATTGTTAGTGCTTTACGTAACATAGTTCGGTTATTGGGCACAAGCGAAGTGAATGGGGAATAATACCACGGAGCATTGACTCTGAGATATCACAAAAACTCCTTGGAAAGTTATAACAAGGGGGCCGCCATCTTGTTAAGACATTGAAATCTTCACAAAACACTTGTAATATTATTCATTACTCGACAATGGCAGTAATAATCTACAAAATGGTTGCCATAAAAATGAAGTAACATAAACCAAACTACTGCAAATGAAAATAAAAATAGAAGTATAAATTATGACCAATCAAATTCCCATAAATATTCTATACCTGCCTAACTATACCTGCCACCTGCAGAGCTACAACAAAAATGGTTCTAAATAATTTGCAGATTAGTACGAGGCACTGGCGGAGGTTTCGGTTTCACTGTAGTTTGGACAAGGCCGCCCAGAGTGGAAAGGGTTGCACAGGGAGGGTCAGCTGAACGCGCCGGACTCCGAGCGGGCGATTACATAGTGTTCGTTGGTGCCAAGAATGTCGTCACAGCTTCTGAAGAGGAAGTTCGGAATCTAGTAAAGTGAGTTCTTATATTTACTCCAAACCAATTAAATATCAATTTCAAGATACTATTACCCTTCCCTATTTAAGTAGAGTCGTTATAAAACGTTTTTCTCCTCCAGTCTCCTCTATGAACTGTCAACTTCGGATTCGTAACTTTTTTAAATATATGTATATTCTTCCATGTCTTTTTCAGTATTCCTTTACATATCTATACATATTCAAATAACCAGTCTATTATTCAATAACATATTATAATATCTGAAGACTAAGCTGAAATTTCTTGTGCGGTGATGCATCTAACTTCGAACTTCAGAGATTCCATCACTTTTACAATACTCGATAATTGACATCTCCTCCTGGACTTTATAGATGAACTGAAATTAGGGAACCAATTCCATTTCGATGAGGATAGCATTCTATTTTCTGGACACATTTCGGTAATTTTACAGTATTTGTTGGCTGTATGGTCTCTGAGCAATTTCCCGAAAGAATAAATTATTTCATATTGATATATATATATAATTATACATAACTATTTTTTTACTATTTTATTACGGTAAATGACTGCATGATGATAAACGTAGATTCATTAAAAAATAACAACGATCACCAAGGGATCTTTAATCCATAGGCATGTCATATCGGCCTGCAAGCATTCTCACCAAGTATACATAAACTGATCTCATAACTCCTAAACGTGCCACTATGAGCCGTGTAATGTCTTATATACGATGTTCGCGAAGCAGTTGCGACAAATCGTCATCTCCTACCATCCGGTAAAGAGAATATAGAAAAATTGTTGAGTTAGGATTTTGATAAATAAGCCTGCCCCTTTAAGACTTTTAGAGATAGAAGTGGATAAATAAGATTTAAAAACGATGTTTATTTACAGATCAGCTGGCCAAATGCTCATCCTAGAAACCTTTAGAAGAGTTCCACCAAACGGTATTGGCATTCGACCGCGACTCGCTCACGTGACAATCCCTCCGCCTGAGTCTACCCCTCCCCCGCCGCCGCGATCACCTCGAGCCACCGCCCTCGCCTCTCCTGCAACCCAGGCTAGACCCCCGACGGCGTGTTCCTCCACCAGCCAGTCACTGGACCGACGCAAGCTCCACTTACCTCAGGTCACATTCTCCAAAGAGGTCGGTAACGGTATCATAGTTTAAACTGTTTAAAGATTCGTTTCTATTTTAAATTTCGAAACTAGTCATCCGGTTTTTATACACTTTTTTAAATGTTGAATATTTTATAGTTGGGCAGTTCGAAATTTTACTGGTGCTAGTAATTAAGTTGGACGAATTTTTAAATATTCAAATTATTTAAATAAAAAAATATTTGTGTATTATTAGGCCTGTAAATTTGACTTTAGCATGCTTTACTTTAAGTTACTATGTGTTTTGAGAAATATACGATGAATAATTCTGATAATGTTGACTGTGAATTATATTAAATAATTCCATTTTTTATTGAAAACTTTTACATTTGATTACGGTTTATTTTTATCATTTTTATAATGTACAGAACAAAGAATACAAAGCCGAAAAATGTTAAAAATAAGTCGTCCAGTTTTTTTTTACAGTAAATGTTTTTTTGTTATATGTATATTATTTTGCATCGGTTTTGTTATTTATTATGTACATACTTCATTATACATTCCAATATTTAATAATTATTTGGTAATATATTTATATGAATATAATAGTGTGTGTAGACTTTAACAAACCATGTTTGTCTAACAAAATTTTTAATATCAGAAATACTAAATTAACTTCGTTAAAAAAGACAAAGCAAGTTAATAGACAGCTATTTCAGTTATAACAGTGGACTGTGTATATTCTATTGAGATAAAATATAATATAGTGTGATCAAATCAAAGTAGGTATATTTATAAAGAACTCCGCATGTACGTGACGTTCTGATTGGTATGGATTATTTAAACAAATGAAAAAAAAAACAATCTTTGCACACATATTAGTACAAAAGGAATAATTCCTTTGAGTTTGCTTACGTATTTGTTTACTTTTTTGTTCGGTTGAACAAAAATAAAAATAAGTAATAATGGACAAATCAGTGAAACTGTTTGTAAAATTAATTAATTAAATAGTTAGGCGTAATATATTATTTTCAAAATTTGTTTCCTACACTATCTTCAACTATATTCGTATATTGATAGAAAACTATAGAATGACTTTGTAAAAATAAAAATATATAAAAGTTTAATCATCTTAAAGGGGAATCGTACGTTTAAGCTTGAACTATTTTTTTTTCTGTTAATATTTATTTTGTTAGTTTTTTTTTTAATGATTTTGTATTAATTTACTAAGAATTATGTGTGCGTGTGTGTGTCTAGCTTTCGTTTTAAGTCTTTGTGTTTTACGTTTATTGAACAGACATAATTTATTAATTTTATTAATGTATTTAAGTTAATTTTAATTTTTTTATTTCATGCTTTATGAATGAAATTGGTTCCTGTTGTTCATTTTTTTTATTATTTCTAATTTATGTTCAATTTTATTATTTAAGTGCAAATAAAATTTATTGCTTTTAATTTTATTATGTGTTTTCATTTAAATTCTCCTTTATAACTGCTTTATATCAATGTGATATCACTTTTTTTGCACGATCAATAAGAAACAGTCGTTTTTGCCAGAAATATATGACGGTATTAAAACCTGTAACAAATAATTCATAGACATTTCAAATTTATTCCTTTTTATAGTTTATTCAACATTTGACCGCATTCAGACTTTACAGTAATAGACAAAATTTACTCGACGACTGTAACGTTTAACCTGTAATGGACGCGAGTAAGCTATAACTTTACAGGGTTGTTGTTTATGAAAACAAAGGCTCAAAAAATACAAAGCTCAGGTAATTCATTTTCTATGATGCGGAGTTTAAACTGGGTTGGTTAAAAAGCCTAAAAAATTAGCAAAACCAGCTTTCTTTTACTTTGATAGTTTTTTTCATAATGAGATTTTGATTTGATAACGTCTTATAAATGGATTAACGCCGGCTGTACGCACGAAAATGCATGACTCATTGTCACGTTCCGCCTGAGTCGAGCGTGCATGCTAGAGCGCGGAACAAGCGATAGAGAGGCGCGATCAGCCTAAGCGTTCTTGTGGCTTGTGACGCATCTCTCTCTCTCTTCCACTCCAACGGCCGATACGTCTGAGTCGTTATCGCGTAGAATTATAGTTCGTAAACTAACTTTACAGATAACCAATTATTTTTAATTACCAGTATGGTTTCTTCAGGAGAAGTTCCTTCATATTCTTTTAGACTGACTTATCCAAGTTCCAGGAGTTTTGATATTATTTACATACAAAAAAACTTGTATCTAATAGTAAGTAAACGTATTTAGTGAATGTTTATGATTAAACACTGTGAGATACTTCATCAGACACCAGGTCTGTCAACGGACGGCAGAAAACGCGCGCTCCTATCCCTAGTGGCGAGAGAGCAACACTACACAACCTGCCTCCAATTCGGCCTGGTCAGATTCGTCTCCCCCTTAGCGGAGAGAGCAGACCTGATCAACCCCAACGACCATCAACTCCTGTTCCAGAATATAGAAGAGGTAAAGGGGATATGATATCTTAGAATTTTACTCACAAGTCTACGAACATAAGTGTATGTTGGGAATTAAGCACATTTATTTCACCATATTCATGCAAGTGTTTTTCGTTATATATCTATACACACATACAATAAGAATGTAAAACTAACATGTCTGTCCTTTTTAGATTTTTGTAATTTCACCATATTCATGCAAGTGTTTTTCGTTATATATCTATACACACATAGAATAAGAATGTAAAACTAACATGTCTGTCCTTTTTAGATTTTTGTAATTTCACCATATTCATGCAAGTGTTTTTCGTTATATATCTATACACACATAGAATAAGAATGTAAAACTAACATGTCTGTCCTTTTTAGATTTTTGTAATTTCACCATATTCATGCAAGTGTTTTTCGTTATATATCTATACACACATACAATAAGAATGTAAAACTAACATGTCTGTCCTTTTTAGATTTTTGTAAAAAAAAATTGTTAATGGTGTCCAGGAATAAGTAATAAAATACATTACAATCATTTTTACAAGTATCTGTCTGTTCAAAACTGCTAAAATAACGCGTAAAATCATAAAGCATATCCTGTAGTAATATTTAGTCTTGGTTTCATTAAAATCGGTTTACTCTATCAAAAGTTATTGTCATTTTAATGAAGACGCGACTTAATTACGAGAGAAATATAAATAAGTAAATGGATTTAATACATTCCGATGATTTTATTAGTCACCGTTTTTTATATCAGGTTCCACATAGACAGAGTCGCGGGCACAGCTAGTTAAGTATATTATCAAGGTGTATTTATCTGTGGTTTACAATGCCTTTCACTACGGTAGGTATCGTAAAAATATTAGTGCAAAACGAGCTAATCTTAAGAAATTTGGGTTCAAATATCAGAACTTATCGATAGTGTCTGGGTATAAAAAATAAATAAAATAAGCCTTTATTGCTATAAATATAAATTACTTACAAACTACATTAAAATATGATTGTGTATTTATGATATATTATCGGCATCCGGTTTTTCCTATAACAACTTGTCCTTCGACAAAGGCCTCCTCTAAAGATTTCCATACTACTCTATTTCTTGGTGTTTGGATCCATGCTGGACCAGCTATTTCTTTAATATCGTCTTCCCATCTTTTGTACTCTCTACCTCGGCTTCTTTTATTCTGTCTATATAATTTTTAGTTTTAGGGTGGTACTACCACAAACACTATAATACATTGTAACTACTACGATAACAATATTTTACGTGCATTATCTTTTCCTTTACCAAAAGCTCAGCCATATTGATTTTCTTTTAAAACGCATAATTGTCGTTATTACTAACTCATCGTTCTTATAAATATTAAATGATACAGGTTGGATACATATGTAAACGATTGTGATGTTTGTAAAAATATGCATGATGAAAAGATAAACCAGATCGAGTTTCTTGCCGGTTATTCTTGATGTCTGGGTTGTTTTCCGAATCGTTAATAGTTTTGACGTTCATAAGTACCTTCATTTCTAAATTTGATTTCACTAATCTAGATTCTAGCGTTCTAGATTATAGATTTTACTAAAATTGGAGTACTGACTTGCTTATTTCCGTAGTATATCTATAACCTATTGTAGGTTATATTTTAGGTATATATAAAATCCATTTGTCTATAATCCTGCAATTTCATAAGGTTGGACTTAATTCCATTGTGGCAGTTTAAAAAATTAGTTAAAAGTTGAAAGCAAGAAACAAGTAGTAGTATGATTTTTTTAGAGATTGTTTTACCGTGGAGTAAGAGGATGTATAACAACAAAATAAATATTTGATGTAGGTGGTAGAGCTACGCTGAAGCTATTAATGGTTTCAGCATGAATGGGCCGGCTCGTCCGATGTAGTGCCACCCTCTCACAGAAAACCGACGTGAAGTAACAGTGCTTGCATTGTTGCATTTCCTGCGGTCAGTGAGAGCACCGGAGGACCATCTCCAACCCTTCCCCCTTCCCTTACTCCCCCTCTCACCCGAGATAGGTTGGCAACGCAATTGCGACTCCCCTGGTGTTGTAAGTGTCTATGGACGGTGTTGATCTCTTAACATCAGGTGACCCACATGTTCGTTCCGTTGACCTCCTACGATATAAAAAAAAATGTAATAAAACATTGTCTCCAGATTTTTAGATTATCAGAAGATATTTTGGATCAAGTGGTGCAGGATGATGGAGAAATTCAAACCTCGACAGTAGTCGCTGTCTACTTGCAGAAGACCCCTGTGTTCCTTAGTCTTTATAAGAAATATTGTCTAGGACTGAAAAGAGCAGACTGCGTTTTGGTGAGTGTGCTCGCAATTACCACTTTTGCAACTTACTTTATGCAATTCTAAACTTGAGAACTCTGTGCTTTATGTCGTTCTCGTGTTATTTATCCAATGCATGAATGTCAATTGATTGAGAAATCCAGTAGCTATAGTAAATTTCAATTTGTAGCCAATCCTAAATACGAACACCAAGTTTCCCGGCATTCAAGCATTCGGTAGTTAAAAGTTTCCCATGACTTGTTAAATAAATACTCTTTCACTTATCAGGTAAAAAAGTCAAAAGATCCGAGTGGTGCATTCTCACGTTTCTGCGTAAGTCCTCCAATACCTCGAAGAAGACCAGATATTACATCGTTAGTTCATAAGCCATTAGAACAGTTTCGCGAGCTGTTGAGACTCATGAGGGCCGCAGCATCTGCGACAGGAGCGGGACCATACGATCAGTTAGAAAAGAAGCAATTGCAAGTTATTGTCGACCAGCTACAGGTAAATTATTTATACGCTACTACTGATATAATTGCTATTCAGCCTCTTAAGTATATAATAATACCTTTTGGATCATTAGATATTTATCTACTAGTTTTTGGAGTCATGGTCATACCAAAGCAAAGTACAACACCTTTTGCTAGTTTACTGAATTACTCGCAGAATTTTATTGTTTAAATATACCTCCAATATTTGACAGAATGTTGTGAAACCATTTAATCGATTAGATCAGTGTCTCATTGCATTCCGGTTCTGCAAGTCTTCGTTATATGTAAAATAAGAATATAATGCGCCTTTTTGAAAGAATATGTGCTATTAATAAACGTACTACTTATAATGGACCAGAATATACCCTAAGCATCAATTTTGCGTAATTCTTATTAGTAATATTGAAAGATATTGAGAATGACATTAAATATTATATTCTCAATAATATTTGTTATTATAGAGTGCCTATCAAGATGTAACCGCTGGTTCGGGTTTAATGGGTCTGGCTGGAGATGGAAAACCGCTATTATCTGTGGCAGATTTGGAAAGTCGTCTTGTGTTCACTAGGTGTAAGGTAAATAATAAAAGCAAATAAAATTAATGAAATTAATTCAAGTCATCATCATCTTCTTACCCTTATCCCACCTAAGTAGGGTCGGCACAACATGTTTTCCTTTTCCACGCTCGCCTATCAGATGTCATCTCAGTCAACACACCTTTTACACACATATCATTTTTCACACAATCCATCTATCCTTTTTTCGGTCTTCCTCTACTCTTATATCCATCGACCGTCATACTCAAAGCTTTTCTAGTTACATGGTCTTCATCTCTCCTCATAACATGCCCATACCATGCTAACCTATTACTCCTTAACTTATCTGTTACTGGTGCTATTTTCAAACTTCCTCTGATATATTCATTCCTAATCTTATCCATTCTAGTTACACCACACATCCACCTTAACATTCGCATCTCTGCCACATGTAGTTTTCTCTCATCCGTCTCTCTAGTCGCCCAGCACTCAGATGCGTACAACATTACTGGTCTTATAATAGTTTTATACACCTTCCCTTTGAGTTTCAAGGGCATTCGTGGGTCACAAGCTACACCAGACACCTTTCGCCATTTCATCCACCCTGCATTTATTCCAGGAACGTGTTTGAGTATCCCACAATTCCAGGAATTCAGCGAAGAAAACAGAGAAATGTTAAAATTATCAATTTGTACAATTAATACTATGAATTTCTCCATAGATAGCTGGTTCATATTTGACTCGAAGGACCACAATAATATGTTTAATACTATGATTTATTTATTAATAAAATTTATATCCAAAATAAGATTACAAAAGATTTTTGCCCACGATCTCTATTCTTTTTAATATTACTAGATAAAATATTATGTTCAGAAACTGAATAAATACAGTAAACACAAATCAAGGATAATAATCACCATCGGTAAAGAAAATACTAATACTACCAAACTTGGAGGAGTTTCCTCCAGCAAATTATTCATTGTGTGTGTGTGTGTGAGAGCCTTTACAAGATTTGAATATAAGACCACCATCGATATATCGTGGACTCAATCAAAACGAAATATAATTAATCGGAACTACTTTATTTTCATCTGCTTTTAATTAATTATATGTAATAATGAAATGTATTTTTTTACCATCATTAGATGACACTGAAACTATTGCTTTATTGATTTACTGTTCTAAGAATATTGTAAAATAATAATGAGATTATTTCTGTTTGTTACATTTATTTCAAAATATACCTGCCTCGGATCTGCATGGTGATCATATAAAAATAAGTAGGTGTATGAAACAAAGCTGTCGTTTTGATTACCATGCAAATATCAATGTCAGATTACAAGTATACAAGATATACATTCAGGTGCTTTAATTAATCAATGTTTATTTTTTATTAAATTCCACGCGGACGAAGTTGACAGCACAGCTACAATATATGATTCTTTAAAAGTTCTTTAAGGGTGGACAATGTGCACAAGACACTTCTAATTTTACAAGCATCCATCCATACTAACTGTTTATCATCAAATAAACTTTCCACTTGTTTACTGCTGTGGTAGATGGTATGTGTCATAGTTTAATGAAGTTTTAGATGAACCTGTATCTCCTCTTAGTACCGTCAAGCGCCATAACATCCCACATAAGCGTCTGCTCATCAAACCCGAACGCAGCCACGTTCGTCCACTAGTTAACAAATAATCGAATTATAATACTTTCAATTTATTTATAGCAATATCAAGCCTTTGATCACTAGTCTCAAGTGCAGTAACAATGAAAATGAAAGCTCATACATCATTAATGAGACACTGATCACAGAGCATAGATATATTATATACTAGAAGTACCCGCAGCTCCGCTCACGTTTTTTAAAAATCGTATTAAAGAATTATAAAATTGTGAGACTATGTACAATTATAGAAATGCTATTTAAAAGCAATTGTAAGTACGACACGCACGCCACTTACAGTAAAATGTAACGTGAACATTAGATATGTAAATACTAACAGCTTGTCAAATGTGGTTTGTAATCAGCAACATATTTGGAACCTTAACCCACAATATAACTACTACCTCAGTGCTCACTTACACTGTATAAGGAACTAATGAAACAATACTTAAAATATTATTATAAAGATTTACATTACATTTAATATACATTACCATTATAATTAAGGAATAAGGAATAAGTACGGAGTGCATCATATTGAGCAAGGACCGCTACTGCCATAAGCTTTGTGCTGCTAAGAAGCAATAGTGGAAAGGAAGTTGCATTTTATTTTATTTTATTTTAGTTCTTAAATTTTATTCCGTATATAGTAAATAAATATATATTTATTTCAATATTTATCCTACTAGTATTATGATTTATTGTATTTAGGGCGTTACGTCTTAATCCCAAGGAGGGTTGATGTCAGGCAGGCGGCCGATCGTAAAAATTAAGTCAAATCGTACTTCACAACATTTTAAGTATGAAAACTAGATTAGGGTTTACTCAGGGTAGGACTCAAAGTAAGAAAAAAATTCGGGATGTATGGTTGAGATTTGCGAGTTGGAATGTGGGAACAATGACTGGAGGAGGAAGAGAATTAGCTGATGTCTTGCAAAGAAGACGCATAAATGTGGCTTGTTTGCAAGAGACGAAATGGAAAGGGACGAAAGCGAGAGAGATTGGTATAGGATATAAATTCTACTACTGTGGGAGTAACGGTAAGAGAAATGGTGTAGGAATTGTATTAGACAATGAGCTTAAGAAATGTGTGACGGATGTAAAAAGAGTAAATGATAGATTAATATTGGTGAAATTATTGATAGAACCTTTGAGTCCTACCCTGAGTAAACCCTAATGAAATTAATTCAAGTATCATAAAAATTATTATTCGCCTTAGCAAAACGAATAACCTATATTTTATTTATTTTCAGCCATTTGTCCTTAGCACTACAGGTCGTCAATGGATCTTCGGTGGCGAACTATCTAGAGTTGAAGGTCGTGCTATTAGACCTTATTGGGCACTATTATTTAGCGACCTGCTACTATTTGCTACGGTTTCAAGAGACAGAGTACTTTTCGTCACAGAGGAGCCGGTTTCTCTTGGAACCGTATCGGAAGCACAGTTTAATGTGAGGAAGAAAGGTTAGACTTCTTTTAATTTGAATTATGACATCTAAAGCAGTTTTTGTACTTACTTGGTAAAACTAACATAGATGACATATTTCAATGTAACGAATTTAACCCAATAATGCATTATTTTTGGTGCTGCATTCAGATATTTGATTCCAAACTTAGCAAGTGTTAAACTTATTTTTCAAGTGTCAAAGATAAGTTTTTTCGAATTTTTGTAGCTACAGAATTTCGTCTTATACTGGGACGAACTGGAGGTGAATCACCATTAGTATCATGTGCACCGCGAACACCAGGCAGGACACGTACGATTGTCCTTCGTGCTCCATCTATAGACTTGAAAGCTGTCTGGCAAAGCTTACTTCAAAGGCAAATGTACGTACTGCTCATATTTATACCTGCTATAATTTTAATTAAGCTTTATGAATAAAGATTTTGGTTGACTTCAGATAATCTAATTTTATAGTAAGTAGTTTGTATCTAAATATAATTCTTTATTTCATTAAGGATATAGTTTAAATAATTTAAATTTACTATATTTCCAGATACCGAGCTCACACAATGTCAGGAACTCCCCTTGGGTCACCTTTGGACTCACCAGATCCTCAGCTTACTTTCTCTCTTGCAACATTAGACTCACAACAGCGTCAGGTATCCGCCTCCAGCATTCAGCGACATTCGAGCCTAGCTCTTTTACCGGCTAGTTCTTACCGTTCACATCTTAATATGCTAGTAGAAGAAAGACCTGAGAAGGAAGTGAGAGTCAGTTTTGATGTACGAACTAGTTCAGAGTCTACAACCACTCCACAGCCTGTTAGAGGGCCTTTAAGTACCGTGTGGAGAACAGCTCCAACACCGGAAACTCCATCAGCTAATCTTTCCCCAGTAGAATCCCAAACTTTCTCCTCACATTTCGTGTCTTCATCTAGTATCGAACGAAATGACGAAAGACCTACTTCACCAAGTGCTCTGTTAACTCCAGACGGTGCTGAAGATTATTCAGAAGTATCTCCTTGTAGATGGGAATCTTTTGAAGCAGATCTCGCATTTGCAGATTTAGATGTAGACGCATCTTACAAACATGCTGTCGAGGAACAAATTTTCTTGCCAGATGATCCTTTACTACCCAAAATGATATTACCTGAACGACCAACACCTCCAGCTTATCTGGAACTTTGATCCGCGGAGTCTGATCCGGAGTTAGCAGATTCATGCTATCCTCGGACACATGACAACAACTGGAGATAAATTCTTGAATTTGTGAACTTTCTATGGTGTGTTCTCATAGTTTTCCATAATTGGTGTTTAGGAGTAATTGTCCATAAAGGTCGCAGGGTTAAAAGAGTGTACTCTCTGTAAAATAAAGCGACTAGACGATGATAGAAGCCAAATTTGTTGGATTGTTATAAATTTTGCTTATAGTCGAGATAAAGGTTGTGGTAACAAATTTTGAGAGACATATTTTCGAACAGTAGCAGTATTAAAAAGATAAATCTCTGTATTTTGATTACAATAATAAATCTTAATTATAAGTCTTAAAATCTTCTTATGATGTAATAAAATTGCTACAAAATTAACAAGATTATAAAATGTCCACAGAACTGATTCCACAATGGGGTAATATACATTTTGCTTTAGTATTATAGTGAGGTGTTTGCCAATAATTTACCAAAATATAACTCAGTGTCAAAAATTAATCGTAGAATACCCAATTTAAGATATTATATAAAATCGTTCATTAATTTTTAATTACATCTTTTCTTTAAGTCTTCCGTCCTTCCTTAAAAGTAAATTGCTTTTGCAATAACATTTTCGAGTAATAACAGATATTATTTCTTTAACAATATGTAGTATACATGGTACAACTGACGGTATTAATAATGTAAAGACACAGGATAATGTTAATCTGTACTTAGCCTTACATGTACAGGTCATGTGGATATTTGGCGATCAACTTCGCGAATTAATAGATTGTCTAGAATCCATCGTAGATTCATAAAGCTTTTTATTAAAGTACTCTGATTACCACTAATCGCCACTAGCATAGACTGTACTTACAAGAAAAATGGTAGTCGTTGCAGATTCTAAAATTTGTATAACGTTTTTCTATAATCTTTATTTAAATATTTTATTTATTTTCACGTAATATGTTTTGGGCTAGTTAGCCGTGTTTAATTGTACCGCTAGCATCGCAAAATGTTCACATAACCTAATCGAAACGGGGTTTTTGTATATGGTATAGTTCGTTTTTACTATAAATTTATAGTATGTTGTAGTTAGACTCAGTAATTTTCGATGTCTTTGGCTGTGTGTAAATTTTAATATAGATTAAAGGAAAAATTGTGAAGAAAAAAAGTAATAATTTTGAGAAAACGTTTTACTTACATTTCTGGGTAAATTGTTATAAAATTACTATAATGATATAAGAGAATTTGGATGTTTATGTTTAGAAATCAGTACAGTATATCTCTTAATATCCTTAAATAAAGTGAATTTATTAATGGCGAAGTTCATATATTTTATTCATTTATGGTTTTGCGACGCTAACGACTTTAATACCAAACATCTACCATTTTTCTTTGTAATATAATCTTATTTAATTTATTTAAAAAAGAAATATTTTTTTCTTAACCTTACGTCGCATCATTGTTAGTAAAATTCTTGATCGTCTTTAAATTGTGTAACCTAAATAGTTACCAAAACTGACTAATTAATACTAATAGTATAAAAACAGCAGTAAAGATATTGGTAAGTACAAATTTATTCATTTTTATAATTTCCAAATATCCACAAATATTCGTATCTAAGAAAACGTGTCTTTTAATCGAAACTTTTGAATGCTTCGAAGTTTTATCGTCTTATGTTATTTTGATTATATGTATGATACATGTATATTATCATCATATTATGTAATATGTATGATACATATAATCATATACATATATGTATATGATTATATGTACTTATCAATCAAATATATTATAGACTCGACGGAGCTCAGCAGAAACACAAACTGGTATAGTAGGAAGCGCAACAGAAGGAGCGAGAAGTACAAGAAGTAGAGGATCGACAATACATTTACAGAGATGGATGACACAACTGCCAGAAGCTGAAGAACTAGATCCACCAGAGCCCGATATGGAGGTAACTTGTAAAAAGATACTGATACTGATAACACAAGTAAAAAATAATCTGCTTTGTAATATTAAAATAATACTGTATATAAATTTGTTAGATGTGGAGTGTAGAAGAATTAAGGAAGCGTTCAAAAGAGCTCAATCTTTTAGAAGTAGCAGATCTGGTAACAAATAATGAAAACAAAGGAACAGTAGCTACAGAAAAAAGAGAAAACGATAGAAGTCCTTCGAAAAGCAGTAATTCTGATAGTCAAGTATGTTTTTTTCTCATTTTTAAGAGTTGTTCTTGTTCACAAAACCTTAAAAAAATAATTATGAACTTTCTCGGCAAATTAAATTAAATTTCAGATTACGGTCCGAACTAGTCCTGTTGTGGTAGACACGATACCCGTATGTAGACAATGCCACAAGAAATGTTTATCAAAGCCAAACAGTCCTATGATGTCTCAAAAAGATCCGCCCTTGATTACGGTTAAACCAAGACTTGAAGCCTCTCCACAAAATTCAAACTCGAACAAAAGTACTACGAGTGCATGTAGTGCAAACTGTTTTAATAGGAAACCAAAAATTGTATGCCATTTAGAACGTAAAGGTGCTATAAAGATACATCCAGAAGACAGTTCCAGAGCCGCCTTGAAAGTTATTGATTCTATAGAACAAAGTCAAAGAATGCTCAAATCAAAATCTTATGAATTAAAAACTGAATCACCTATATTAAACAGAAACGTTATTTCAAGAAATCATACCAAGAGTCAGCTGGAATTGAGAAAGGAAAACTCAATCAGATCACCAAGTCCTTCATCAAGCAGTAGAAATAGCCCCTTGTCAACCAGCCATACGACTTGTAGCTCGATGGTATTTAATTCTAGCTCTAATGATTTAAGAATGTCAAATTCAAATATTGCAAACCAAGTGCAATGTGTTATAACACAAGAAAAATATTTAAATGAAATTAAATGCGTAGAAAACATCACTTTAACTAAAACAAAATGTTCATCAAATCATTCATCACCGGTATCTGTAAATAAAGATCAGTTCTCAAAACAAAAGGCTGAAAATGTACTTAATAAAGTTTTAGGTATGAATATCATAACCAAAAGGGAAAACGTTGGTACATGTCTCCAGACTTCATCGGTTTTCTTAGAAGATGACTCGATACAAGAGGACGATATTGATTTTAAAATAGAGAGAGGTATGAAGCGATCTCCAAGAATGGGTATTCATGCGATTAGTAAAATGAATGGAGATATAAATATGAAGACTCTTAGAACTGAAGATTTAAATATGAATACGAATGATGCAGGATCGGATGAAGATTTAGAATTAGGGCCTCTTATGTTAATGGGCTTGTCGGCTATAAATCCAACAGCACATTTAATGAGAGTAGAACCGTTTAAACGATCTTCTGCAATCAGTCTATATAATTCGAGGCCAGGTAGTCTTGCGTCAGTTAAATCAGAATCTCCTGTTCCTAATATATCCGTCGTGCCTCCAACTCCGGATTATAATTCTGCTAATAAGACTGTAAGTTTAAAAATATATTCTGTTTACGTATAATACGCTTGTCTATTACAATAACTGAAACTATAAATTTAATTTTCAGGATGACCTTGTAGATGATTCTCCAGACTCACCTGATGTTCCTGACGATTTACCTTACGTTACACTTAAAAGGTTAGTAAATTGTAATTAAATAATCTTCTATACTATAATAAAACTGTAGCAAGGCCAAATCTGTACATAATTTTTTTTTTTAATTTTGATCGGGGTAGATTATGTTATCGATATAGAAGCCAAGACTAATCTTTTTACAATTTTTGTCTGTCTGTTTGTCCCTTCGAACACGCATCACGCTGAAAATACTAAACCGATTTTAACGAAACTTGACACAGTAATAACTAAAATTACAAGGTTACATTTAGGATACTTTTTGTCCCATTAAACGCGAGGGGTTCTCCAGGATAACGAAAGAAAATAAATTAGTTATAATAATAATTATAATAGTTATTAAACTTTGTTTTGACATCTTAGTAGAACAGCCAGCAACGTTGGAAGAACGAGAATTTTAGAAAACCTGGTTTTTTAATATGAAGATATATTATGCCCTTCCAAAACAGGATTCAGGATACCTGGTAGCCGGTTAATGTTGTGTTTTTTAATGCACATCACACCTTTACAGGACAAAATTTTGATTTATAAATAATTTTAGGAACATTTTTTCAGTAACTTTTAATAAACGCTATTAAAAACATGAATTTATCACTGCGAGACAATTTTGTTATTGACAATAATGTGCCCGATGATATAGTTTATAAACAAAATAATTCATTTCAAACCATTTTTTTCCATTGCAAAGAACATATTTCATTTTATTAATCATGATGATATTGAGATTTTACCACACGTTATTTGGAAGAACATAAAGATATATAAAAAACTGGCTTATTGAAATTCGCTGTCGAAACCATTACCCATAGTTGCCTAGCTCTTAGACAAATAGTCACAGGTAAGTGACAGTTGACGCATCTTGCTCATATCTTTTTAATATTTATATTTTGCTTGCATATAATGGTGTAGATTAAGAGTGCGAAAAGGTTTTAATACAAGTTGAAAATAGTTATAACGTCTTTCAGTGTTTAATTTATCATTATTTATTTTATGAATATATTTTATTGTTTAAGTTACAATTTAAGTCTATCAACTTGATATTTTATAATGTAAACTATACTGACTGTATAATAAACGTCTACAAAAAAGGGAAAGAAACTTCATGTCAACTGGAGGTCTATGGTCTACCAATATACGTAGGTTAGTTTTTATTTTAATTGAACCCGGTACATGATGTTACGAATGAGTTGTAGGTTTATTTTAAAAGATTTCTCACATACCATCTGGGTATATGTTTGAGGGAGTCCCTTGATAGTTTGGATTTACAATGGGAATCGGTAGGTGTGGCTGCAATCGGGTTTTAGGTTTATTAAAATTTTTCGCGTTTAAAAATACAATTGAAACCGGTGACAATCGATTTCATGCAGACGAAGTTGCACGGGTCAGCTAGTACTAAAATAAAAATTAATCACTTACTTGAATCGGGATATTCAGAATTTGCTTCAGAATTATTATATCTGCCATGTAATGTATACATTGCATAATTCTCAGCAATTAAACTGTAAAGTTGGTGTGATCCATATAAATTCATACTTTTAAATATCTCCTGTTGCCTCGACATAAGTATTTTCAGATTAGTACCCATAGAACATATCAAAAATATGTTATAAAACTCTTTATTTCAGATATGGCACAATGTCGAGCTTAGAAAGACTCCCGTCCGACGAGACTGACGATGGTAATGTAAGACTGACCCCACAAGAACCTGAAGTAGCTAAATCTTATAACCAAGGTATTGTAACTCCTTTTCAAAAGTTTTACATATTTTTATTATACTGTTGCATGTTATGTTTCTGTTAAGGGTTTGAAGAATATTTCAAAAATATGTTTTATGATTTTCCACCAACCGTTTTAAGCTCAACGTGAAATATTTAAGAAAACAAAGTTTAGGCTATTATTTTTAACTTATGACTGTTAATCAATATAAATATATTTAAGACTGTACTACCAAAGTCTTGTTTTCAAATGGTATTAAATTAAGTCCTATATGGGCTACAAAAATATATAATAATCCTCTTAAAAATCGTAATAAGCCCATTACTTTACAAATGTCTTTTATGAAATTTGTGTACAGCATTGATTGTAATAAAGTACGAATAAATAAATTTAAAAAAAAATTACGTAATAAATGTGTAGAGATACGCGGACATAGTTTGTATGTTTATATAAATTTAGAAATTAATATTAATTTAATATCTTACTTATAGATTTAGCTTTATATACTTTCAAGATACTGTCACGCGCCGTAGGTACCTTGAAAACCGTTGTTTATAATAATACGTAAATCTGTAAAGAAAATGAAATAATAGTTGCAGGTACAGCCACAGGCATCATGGGATGGACAGCGAGAGCGGGTTCATTTGTTGTTGAAAAGATGAATATATTTAGCTACACTGAGAGTGTTCCAAATACGTCCATAGCTCATAAACAGCCTTCGTTTTTGGAAAGGTTAGTATCACATTAATGATTCATATCATACTGTATATTTCCTAACACTGTATTTAATAAAATACAACTAAAGTAAGGTTCAATGAATCGGCCAATAATGTAAATACCTAAGAATTCCTTAAAAACAGATATAGAACACGACTATGAAATTGTATGCACGTATTATTCAAGTTATAATGAAAATAATAAATTACTTTATAGTCATTATAGATGTGAATTGAGGTATGGGGAGTTATAAATGATAATGAAAGCAAATATTAACATTCAATACTATAAATTGTGTGCAAAATAACATATTTTTTTCTAAATATTAGGTGGAATCATGAGCAGAGAAAAATAATGGACCGATAAGTAAGCGTGGGTAACAAAGAATCTTTTCATTGTGGTTTATATAATGCACTTAGAGTTATATATTTCATTGTAAGATTGGAGGACCATGAATAAAGTTAAATCTTTGCAATATAATTAGAAAAACAATATATTGAGTAGAGATAACTATATCTAAGTCATGATGTTTACGTAGAAGAAGATAGATAATTCTATTTATTAGATATTTCTGGCTAATTAGAAAACATATTACTTGATATTATGATACAAATGTGTAGAACGTATATTTTTATTTTATCATTTTATTAGAGATTTTTTTAATAATAACATATAATTATTTAGATTTATATATTACTATTATAAGCTTTTAAATATATTATATTAGCTATTGATTAATAGTGTTAGTATTTAGTTTTATAATGTACTATATACAATTCGTAGACAAATAGAATTTAATATTTTAATTATACAAGAGTAATATAAAGAGACATAACTATACATAAGGTGGAAATTATTGTAACATTGATGTTTATTCACACTTTACACACAATATCGAAAAACTATGTATATTTTTTGCTACTTTCTTTTAATCACTATGTTCACGCTGGTACATAATTAATTGAGATTGTATAGAGATCAAAATTCGTAAAGCAACCTGAAGGAGAAAGATGATAATCATATTAATATACTAATGCTAATCAAAATGATATGAAATAATGTTTTCTTTATATAACATGATAATTACTATTACCCGAGTCATGATCCAGCTTAAAGTATATTCACTAAGCTGTTGGCAACATTCATAAGAAGTAATGGAAGTCATATAACCAGAAGAGTATTTAGTATGGAGTCAGATAGATATAAGAGTAGAGGAATAACAAAGAAGGTATGGACGAATAGTATGAGGAATTGCATTTTTACATAGTAAGATAACAATGAATATACAAAAGTAGATAGACACATGTTGTGCCGGCTCTAATTGGGAGGGATCAGAACAAAATATCACCGGACTTATAACTAATAAAATCTGTATATTAACATAGAACTAGTGGGCGCACATTGGTCGACCATAGCTCATTGATTTATTAAAGGGATAAATATTATAATAATATTTGTATGTTATAATATCATTGTTGAATGTAGAATGAAAAAGGGTATTTGGAACGCAAAAGTAAAATAATACATACAGTCGAGCATAGCAACCTCCTTCACAACCTTTTTTGAAGTCCTTTATTGACAGATGCCAAAATGTCTTTTTTATTTACATGTGTGTATGTGTTATGTAAAATTGAAGCATTAGTGTGAGTAATGCATATTTTAATTAATGAAATGTACTTCTAATGCATTTTATATAAAATAAATAGGTTTCTGCACTTCTCTTCCATATAAACTTTAACTATGCCAAATTTCACGTTCATCCGTTCGCGCAATTCCGTTAAAAAGCGATACAAAGTTCAGGCTTCACGTATTAATATAATTAACATAGAATACCAGGAAGTAGAATTAACTTTTTTAAACCAGGTTTTTATAAACAAATAATCTCTGATCTCTTATATACTGCTAACTGTATAAAAGGCTAACATCTTAATGACCAATTACCAGATGTCTCGGTGTTAGTGACTGGAAACCAACAATTGGAATTGAAGAAGGCACTGTCGAAACCGGTGAAGGGAGTGGTGCCAGTGGTGAAGAAGCATGGGGTACACCATCATCTGGAGACCTGTCTGATAATCTGCCAGATTCAGACCACGGAACGCTGTCGGTGAGAAATATAAGTTTAAATTTGGTATATTCTATAAAATACTATAAAAACCTTTCTTTTTTTTCTTATTTTAGTATTAGTAGTAGTAAAGTAGTGATAAGTTATGGCCTATTTTCTTGTATACTTTGTGGCTGGCTAACACATTTTCATAAAAATACCCTTGTACGGATTTGTTTCATATTTTCAGTCACCTACAAAGTCGTCGTCATCCTACGCTGGCGATGATGATACGGAATTGATGATGGACGAACTTCTGATGGCACCAACAATTACCGGACCAACAACACTAAGGCCATTACTACCAAGGTATTTTATCTATAATATTATATTGGTAGCTTCTTTTATACGGAGAAAATGTTTGTTTGTAATGGGTGAAGTAATAAAATTATTAAACCATTTTAAAAATTGCTACACCTATACAAAGCCACTTTATCAGCAAGCAGTGATTTGGACTATATCTTATTTTCAAAATTTATATTAACGCGAATGAAGCTACGAGCAAAATCTAATATTGCTATATAAAATATAATACGAGAACATAAACATAAACAGCTAAATATGAGATTACATTTTTCAGTTTTACATTTAACAGGTTTATGAAAACTTTTAATGAAAACAATGTATCAATTAACTCAGTATCGAAATATCCATTGAAAAATACTTCAACAAATTATATAATGCATAATTTTAATTAATTTTTCTGCATTTATGTTTTCACGTAACAATTGTTGAAGCGACAAGAGTAATTTTTGCGTTTAATGTAGGGATGTATTTAGAAGAAGGCTTGAACCACTACTAGAAGAGGAATGTTCTGAAAGTGGTAGCGAAGACAATAAACCTACTCCCACTAACTCGGAAGACCAGGTGAATATTCTAGCATGTTCATACATAGAAATTATAATACACGTAATATAGTAAATTAGTGACCGGTCTAATATTTGCTAGATAATTATTTATATATAAAGAGTTTTTAATATCGTCGTCTATCAAAGTTATAGACACTATACTTATAAATTAAATTGACAAATTTTTTTTAAATAACAAATCATAATTAAATTATTATGATTATATTACATTTTTTCATACTTCTGTGCTTTCCAATACTATCTTGGAAGCGATGGCTTTGACAGATGACTACTTTATTGACAATAATCTAGAATATAATAGTAAATGTACACTACAAACAACCATAGCATGCCAATAACCTGACACATAATGTTATTGGAATAGCATGGCCGTTGCATGAACCTGTATAACGTATATCAACATGTAATAATTTTATTAATTCACAGTTTAGATATCTTTAAAAAGAAAATCTTTTAGAAACAAATTACTTTAAGCTATAGATATCAATATGATCTCGTATTGACATATGATAAGTTACCAATTAAATTAATGTTTTTAAAATTTTGGGAGGAATTGTAGTGAGGTTTCTATCAAGTTCATATAGTCGCGTACGTAGACCGTAGCTAGTATGACTCACGTTGTGACTGGTCCGCTGATGCGGCGCTTGACGCAGGGCAGCGGGTGTGGCCTCGATGCTGACGACTGTTGCGACGCGCTGCACCGACCACCCTCTGCTGTGGAACCAGGTGAGTTTATCTAGACGACTTCATTTTTATTTCCAAAATATATCAAATCTCTTCAAAATACTAATAAACCTCATAATATAAGAAATTGCACAAATATGAATTTTATTTATATTTTACTACCCTAATAATGCACAAGATTTAGTGCATTTACATTTATGATTACAAAAATAGATCTTGCGTAAGTAATCTATACTTCGATCTGATGACAAATATTTTAAACAAAATATTTATTTTAATGAAAATAAATACATTTTGACAGACACATTGGCAGCTTAACAAATAACCAAAGGTGAGACGTACGGACAAAGATCACTTCCTAAACAAGACACGAAATGGTCAATAAAATGAAAATATTCTGTATTACATTGCACGTTGCATGTATTACTGTTAACTGTTGTAATGAAAACCTTATTACTTTACCAGAAAATATTTATAGCTAATAAAAAAGGTACTTAGAGAAGATGTTCGCTTATAAATTGTTGGTAAAGACATATTATTAAATCTTTTTTAATAAAAGTTTTATTAAATCCTTATAATAACATATTGTCTCCTAGCACGACCTGTAGTTCCTGCACATAACTGTTATATATCTACGTACATATTCATATGTATCGCATATATAGTAGATAACTATACGAAATTTAATTTTGGAGTTTGTTGGTTTTTCTTTGTTTAAAATTTGTCTCTCTTGAAACGTCAAGTTTTACATCATCTGACTCAGTTTGAAAGCTTTAAACACATTCATAACGTATCACGATAGGAATACCGAATAAATCCTTGCTCTAACTGAACTTCATGTACTATCTCTTTTAAAAGAATATTTAATAATCTCACGATACTCTTATCATGATATTTACTGTCAACGCAGACTCACAACAAAAAAATGTCTACAGCTCTTTTTCAATACTAATTCTTTTAGTTTTATTTCTCCCAAAGACTGACCAAGAAGAGAAAATTTGTAATTTTTGTTTGAATATTAATAAAAATAATTTCATAGAAGCAGGGGGAGGGGGTGCGGGCGGAGAACTGGATGTTGGAAGGGAAGTCGATGGTGGCGTCGCGTCCGATCTGAGTCCAGACCGGACGCCCACCAACGAAGCTCCTTCGACGCCCTTACTATTTGGTAAGAGAATATTGTACAAAACCTGTTTCTTTTTATATGATAAATTAATAACCAGAAATGTAAATGCAACATACAATTATTTGTTGTTCTGGGTAATAATGATTTTCTAAAAATTTTGCCTAACAATCGATTAGAAGTGAAAATCAAATTCGCAATTATATACGTTAAATCAATTTATTTAACTCGATATCGCCCCTTTTTTATTACTTAGGGATATTCTTAAAGGCTATCCATCCTGGCGGGTAGCTGAGGATGGGTTATGTACGATTCGCACAGACTAAAACCCTATGTTACCTTTTTATACATTTTAGCCGGGGGAGTAGGCACTGCCTTACCGATATACGATATACGATATATATACGATATCGCCCCCTGTAGTTTAAAAAGAGTTATTTAAAAATATTTCCTTTATACAGTTTCAAAAGAGTTTGTGGAGGGTCGTGTCGTTGTGGGTGCTTCCGGTCGCAGGAGCTCAGCCAGCTCAGCCAGCACGCCCTCAACACTCGAGCGTACCACTATACACAACCCCAACACTTACAACCAACAGCCACAAGGTGACTATTTATAATAACATAACGCATGCAGTATCTGAGGAGACGGAACTGGCTCTCTCAAATTATATACACAACCCCAACACTTACAACCAATAGCCACAAGGTGACTATTTATATTAACATAACGCATGCAGTAGGTGACGAGAGGGAACTAGCTCTCTTGATTGATACACATAGCCCAAACACTTACAACCAATAGCGACGAGGTAACTATTTGCATTAACGTAACGCATGCACTATGTGAGCAAAGGGAACGAGCTCTCTCAATTGCTACCCACAGCCACAACACTTACAGTCAACAGCTACAAGATAACTATTTATATTAACATACCGCATGCAGTATGTAAGGACAGGGAACTAGCTCTCTCGATTGATACACGTAGCCCCAACACTTACAACCAATAGCCACGAGGTGACTATTTGCATTAACATAACGCATGCACTGTGTGAGGAGAAAACCAGGTCTCTCAAGTAATAATTATAAAAAAAAAACGATTCCAATCAGAAAGGAGAGTCTAATAGAGTTTTATTCTTCAGTTAACCACTATAAAGTATCCAAGTTACAGTTAACGAAATCTTATTTCTAGGTACCAATTCTAGGTAATAATTTATTGCAAGTCATTTTCCGATATATAAATAGAAAGTTTTAAGTTATATTTTAATAGTCATTGGAAAATTAATAGACTTGGAGCCAGCACAAGTACCGGAGGTATTTTCACCACATCGGGAACTACAGAAACCACAAGCACCGGAGGAGCGGCTCACTCCTCGAGCGGAGATGAGGTTGGCTTTGGACCAGGGGAAGGACATGTTAGCAGAACAGGAGGTATCCTGGGTAAGAAAAAATATATCATATACTTTAAAATATCCAGTAAAATAGTTCAATAAATAATATCATCTCTTAAGGAATATTTACAGTACATTTGGCTACTTTAAATGACTAGTCTTGTATATGTGTCGTTATGTTTTTCTTGAATTTATTTACTTCTTTAGTTTATTCTTCAGCTTCTATTATACTTTTAATTATAATTTTAAATATTTTAGCAAATACTAGATTACAATAGTCCTTAAGTACCTAAGTCCAATTTAGCTCATCACAATGTTTGAAACTATCAGTCTTGATATTGTTCAAACCATATAGTTTTAAAATTCAAATTCGATTAAGATTTTAGTTCAAGTCGCCTTTAAAATAAATGTTTAAAAGGCATAAAATTACAATAAGAAATCAATAACAAACAATAAGAGGATATAATTTGTGATGTTGGGATGGGATGTGAAATAGAAGGGTCGTATATTTTAGGGTGGCGAGTCAGACCCTTGGTCGTTTCGCGCGGCGTGTCAACGATCACTGCTCCGACGCGTGGCGAGCGCGGACGCGGTGACGCTCTGCCGCGCACACCCGCGACGAACCGTCCCTCATACTACTTCGCGCAGTTCTGTATATGCCTGGAAAGGTAAAAACTGATTATGCTTTTATCTAATCATCCATCAAACTCAAAAAACGTCCTATATATAAAGAAATATATTTCTTTATGTTTGTTTTCAAAAATTTAATCACCTCTTGTGCAAAGTGTACGAACTATACGAAAATATAATCTTCTATTTTTAGTTCCAGAAAACGAGAAAGTTATGGAGATGGAGCAACTGGCACAAGCGGAAGTTCAGATGATGCGTTCGCGGACGCGCTCTCTATGCCAGAACGGGAAGATGTAAGTTCCGAATATGGTTTTCTATATTAGTTTCCAAACACATATCATGTTCTTAATGAAAATCAACGATGGTAACCTTATACTTAAAATTAATTCTCTTTTTAATTGTGGCTGAATAACAGAGGATATAGAAACCAGAACAATCTGCTTAAATAATGGAAAAGAGTAGACATTACTAAATAGCTTTCTCATGTTTCCTTGTCAACAGTTGTGAAATTAAGGCCGATCATAACCTCCATTATGTAGGGTTTGATCGAATATACTCGTATTATCGACTGTCCAGTTTCCTTCGAGTTTTTTAATCTCATAAGAATATTAATCGACTAGATTCCATTTATTAACTATAACATTTTGTTTAAAGAGAGTGTTTTGATATTATTTGCAGTAAATTTAGCACAAAACATCCTTATTTATTAGATATAACGATGACGAAAGTATTAGCTACTTATCATATTATCATCATTTTTGTTCCTATTATGATTGAATGACATAATATTTGATTGAAAAAGGTGTTACTTTGCAGAAATCCTTCATTAAATATTATAGTGGACCTTACTTTGTACTTCCGCCTGGAATTAATTGTCCGCTATCACGTCACACTGCAATAAGAAACGTTTGATTTTATTTGAGCAAGATGTACCTCCGGATGTTTCGTGACAGAGCAAACACGTATAATCTATTGTGGTTATTACAGGTTAATCTGCAACATATTACTTATGTAATAATAAGTCAGGTTCATTCGTCAACCAAGGATGCAGTTTCAATGATTTTGTTAATAATATTTCGCTCTCTCTAATAGCAGTTTCAGATTTCACTTTTTCAGGTACAACTTGCACAAATGAAATCAAATGTTTTTTGGTGGCAGTGAGACGCGGTAGCGGCCAATCAATTCCAGGCGGAAGTGCAAAGTAGTATCCTCTATAATATTGTACTACACGAATGTTCCTAAAATAAAATAAATGTTTTGCAGTCGCATCTTTTGTTTCTTTTTGTATATGATTCTACTTTCTTTTACCTCGTTTAACAGAATGGGTTTTCTCCGACGTCGCGCTTCATCCGATAGCCCACGTCGGGAGCCACTTACTCTGGACACCGGTCGGCCATTCTCCCCGCGGCGCACGATCGTGAGCAACAACGGCTATTACAAGATATGCTTTGTAAATGGCTATGTGTGAACATATCCGCACCGCAGCTTCTCTGTGCCAATCAGCAGCTGGATTTAAACCATCTTCGGGAATTTTCTTTATTCTCTTTCACACTGTATTCGTTTCAAATTTCTCGCTTGTCCTTTTTTTTCTTCTCTATCGGCAATTATAAAAACATTTTCAATTTATAATAAGATATTATCATCGTAAAGATGTAGAAACTTCCTCACTATAGAGAGGTAAATTACAATGCAAACTTATTTCTAATTTTAAAATGAAAATTTTAAAAACAAAACAATAACTCATAACAACAAGTCAAGAAGCAGTCGTTACAACATTAAATAACTACTTCTCATTTGTTCTAAAATAAATACAAAAGCGTCAAGCCCCAATATTCTGTCGCATATGAGAAATATTTATTTCAAAATTGTTAGCTGTTAGTTGAATTGTTAAAGAACTTCTACAACGATTTTTCGGAAATATTCGATGTCGATGTATTGGCCAATGACTGCCTTGTAAATTTTTTAACTTGTAGAATCTACACTATAATTATTGTTAACGTATCGTAGTATTAGCAATTTAGTAAAAAAAATGTTTTTATTGTTTATTAACAAACAGTTAATTAATATGAACAATATGTATAAATGGATAATAAAAAACGTGATCATCTTGGCACTAAAAACTATTGTCAATTTATTCATACAAGCTTATTAGATATATTGTTTAAATCCAGCTTTCTTGTAACGCTATTATAATCTATAATTTTGTTGATCGTCTGTTGAACTAATCTGTCCATTTTGATTGGAACGGTGTTCTAGAAAAAAATATATATTTTAATAAAAACATCACGGCGCTTTTCATTCTTCATCCTGCAGCTTCAGCTGAAATCCTTCCTTTTATTTATTACCTTGTAGATACTGTGTTAAACTCTAGCTAGAGTTCTGCAATTTTTTCATTGTTTCATTTTATGTGTGAATTATATTATCAGAATAACAATTTGTAAAAGAAATCCTCGTGTGTCGCTTTTAAATATAAGACCATGTTCACTCTTTTTTAAACCAGGTATTAGTAAACATACTTCGTCTGTCTTTTGTTATGTTAACAATATAGCTTATTATATACAGAGGAAAAAACGTAAGTACCACATGACTTTCTTCATTTCTCTACGACAAGAAAAGAAGAGTGAGAAGAGTAAACAAAAGAAGAGCTGAATGCGTAGTGTTTATAGAAATAATAACTTCTTCTAACTGCAATACTTTCATGTTATACGAAGCTATTGTGGCGTTTTTTTTAGATAAGGACTAAGAACCTAAGAAGTAAATCTGAGAAATTGGCCGGAATTTAGTAGTTTTTGAGTTATGCGCGCACAACGGCAGACCTCTATAACTTCATTTGTACATAAATATATATCATTAGTGTGTTTTCATTTAAATTATTTTTATTTTTTATGTATTATAGAAGGCAAACGAACGGGCGTGTCACCTGATGGTAAGTGATCACCTCCGTCCATAGACACTAGCAACACCAGGGGAGTCGCAAGTACGTTGCCAGCCTGTGTTTGGGCGGAGAGGAGAGAGTGGATGGGGAGGGGGAAGGGGAGGTGGGCCTACGGCGCTCTCACTGACCGATCGAAACGCAACAATGAAAGCATTATTACTTCAGGTCGGTTTTCTATAAGAACTACCTCGGGCGAGTCGACCCATTCACGCTGAAACCAATAATAGCTACAGCTTGGCTCTACCGCCTACCATGTACTACATGTTTCATATACAACGGTTATTATACTTTATAAGATATGAAACTCTCAGTTAAACTCTTTTTTTAAGGAGGCATTAATTACATTTTACCAAATAAAAAACTTGCACTTGCAAATTAGAAAATAAAAAAGCTTAGAGAAATAATTTTACTATGTGATTGTGGATTTTCTCACAGGGAATTCGGTATCCACGAAACCCATTAAGAATTGCTAGTGACGATAATTAAATATGTTTTGTAAATAAATCTGTCAAATTTAATATAGAATTATTATAATCAATTAATTTTATGTTATAACAAGACTGCGTCCGCGTTTTTGTTCTTGTTAAAATGGTTTTGCTCTTTCACGGGGACTAAATCTTGTTATGTATTAATTTTATACTCTTTTTTTATTTTTAATAGTAATTTTTGTCGCTACTACTTACCCTCCATGGAAGTGTGTAATCATATATAGTGGATAATTCGTGTCGGCCGTTTCAAAGATAAGTCCGAACAAAGAACAGAGACGCTTCTATTTTATATACTCATATACATTATCTCTTTTCATTTTAAAGATTTATTATTCTTACAGGAAAAACAATTCGACAAAAGGTTTTGGAAACAAGTGAACCGAAGACGTCAATCTTTGGGCTCCATCAGTCAAATATAAACAAATATTAAATAACAGAGGATATATCTATCTTTTGAACTAATACTACGGTCGTGTGAAAGTGTTCATGTATAGAAAATCACTCGTAGAAATATAGATAATATTAACACAAGTAGATATTCCAGATTATAACTTATATAAGGGCCATTCATAAATAACGTCACACGAATTTAGTTTCTTTTATAAAACCCTTCTCGAGCTTATCACAGGTAGTCAGTATATAACTCTGTCTTCCCGTGGTTCTATTAGATAATTTTAAATTTAGAAATCATCAATTTAATACACGCTGGTTTAATTATTTAAAAAAAAAATTGCATTTCTTTACAAACATTTACTTTTTGGCCGGATCTTGAAATGTCTCTGCTATTGGTGCTGTTTTACGTAATATTGTTTGGTTATTGTGCACAAGTAAATTACTTAGATGGGGAATAAAAACATAGAGTTTGGAGTCTAACTTATCACAAAAAATCCCTAGAAAGTTCTAAAAAGACGGTCACCATCTTATTAGTTAATTGAAATGATTGCAAGAAATACCTACTCGACAATGGCACTAAAATCTATTAGAAGAAAGGTTTCCAAAAATAAAATAAATAAATAAAAAACAAACAAACGATAAAAATAGTTATCATATTTTGTGCATGGACTTAGAACCCATTTTTGTATAGGACGCCTTCCCCCCTTCATGATCTCCTATCGCCTCTTAACGTACGACGTAATTTATGAATGGTCCTATTAAAGAGAATGGAAGTTTAATCAATGGACGATTAAAAGTTTAACGCATTAATATTATTGAAGTGCACCAACAGGGAGGTATGCCAAAGCCGTTTGTAAATGCCAAATAAACTGATAAGCGGGACCTGTCGACTTACTTCATATCGTAGTTAGATTATGCGAATCTGATTTTGTTATTTGCTATAGGATATAATAAATTAAATCTTAATTGTAAATATATATTATTAAATATAATGAATTGGTTTTAAAGTTTCTTAAATTAGATGTAAATAAATGATCTAGTATAGGTGTTTTATTCTTACCAACGCTTAATAGGTATATAATATATGGGATAGCAAATATACGAACTGTTTTAGCTATAATGTAATACTGTTAAATATCTTATAATACGTGTTAATTGTTATTTCATCTTAATGTCTGTTGTAAAATTGTACTTTTCTTATACTGTATGTATTATAGAAATATATGCTAAGTTGTATTTTATATAATTAAATTCACATTCAAAATAATAATAATATAAATCTGTAAGTACTAACTGTTTCAATGTACAAGATAATTTTTTATTTCTTTTCTTCTTGTTCTTCTCATTTTAACTAAAATTGTTGAGATTTTTATTACTTTATGTCTATAAATATAATGACCATACACTTTTAACATAAATACAGTTTCTATTAGTTTATTTTATTTGATTATATTTTATATTATCAACTTTATATTTGTAATAATGAAGACTAATTTAATGATTTCCCTGATGAGAGTACAATCCTGACAAGTAAATACCGTTGCGTCGGATGTGATTATCTTCTTATTTGAAACTCATAGTACCTCTGTTAATTTCCTTCTAACAATATTTTTTTCCATCGATCGCAATAAACTTTCTTATATAAATGGCCTGGGATCCGGAGAAGAACATAAGTTGGATTTGATCCTGTAAATACCAAAAAACAAGCAGACGAAGCGGCATAAAAAAATTAGGTTTTCTCAGTGATTTCATTTAGATATAATATAGTTTTATCCGTTAGTTAAAAAAAAGTATGCACAGGAAAAAATAAGTGTATATAAGATACAAAGTAAACGTTAATTTTGATTCTAAAATCTTTAGACACTGGTAAGCAATATGAAATTATTATTTTTTAAAGCATTATCTACGTTGAAGTCGTTGAATATGTTCTATAAAGATGGTCTATCCTAATTCATTACACACATGTGATGCTTTATTTTTAGTTTCGTAGCTGTTTATATCTTTCTAAAACTCGTATAGGCAATTAAATCATAGTTCTTTTAAGTATCTAACCCAATTTTATAAATCGCACAACGTTTTAACCAAACGTTTTAGAAATAGCAACTTTATGTTATTCTGTTAATTGTAAATGAAAAACAAATCTTTCTAAAAAACTCTGTAGTAATATGCATCGAAAGTCGAATTTATTAATTATACATATATTCAAATACTCATTTGTGTTAAATAAATGTATTTTTTTTCTATTTGTTTTTCTGAGTTCGAATGTTAAAATAAACTTATTAAAAATCTTGTCAAGTTTTTATTATAGGTGAAGTGCTACGACGCGGTGCTCTAGCTATAAAATAATCATTTTAGAATACGTTGCAAGCTTAGTTGTGACATAATTTATTTTTCTTAATACATATACCCACTGTGAGAATTTAGGCAAACTACAAAGGTGAAGGTAAGGCTATATTTTACTTTATACATATATATCTTTATATATAAATTTCTTCTGTACGTGTGTATATCATAGAACTCCTCTTAAATGGCTGGACCGATTTTGATAAAATTTTGTGTGTTCCCGTGGATCCGAGAATGGTTTAGATTCACAATTGGACGCGGTAGGCGGCGTTGCGGTTGAATTTGATTTTTTTTAAATTTTCAAGTCAGGACATCGTCCGCCCGGCCCGCTGGTATATATATAAAATTAGATGTTGGTATGTAGATGTAGGAGTCAATGGGTATCGTGTTCGGACACGTCGATCTATATGTATAAATTCGAAATCTCATGAATAAGCCGGAGTCTTCGGTGATGAAAACATCGTTATGAAACCATTGTACGATGGTAGGGACTTTTCTCAACCCACACAGCTAGCTGCTACACTCAAGTTCGAAATCTGTTGCCAAGCACCAAGGGGTGTATTACTGCAGTTGCACTTGAGGGGCAGTTTCTATATCTCTCGCCTTTCTACCATCTTGGATTACATTGTCATTTAATCTCAAGTGAGGTTGTGGTCAATTAATTGGTGTAATTAAAAACGAAGGTACTTACGTATTAAAGTCACCGCAACTGAAGTTGTTCAAGTGCAGACAATCACCACGTTAATACTGACGTTGTAATGACGTCAATACGTAAGTACAAAAAAGAACTCGGCACGCAATTGTTTTTTTTCGTGGAGAAGATTTTTATTTATTTACAAGTCAACAAAGATTTATTAATTTAAAATAAAATATGTAATTAGCTACTTTACTTACGTATGAAATTAAATATAATTGAGATATGACTTGATCGAGTGTTGTACAAAGATGAAATGCACAATTTTTTGCTTCACCGAAAGCTCAAGCCATTATAAGATTCAATCAAACCTAATATGGTAAATACCACTCTACATCTAAATTATATCATACACATTCATTGATTTCTTGAGAACCTCTATCCTGTAACATGTAGTCATTTTTATGTAATATAATCCAGTCCTTTGATATGACGTCATATATTTTAAACTCGGTAGCACTGTTCTTCTTTCTTTTTTATAGTTGCACGGCAAAGTGACTGCACTGTGTCTGATGGCAAGCACAGTACAATCCAAAAACAATGGCGACCACCGAGTGACACGCTATCCATCGCCGGTCGCCGCTGTCATGCCGGCCTGCGAACAGCTGGATATGCACAGGCTGATCCCGAAACGCGACCCGCAGAAGCGAATCACTATGACGGGCTTTTTCGCCATATACATGGTGGTTGCGACTCAGTCAGGCTGTAGAACCCTACCACCCTACCACACCGCTTTCGCCATTGCCTCGTTCGTTATTCAGCAGGGTGCACCACGTGCAGGTGAGGATGGCTTGGATGTCTCAAGTCTTAGATGTTATTCGACACCCCTTACACCCCCAGTTCAACATTTTCATTATTTTTCTATTTAAAATCTATTAACATATCATATTCTACGCTTTCCGTTTTCATTAAAATCGAAGTTTACGAGTTTTAATACTTTAGTTTTAGATGCGACTTCACGAAGCTTGTGACTCGTTCCCCTTATGATATAATTTGACACTGCCCTCTATAGCCGTTTACGTGTCACATAATTTATGGATATTCGTTAGATATTTGTTTTTATATCTTTATTTGTTTGTTCAATTACAACAGCTATATTTCAATGAATAGATAGTAATTATAAATATCCTTAAATAATAAAGCCTATATATGTAATTACATTTTGACAATTGTAAAATAATTAAGTAATAGATTTAATTTTTTATGTAGATGAGAATATGAATAAGGGTCATAATGAAGGTATGAAACTTAACTGAAAGAAACAAGACACTTTAATAAAACCAAAATTAATAGTTAAGGTACCGTTTATTGATTAAGAATGTGAAATTACAATATTAAATCATTTTGTAAATGTAAATCTAAATTATAATTCATTCATTTTTAAAAATATTATATATTTTTTTAGCTCAGCACCACTTAAACATTTCCCTACTTAGATTGCCAACTAAAGTTGAATTATTAATACATATTGTAATGAAAAATAATAATCATCCTTACGTAGTAGTCAATTATACAATCACACAATTAATGCTAAGCATTTCATAGAAAATGAGCGAAAATTTATCATAAAATAATATACGCGAACATAATCACATCGATATTTTATGTCCTTTAATCAAAATTTCGTTTTATTTATTAAAAATTAAATTATCTATTATTATATAAAATGGCGTAAACAATTTTATTCTGGAAATATAATAATATACCATATTCTTACTTTGAACATGTTAGGTACAGATTTACAAATCCTTTTTTAAACACATCTTGCACTTTATCCCTTTGCCCGTGATATCCCACTCTCACATAGCAATCAAGGCAAGATATACACTCAAATATTTGAAAAACAAATATGTTCTTGCCTCGACTGCTAGGTATTATTTTAATACGTCGCACTCTTAAACTTATATTTACAACTAAATTAAAGAAAATAAAATGACAGATTATTTTTTTACTCTAATAAAAACGTATTTTAAAGGGCATATCTTAGTATGGGCCCGCAATCCCTAAGATTGTAAGATTCAAATACAGCTATTGATAGCTAGTTAAAAAAGCTAATAAACTCTCCACTACCATTAAAAATCCCCAACTTTCTTTATCGATTTGTTTTAGAACTGCCGCATAAACTATATAGTTAATAAGCAATGAATAAAATATTCATTTTGGCACAAATGTTAGTTTTAAAACTATTTATATTAATCGTTATATATTTCGTAAAACAATGGTAAATCGTAACATACTACTATAATAATATAATGAAGAAAAAACTGATTCGAATACCGAAAATTTCAAAGTACTTATATATCATTATTCCTCATAAATTTTTATATTTAAATTATTCACAAATGGACGGAATCGTTACACCTAAAATCATTAAAACAATGGAATGTATGAAGAATATATTCTTAGGGCAGTGAAACATATCACAAGATTCCCATTTGAGCATTTAGTTACTGTTATAATAACGTTGTCGATTTTAAACGTTATTTTTTCATACAGCTGTTATCGCAACAGCTGGCTAAATAGTTATATTAGGTCGATGAACTCAGTCGCGCCATTCTCTGGACGATGCTTGGAATGTCCTAACTTCAGATGTGGTAAATGTGGTCAAACCTTGAGGACCTGTAAGAATGTTGATTTAAAATAATATCATTACATATTATAAAGCAAAGTTCTGTGCTACGTCTGTCTGTCTGTTCGCGATAAACTCAAAAACTACTGAACGGATTTTCACTTCACCAGTAGATAAAGTGATTCACGAGGATGTTAAGTTTTTTGTATTACCAGGGTGGGATAACGTCCGCCGGACAAACCAGTTCCAATATATAAAGATACAGTTATTAATTTTTAAGACATATGTCGCTACATTTGTAGGTGGTAGGGCCACGCTGAAGCTATTACTGGTTTCAGCATGATTGGGTCGGCTCGCTCGGGGTAGTACCACCCGACACACAAACACCCACGTGAAGTGACAGTGCTTGCATTGTTGCGTTTCGTTCGGTCAGTGAGAGCGACGGAGGCCCATCCCATCTCTCCTCCCCCTCCCCCAAACACAGGCTGGCAACGCACTTGTGACTCTCCTGGTGTTGCAAGTGTCTATGGACAGTGGTGATTACTTAACATCAGGTGTTCGTTTAACATAACATTATAAACAACATAACATAACATAATATCGTTTAACTTAACATAACCTGTTCGTTTGCCCCCTGTGATATTAAAAAAAAAAACATTTCAAAGTAAGCTAAATCCAATTTTAATCGTTCATATAATATGTTTAATTCTTTTAAGATTTCCGGGTTTTATACATCGAGAACGTAGTTCAAATTTTGACGTTCATAAGGTTTCTATTTTTTTTTATGTCTTCATCTATACTAATATTATAAAGAGGTAGAGTTTGTGAATTTGTGAGTTTGTGACGTTGTAAGGGGTAATCTCAGGAACTACTGGTCCGATTTGGAAAATTCTTTCAGTGTTATATAGCTCATTTATCAGGGAAGGTTATAGACAATATATCATCACGCTAAGATCCATAGGAGCAGCAATGAAGAATGTTGCAAAATCAAGGTATTTTTTTTCCTTTTCAGAGCTTCCGCTGCGTCTTAGCACAAAATAACCATTCCACGCTTACGTATTACCGACCAACGAAGTATTTTATATACATATACTAAATTTGAAGATTTTGAAAGATAACGTAAAATTTTAGAAACAGCTTAAATTGTGTTTAGCTTATTTTAAATGTAACGAGACGCATATTGTCAGACAATGTATAGCTTCAAATTTTCGTTATTTTCTTATATAATGTAAGTGAGCACTGAGGGAGTTATACAATGGTTTAAAGTTCTAAATATGTTAAAGGTAAATCCCGTTCAGTATACTGTTAGTGTTTACATATCTTACATGTTACAGTAGGTGTCATGAGTGCCGTAATTACAAGTATATTTTAAAGAGCATCTGAGTAATTCTGTCTTTACATATCAAAATAAGCTATATCCAATTTTAGCCGTTCCCAATATTTTACGTTATTTTTCAAGATCTTCAAATTTTGTATGTGTAAAATATGAAGATCATAAAAAAATCTAAACACCTTATACCTAAACGGCAAAATTTCAACTTCGTTCTCGGTCTATAAAAACTGGTTATCTTAAAAAAAAAGTGTGTCTGTACTTATGTACACGCGTTAGAAGTTATACTTCTTTGGCGTAACAAGTTAAAAATCTTTTCAAAAATTTTACCTTTCGCCTTATTCTACGTTTGTAGAAAAAACGACACTAACAATAGAAAAAGTTGACTATAGCTAACTTCAGGGTGTCGGTTTTTCGTGACGGTGTGCGCGCGCATCGTAATAACTTCAGGGTGTCGGTTTTTCGTGACGGTGTGCGCGCGCATCGTAATAACTTCAGGGTGTCGGTTTTTCGTGGCAGAGTGCGCGCGCATCGTAATAACTTCAGGGTGTCGGTTTTTCGTGACGGTGTGCGCGCGCATCGTAATAACTTCAGGGTGTCGGTTTTTCGTGACGGTGTGCGCGCGCATCGTAATAACTTCAGGGTGTCGGTTTTTCGTGGCAGAGTGCGCGCGCATCGTAATAACTTCAGGGTGTCGGTTTTTCGTGACGGAGTGCACGCGCATCGTAATAACTTCAGGGTGTCGGTTTTCGTAAAAACTTACTCTCATCATTTTTCCCTAACGTACCAAAAGAAGTATAACTTCAAAAATATGTTATATGAATGACTAAAATTGGATTTAAAACCCATTTTACATTGTAATATATGTAATATAATATTAAATTTCTTTAATACAATTTAAAAAGCGTGTGCGTCGTCTAGTTTTAAATAAATTGGAAGCTTTCCTACCTCTAACCCTGCGACCAGGAGTTGGTGTAACATCACCGTCGGGTACCGTCCACTGTTCCACCACCTCGGTGGCGGAACGTGCTAGCGATGGCTGACTCACTGATCGATGTAGAGAATTACGCCATGACCTATAAAATTATAAATAAAACCAATTTACTAACTTCATCTGAAAAGGACGTAATAAAAATAACCAGATATAGTGCTAAAAACGTAACTTTAATTAACCTGAGTTAATGAAAATAGATTTTGTTTTAAATTTGTTTCTTCCTAAGCATTTATCAGAAATCAAGATTCTATTCAACACTATAGCGATAATTCAAGTGATACTTTTTGTGAGCAATGAAAGTAAAAATCTAAAGAACGATTTTCAATGCAGCATTTTTGATTTAAAAAGAACGCAAAATAATATTTAGACAAGGAAAGAAAAAAAAAGAACTAACTACATAAAAGAAGAGATATAGATGAACGTAATATAATAAATGTACGTGTTTTATTAAACATAAATTTCACTTTGGTCTCGTGTATTAATTACCTACAGGCGTTCTTTTTTACTGTTCTACTCATACCGTACTTATGGGGACAAATAATGTGTAAGAAGAACTGAGCAAAATTAACAACACTCCGTAAAAGCTCTTATAAGTGACCATATAAGACACAAACATAAATACACATAACCATACACAAACGGACACACACACAAACTCGGTTAAAATGCTGTTAACCGGATAGACAAGCACTCTGAAATAGAAAACTATAAGACAGGCCTCGAGCCTAGTGTGGAGATCAAAATGGAATCTATAACATTTTTAGAAAAGTGTGTTACATTGTCAATATATGTAAGATTAGGGTAAGTTGTTTAGCAATAAATATTTATTATTATTACTGGTTCTGATGGAATGGATGCTCGGAATCGCTGTCATCGTCATCATAGTATCGTCCGAGATGGGTCCCACCGGACACCTCCGAGTGCGTATCCGCCTGCTCTCTCGCGTAGTCCACCATCATTTCTGACATAGACCTAGAAATAATAAGGGATACATATTAAACAGGTTACATAAGTTTAGACATAGGTGTAGACATTTTACTGAAAATTTTCTGAAAATTATTCGATTTTGGGTATTAAAATGGCGTTTTTAATTTTAATAAATGGAAACCTGGAGCGATCATGGAAAATCAATAGTAGACCAGATATCCAACTATATATTTTAATTTCGATCTTCGTATTAGATTAGAGTACGGAATACATAATAAATACAATCATTCAAATTATAGACGCATCTTAAAAACTAAGCACAATATTTATTTAAATCATTGAATTTTAAATTGAACTATGGTCGCCGTCATATTATCGTTGGCTGCTCTGTTGAGCGCCTTTCACATTATCGCTACTCCGTGGTTAACATGCGACATGCCGCATGCGATAGGGAAGGAGAAAATTTGAGGCGATGTAAAAAGAATTAAAGTGAAACTTTCTCGTATTTTTACGACGCCATATCGGGGTTCGCTGCTCTGCTTAACGCCTTTCACCTTATCCCTAATCCGTGGCGCGCGCCGGTCGTAATACGACATGCGATAGATGGATGGAAAAAATTTGAAGCGATGGAAAAAACGTTTTGACTTTAAAATTTCCTCGTATATCTTATAGATCGGCTTGTGGATGCAATAGACAATACATTTCTAAAGGTTATATATATTATATACCTCATATCAACGTGGTCACTTCGGTATGATGATCTGCGTGAACGTTGCGGCTCGCGCAGGGAGGTCGCGTCACTGTCATACTCGTACAGAGTCGGGAGTGAGCTGCGTCGGGACCTCGAGTCCCATTCTGTCTTCTTGCGATAACGGTTCTAGATAACAGAATGCCGTGGTTGAAAATCATTAGAAACTACGAAATACATGAGCTTAGTTGGTATAATTAGCTTTAATAAAAGTAAAACATAATTGCCGGGGATTTAGTACCGTTAGCATAGATGCAACAATTCTTAATAGAAAATTAATCATGAAGCGTCTATTAGTATTTTCCAGTAACACTTAAAAGAAGATTGTGTTTCTAAGCTTAATATGCAAAGCTGAATCACCTCGTTGTGATTATGACCAAAGGTCATATGATGACAAAAATTGTAAAGGGCATACTATAAATTCCTTTACCTGATATTCTCTTTTTACATTCTATTCTGTTACTTTCTAATATGAAAGTAGCTTCTACTGTGGGGTAACCTGTAAAGACCTTAATTAAAATTAGACATTTGTGTTATACCGGTGATAGAAGTCGTCACTACACTCTTTGGACTGTTAAGAGTTAATCTGAAAGTAAAATTCTAATTAAGTTCTTACCTTGGGTCTATCGGCAGGTGGAGCAAGGATGCGTATGATGACTTCCCATTTGGGTGGAGTATAGAGTGGAGCGAATCTATGATCATGCGCGACTTTAGTGAACTCCTCGCGAGTAGAGGAACGCGCCAGTTCGCGCCGCAGCGTGCTCTCGTGCGCGATCAGTTCACGCCAGCGGAGACGTTCTTCGCGTGTCAGTCGGAGCGAACGCTCAGTATCTAACAAAACCTATAACCAAAAAATAGACAACTTAGTGTTGAATTTCCTGGATAAAAGAAAATAGCTGTGGTGTATCTATACTATGCCCAAAGAAGCATATAGATGACTAGCCGTGCCCGCGGCACCGTCCGCGTGGAATCTAATGTAAAAAAACAGTGACGAATAAGGTCATCTGAATGTATTAAGTCCATTTACTTATCAAATAAAAAATCTAAAAAAAATAAAAATATCTTCAAAACAACCCTTCATCGAGATCAATGGAAGGCGATGTTCGGGGTTAAGACACCACGATATGAGCAATGAGGTTGTACGGTTAACCACATACATTACATTTCGCCCTTACTTATTATGTGCACATCAGCATATCTGAATTAAAATGATGTTTATAAAAAACTTCGATAGTCAGTCGCGTTCAAGCACTCGGTTAGGTTGCACAGCCACATTATTGTAACGTAGAAATATAATAATTTTAACCTTACAATTTTATTCCAACAAACGGGCACCCCGAGAACATATATAAGGCAAGTTTTTGTTCCTTACCCCTACAGAGACCATCGACTGGGAGAAAGCAAACCATATTAAAACAATCGTAACAGTATACCTGATGATATAGAGTTCCCTATTGAATATAAAAGCTATACGAAATACAACATGGTAAAAAAGAGTCTTACTTTTGCCCATTATTTTGCGAACAACCAAAGCTTTGCCTGTAACTATGTTACCATCAAGCTGTTATACATCAAATATTACATTCACCGGACAAATCACAGAAGAAACCAAAATTACAACAGATTAATCTATTATAACACAAGACTCAGAACAATTTAGTCATGAGTCATAAAAGAAGAAATTGGAATATTTTTTTTTATGTCATAAGTGGCAAACGAACAGGTGGGTCACCTGCTGTTAAGTGATCACCACCATCCATGGACACTAACAACACCAGAGGAGTCGCAAGTTCGTTGCCACCCTTTGGGGGAAGGGATTAGGGGCGGGAGAGTGAGAGGAGAAGAGGGGAGGGGAGGTGGGTCTCCGGCGCTCTCACTGACCGAACGAAACGCAACAATGCAAGCACTGTTACTTCACGTCGGTTTTCTATGAGAGGGTGGTACTACCCCGGGCGAGCCGACCCATTCATGCCGAAACCCGTAATAGTTTCAGCGTAGCTCTACCACCATTAAATTATATAAAATTATAAAAAAACAAAGGACCAGCAGCCGCACCAGACCAGAAAGAAGAACAAACTATAACTTATTTATTGGCAAACAATGCGTCAACAAAGTTACAACTCCTTCTAGCCATGACTCAGCTGACTTAGCAATAAGGTAATGGTTAATTCCAATCAAAGCCCTAAATAACTCAAAGTTGAACTATAGTTTGAATCTCACAATCCATATAAACTATACATAATACAGATACCAATTAATAATGGTACAGAACTTAAGATTCGAATCAATAAAGCTAATCACTTAGTTTCATCATTCAAATTCGCCCTTGTGTATATTCCTCCTGCCCTTATTTCTAATCTAAAACATTTATAAACGTTATTAAAATCATTATTACCTCGTCCTGAGCTTCAACTTTCAGCACTCTTGTCAAAACGCTCCAATTTAATGGTACAGGTGGTGCTGGCATAGGTTCTGGCACATCCTCATCGTCATCCTCACGGTAGAGAGGATTGCGAGCGGGAGGTAGCTCCGGTAACAGAGGCAAATCGCTAGAACTCGACTGATATACGTTACTTGTCTGCTTAATCAGCTCTGGAGAAAACAAGGCCGGTCCGCCTTTACCTGCAAAATAAATATATAGTTTAAAGACTATTAGGGTCATAATCGCCAGCCTATAAGAGACCCACTGCAGGACTTAGGACTCTTCCTGACGGAGGGTATGGTCATAACACCACGCCAGCCCACGACGTACTGGAAATTTAAAACTCTGAGAATTTTGTTCCCACATACAGTAAATAGTACTATAAGAACATTTCTCAGGTTCAGGTTTCCTCACGATATTTTCCTCCAACGCCAGCCGATAATGTTATCAATTGAAATTAGTAAATGTAAGCAAATTCCGAAAAGTTCGTTAGTATATGCTGGGGTTAGAAGCTGTGGATATCGGGTTGATGTTCCGCCGGTCAAACCACTAGATCACCACGACTGTTAGGATACTTTTTTTTAAATAAATTATAAGACTAAAATTTGACCACAATTTCGTCTAACACTCAGTGATGTATCCTAAAATAGTAAATAATATGCTTAGAAGGGTGGTCTCGCAAGTATATCTGCGAAATCACACTTTTGAGTGCTTTGCATTAGAACTTGAACGAAACAACTTGAGAGTGTTAGTTAACCAGGCATTAGGCCGGCTTACCATCATAGATGTTTTATCCTCGAAAGCTGAAATTCATTGTACAATTCGGTCTTATGAACCTACTTTTACAATTGAAACTAAGGTGAAATTTCAAGGTTTGGATTGTTTACCAATCTTTAATTTGAAAGAATTAGTTCTTTGTCCCCATTTATTTTATGTGATGGATATATTATAGAGTATCTGATGTTAAGTAATAATTGAAGACTACTTATATTCTATCATAAACAGACTTATACATCTAGTTAATTTGGAAAGTTACCAACCAAGTTACCTTACCAACGAAATGTTTCAAATTAGAATACAACAGCGCGAACACTGATGGTTTGCGATAGATAGTTATATGGGTACCACAGCTAAACCTGGTAGTGCTTCCGAAAATACTGTTATTTCTAATCAAATTCTGATATTACTGAGGCTTATCATTCTTTATTGAAGAATATAATTTGAAGTAAATAAAATCAGGATTTTCTTATATCTTGTTACTCTCATCATAGGCTCTGTGACTATTGTTAACTATCGGTACTTACCGATAATCTTCTGAGGCGGCAGCGAGAGTGGAACTCGCTCCATCTTCGGAGTGAGCGTCATGCCAGACGCGCTACTGATGTCAGAGAAGTTCTCCCACTGTGCTTCCGGCAACGTGTGGTTCCGTATAGTAACATCGAACTGTGGCGGCGGTGCTGGTACCTGTGATGGAAGAGATTTTAAAATTTGTGTAAAGAATACAATCCAAAATTTGCGTCCCCTTAAAAAACAATCAATAAGCTAGGAGCCTTAAGAAAACAGTATAATGGAACAAGTTATAGAAACAGACTATGGGTAGCAAATGATACAAGGACCTATAGATGGAAGAAATAAGAACGATTATGATTATAATTCTATCTCTAAGAGCAATGGTACTCTTTTAAATATATAAAAGTCCAGTGGTATAATGTTTGCCCACGACGAACTCTGAAACTACTAGACCAAACTTAATGAAAGTTGCGATTATGCATAATTTGGTTCAACTTGAGAGGTAGGATAATTTATATTTTTAATGGCCTCAATATTGTTTAATTACAAATTAAATTAATGTCAATGTTGATTATTGTTATCAATTGTAAATTCCACCTGTCTGGAAAAGATTGCGCTTTGAATTAGTTTATTGACAGAACACTGTACAACCGCCAGTTATATACCTCATAGATGGCGCCTCGCTTTAATTTTGAATTTCTGTTTCGACTCCAATTTATTTTATGGTGCACGTGGTCTCTTAATCTACTTACTACGTAACCTCGCATTTTCTTTGTCAAGGTTTAGGCAGACTCATTACACCATAATACCATATACTTTATCATTTAATACAACATGTAATAAATGAGCCATAACAACGCGTGTTATCAATATATTTGCATACATGTTTGTAAGTGTAGGGACACAATGTAGGCAGAGTGCAAGGTAAGTATAGTCCGGTGAAGCTGTTAAGACCTTGCTTGGTCAATAGCGTAGTCAGTTCGAAAAAAAAAAAGCAAGGTAAGCAAATAATTAGATGATAGCGCGACGTATGAACGGCGCTAGTCCGCACGAAAGGTCGTAGATACGGGGAACATCAACATTAAAACTGCGCAAGCAAACAATTGCCTTTTTTAATTAAATAACCCCAATAGGAGGACCTTCGTTAGCCAGCAGAAGCAGTCACTCAATTGGAGTATATTCACACACTACACGCACCTAACATCCATTCCACTCCAAATAAGTATTGTTCTCACCTGTTTGTACTCGGTCACGAGGCGTTTGTGACGTTCGATGTCTTCAATAGTTTTCTTTTCGGTAATAGTTCGAAGGAACACATCGTCTACTACATGAGAAGTGATCTCTGGTTTTCTGGAATCAGCAATTAATTGAAACGCATTATTTATTAGAAAGGGATATGCGTAAACCGACTTCAGACTTTAAAGTTTGAGTCAAAGTAAATATCTTGGCATATGGTGACAATTTCACGATATGGTAAGTTTATACCCTAACTTATATTACTAATAAAGGAACTAAGATCTAATATGCAACGATCTAGCTTTTATCATGCTTGCTTGCGTTCCAACGTGTTGAAATTTTGAGGTGCATACACGTTACATATAACTGGTAAATCTTATCACTATGAATCTAGCTATTTTCATAATTGTAGACATCTACGTGTGGATATATGATAAATGAATTTTCTAGTTAACTAAATTAAGATAAAATATTTAATTCGTCTGTTTAATTTTGGTATGAAATTTAACCATAAGAAATGGACGATGTCTAGAATAAGTCACTAGTTGAGGCAACAATTCTAAAGAACTTGTACGATTGTGATTGTGTTAAAACTGAAAAAATCATGTACAAATATATTAAAGTCAAAGAAGGTTGAAGATGAAACTAAAATTAAAGGATTTTATTTATATACAAGTGAACGTGAATTTAAATTTGACTTACCTAGCCGGCATGATGGGTGTCTCCGGCATAGGTTCGAGGCTTTCCATCAACATCTCGTGCTCCTCTGTTACCATACGTTCATTCATCACAGGAGGCGGTGGAGGTGGTTTCTAGGGTTTTAATATTCAATTAAAAAGTGCCATTCGATTTAATTTATCTATGTTTATTGATAGAAAGCACTATGATTCCTTAACTACTATATTTAAAAAATCCATATTTTTTGTGTTTATTGTTTCGCTATCTATAGTGATATTGCAAATTTAAATTTAATACTGATTATTTAGTTCCGATGGTCAAACTGATTTTATTTGTATAGTATTAAAATGTCAACCAATTACAAGAATATATTCGGAGAAACTAAGCTGCTTAAGGAATTCTTGGTTTTGATTATTTGATGCGATGAGTACTAAAGACATATAAAGGCGCTGTTGGTAATATTTAGAGTAAATCCTGGTTTATTAAACTATATTTACATGCATTTAATTCAGGGGGTAAATTAAAGATATTTCATTTAAGCAAACGAACAGGCGGGTCACTTGATCTTAAGTGATCACCGCCGTCCATAGACACTAGCAACACCAGGGGAGTCGCATGTGCGTTCCTAGCCTGTGTTTGGGGGGAAGCGGTGGGTGGAGTGGGGAGGGGAGAAGAGAGGGACGGAGAGGTGGACCTCCGGCGCTCTCACTGACCGAACGAAACGCAACAATGCAAGCACTGTTACTTCACACGTGTTTCTGTGGGTCGGGTGGTAGTACCCCGGGCGAGCCGACCCATTCATGCTGAAACTTGAAATAACTTCTGCGTGGCTCTACCACCTTCAAAAGCCTTCTACGTTCTATAACCTTCTATATTTTCACTCGTTAAGTGTTTATACATATAACCGCAGCGTATTATATGTTCCATTACGCATTCCTTTGATTATGTATAACAAACTTATTTATTTTTATACCTAATGTACCACGCATGTTACGACAATCTTATTGAATAATGTCAATATAATCAGCTTGTTGTATTGCGTGCGCTGCTGACGTGTGAACGCTCACCTTAAAGGTACTAATTAAAGGTTAATCACAATGTGTTAGCATAAAACGTGCGGACCGTTACCTTAATATGGAACATCCTGGCGTGCGACCCGTCAGTGACCTCGGTGACGGAGTGGGTGTCGGTCATCTCCGTATTCAGGGAGGCGATGGACCGCGGCCGACGAGCCCATTCCTGGTTAGTCGTGCCAATGATTTTATGAATGGAGGAAGTCGTGCATTTTATTTTATGTAGTAAAATTAATAAATAACAACTTGCAAGACAACAATATTTAATAGTTTTGGTTTTATGCTTGTTATTTTATGTTAGTTATGATTAATGTGATCTTGAAGTAAATTAACAATATAATTAATTTAGATACTGGTACCTACATTAGTATTCTGTTCACATAACAAGATATATTTCATTATGTAAATCACCACAAAACAAAATCAAATTACTCCTTAATTAACTTTTACATACTGATGAAAGGGATAAAAACTAAAATTAGGTAAAAGAGGTCAAACACAAATAAGTTACAAACATTTAACAACGTGGTTAATATAGTTAAGAATTATGTTATAACAAACAGTTGTTATTAGTAATCAGTATTGTAAAAGTTCTTCTTACCCTTATCCCACCTAAGTAGGATCACCATAACATGTTTTTCTTTTTCACTCTCCCCTATTAAATGTCATCTCACACCTTTTATACACATATTGATGATGATGTTGATTGTTCCGACCGATTTCGGCCATGGCGACCAACGGAAGCGGATGATGTATTAAGGTGCACAAATGTACGCGCAAGACACAGGTGCACATACTCGTCCTTATTCTTCTAGATCCAGTGGAACGGGGACCGTTACGACCGGAGAAGGACTCAGACAGATGATACAGTATCATGGTGAGAAAGTTACAAGGGATCAGTATTATCACGCATTCCCTTAATCGCCTTTTACGATACCCACGGGATGACATGAGGTGGTGCTATTCTACTCTGCCGGCACCACACGGCTTAAATCTTTCGCACAATCCATCCATACCTCTTTTGGTCTTCCTTTACTTCTATATCCGTCCAACTTCATACTAAAGACTTGAAAAACATAATTTTTAATTGTGGTTGGATTCCCTCACACAGAACAATTGCTTGTGTGATTATTTAATGATTGTTCTGAGCCTGAATGGTATTTGTGCGTGTTGCTACACAGAGCTTAACAGAAAGTTTAGGAGGTGTCGTTTGAGAAAAAAACGTATTGGAGACATGGCTTTGCTAGTGAAATACCTGTCTGTCGCGAGTGACTTGGGAGTAGACGGCAGGCGGTCGCGGCGGACGCTCCGGTGGTGGGAGTTGGGAGGCGCGCGCTGGCAGTGGGAGTGCCACCGGCGATACCGTTCTTACTGACTCCTGACGAGTTTGCTCCTCCAGTAGAGATGTGTGTCTGCATCCAAATAACAATTTGTTGTAGAAGAACAAATCACAACAAACACCACGGACAATATACCTTCTTCTTTCGTCATCGCCGATATTTTATTAGCGAGTATTGGTAGTAACGTGTCAGAGCGAGACAGCATTAGTTTTATTTAGATCGTATCAAGCACGCGTTAAGAAAATAAACATGAATTTAAATTAATTTGTGAATATTGTAATTTAAATAGCAATGGAAGGTTAAACCATTTGGAATTTTAATCATGTCATTTTATATACACGTTGTCAGGGAAACGGAAAAAGATATAGGGTGCGTTTCGTAAAAAAGAAAACTATTCCCGACGATAGAAAAATATATTTTACCACAATAACGTGAGCGAAGCCGCTGGCAAATTGTGGTTGTTGACAAAGCGAAAGACGAATGAGAATAAATAGCTTAACGTTTGCAAAAAAATTACCATTGTTATTTATTATATGTTTTTCAACTACGCCAGCCTAAAAGTCAATAATTTATTGTCCTTTTTGGGCACAGGCATTAACTTTAGTAGATCGGTTATCAACCCTAGAACACCTCTAGAAGGAATAACGAAATAAATAAACTCACCTCAAGCTACCACCATCGGTCTCCGTAAGGGTGATGGTGGAGGGTGGTGATGGTGGCACTGGAGGTCGCTGTACCCTGACCCTTACATCGAAAGCTGGTGGCGCGACAGACGAGCCAACCAACATCCGTGCGTTGGACTCTCTCGCTTCACGCATGTCGCCGTAACCTGTGTGAATATTGTTAAACCTTATGAAATTACTAGCTAATCTGACGAAAATTATGGTAAGCTATTTGGTATTATGGGGTTGGGGTGTCGCATAATAATAGCGACCCAGTGGACCAATGCAGCCACTATACTTTTTTTTTATGTCATAGGTGGCAAACGAACAGGTGGGTCACCTGATGTTATGTGATCACCACCGTCCATGAACACTAACAACACCAGAGGAGTCGCAAGTGCGTTGTCACCCTTTGGGGGGAAGGGTTAGGGGGGGAGACGGAGAAGGAGAGGGGAGAGGAGGTGGGCCTCCGGCGCTCTCACAGACCGATCGAAACGCAACAATGCAAGCACTGTTACTTCACGTCGGTTTTCTATGAGAGGGTGGTACTACCCCGAAACCAGTAGTAGTTTCAGCGTGGCTCTACCACCATTAAAAACCAAACTACCAAACTACTTCACACTGGCCACGGCACCACGTGCACACGCATTACGGAAACGACGGCCGGTCAGTCAGTTCGATCGCTTGAGTCTCCTACACCTGTCATTGTTATTCTCATTTCTGTACCCGAGTTTCTTGTAATAATTGTTTGATTGAAGAAGGCGTTACTTTCGCCCGGTCGCATCGGAAGGGTCAACATTGATTTGATGAGGAGTGAAACATGTGTTATCGATTATCGTGATTACACGTCAATCTGCAACATATTTTAATTTATTTATTGTTCATTATTATATTTATATTAAATATATACTGTATAATAAATATGTAATATACGTATATGTTATCACGACAATCGATAATATGTGTTTCGTTCCTGTATACGCTATATATATTGTGTTATTGATTCGCTTTTAGTTGTAGTTACACGTAGTAGTGATCAATCAATTCCAGGCGGAAGTGCAAAGTCTGCCTAAAAACTGTCAGGGTAAAGAACGGTAAGAAATGAAAGATAATAAGCGAGGTTACGTAATAAATAGATTAACAGAATACGTTCACCATAAAATAAACTGAAGTTGAAAGAGAAACTCAAAATTAAAACGTAGCGCCATCTGTGAGATATCTATAACAGTCAGTCCTACAGTTTTCTGTTAGCAAACTAATTTAAAGCGCCATCTATTCGAAACTTAGAGTTAATAACAATAATCAACATTGACAATCATTTAATCATTACATATTATAAAACAATATGTAATGATTGTTTTATACAATCATTCAATCAATCAATACGATTCAAATTTTGTTGCAGGTAATAAAATATGTATACTATACAGATATCCATCATGAGACACCAGAGTATTGACTTCAAATATATTATTCGGTAGCGCGAATATCAATATTTTTTATTTAATTTGGTTAATTTAATTATTCAGTTATTTTTCTCTTTTTAGTGCCTTATTTGTGTTTCACATCGAAGGCGGTTTTTTTTTTTGAATTTTTTTTTATTAATAAATACATTCTAGTAACATATAATAGTAAATAATGTAGAAATTTAGATATTACATAATTTAGATAAGTATGTGCCTTCCTTCATGAATACTGTTATCATTCAGAAGAGCTATTTTGAGATATTTATTTTTATTATAATATGAATACCTTCGCTGTGATAACTCTCGTCCATCATAAACGCTTGGTTCGTGTGGGCAGCTTCAGCTTCGCTGGGCGTCTCCGAAGGATAGTCCGATGGTATTGTGTCAGAAGCCACGCTGGCAACCTCGCCAGCTGGATACACTGGATGAGCGCGTGGGATCTTTACCTCTGTTCAGAATAGAGATTGTTTTATTTCTCGATATTTTTCAGTAATCACCAAACGACAATTCGATTATATTATAATATATATTTATTTTTATTTATTTATTCCCAAAATTTTATCTTTTACAAGTATGCGATACAGTACAATATTACAAAAAGGTGCTATCATATTATATATTATGTATATTATATTATATACAAGTATTTATAATTTATTACAAGTAATAAGCAATATCCTAAAAGAACAATAGCGAAGAGGTTGATTATAAATCTTAAATTTATAAAATATGTTATTACCCAATTTCTCAAACCAGAAATATGGACCGCAAACTATGAAAAAGGTGTTTGAAAATTATCGGGTTATACATGATGACCACTGCCACCTAAACTAGACAATCCTGTGTCTCAGGTGGGACTACAGATTATGACACTATTAATGAAAGCCTTATACAACCGCAGTGGATATATTATTTTTCTCAAACATGCATGGAAATATTGTCAATATTTTCGAAGAAAGAACAAGCGAAGTATCAAATTTACAGACAAAGAAAATCAAATCCATTGCAGGAAAGTTTTTTTTAAATTTGGAACATTACAATGCTCCAGCAATGCTGTATGAAACGGCGTGCTGGGATTATTAAAAACTCTTTGATTGAATCTCTTTTATCATTCTTGGCATACCAAAGTAAGTCTCTTTCCTTAGTACAAATTGCGTTTACGTGGCTGTATAGTCATAAATGCGCGTGCCATTCGGCACAGATGATAAATAGAAAATTGGCGGCAAAGCTGAAAATTCGTCTTGATTTGTTATTGACATACATAATAAATGTAAATTTAATAACATTCCAATGGTTCAGAAAGTGAAATGGAGATTAATTGCACTCCGCCAGATTTAAGATCAGAAGCCAAGTTAGCAATGGAAAACCTGCCTCCAGCAAAGTCAAAAGAAAAATACACGAAAGTACCTATATGAAAACTTTATGACTTGGAAAAACCGGGAACAAAAGTGAACATTTTCTCTGAAACAGTATTTTTGACGTATTATAATGAGTGACCTAGTATGACTAATGTAACTTTTAATATTAATTAAATTAAATTTATAATATAAAAAGTATGTTTTATTTCCCTATTCTTTTCTGAAAAGCACTATATATGCCTCGGAGGAAATGGCAATTGCCTGTCTCGTATTAGTGAAGTCCTCGTCTACAGCTCGACCTAAACACATTATCGACCTGCAACTGCCTATTTCCTAGATATATAGAGTAGATAAATATAAAAATAAGTTAATGTCGACAACAATTTAAATATTCATACATTTCAAATAAGTGATAAAAATTTTTTATATTAAATATTATATATTCAATTACTTTTAAAGACAATAGGAACATTACTCGGTTTGTAAAAACTGACCTTGTATGCTCTCTCTGCTTACAATGGAAGCCGAAGAATCGTCGATTAATCTTCTAGGAGCCGGTATAGCGCGTCGACGCAAACAGAGATATGAGACACCCAATCCCAACAGAAGAAGTGTTAGGAACAGTATTGCACAAATGATCATCAAAATGTGGGTCCCCGCTAATGGAGCTTTTGCTGGAAGCGGTCCTTTTTCTGGTCTGTACAAAGCAATAGGTTATTTATTCTTTTTGAAGTGAATATCTATAATTTCTATAATAAATCTATAATTTCGCGTCATGACATGCTACGTAAGCGTATTGCCCTTACGCGGCTTGTGTTAGACTGGCGACGCGTAGTGTACATGTAATATTAATGTATTGCAGCTCATTATAAGTTTGATTGAATAATATACTTGTAGGAGCTTCGAGCTCACTACTATAAGATTCTAGACTGACAAGGACAGCGTAATAACAATACTTGGAGTGCGTGAAATAGACTGTTTATTTATTTGAACATATTAGATATTTATAGAGACACGATCGTTCATTTGTTTGAACGATGTTCTATTTATAATATTATATACAAAAGTTGTCTGTCAAAGAGGATGACATACTCGGTAGCTACATACTTTATAGAAATGTATAAAATTATTGCACCGAGTGCAAATAGGTATGAAAACCACGCTAATGTTAATAATTTCAATAATTGTTTATTAAATTCTGAAATTTAAATACTATCATTCTCACTATAATTAATATGACAATTCAACACAGAACATTTTTTCATCGTTTTATATTTTCACTACTGTCGTCAGTCCTTATGAGCGCTTGTACCACAATTTTGAACACAAGAGAACGTTAAATTATGCCGTTTTTATTACATTATAGCTTTTATAAATATCAAAAAATAATATGTTATTTTACGAGCAAAAAATACATAATAAAATAAACAATTAGAAGTTACAAAATGCTGACTTTAAGATGACATTTAACTAATAACATTATGATATCACCAGAATCATAAATCAAGCTATAATTAATACTTTACGAGTTTCAGTTATACGTTGTTAAAGACAAACTAATTAATACCCAAATAATACCTTAATAATAAGGTAGCACATAATATCCCGCTACCTCATCTGCTTTTATCTGGTTCTTATTAAATTCCCTACATACATAAAGTAGCATGAAATTCAACACAGTGTTCCAAATTTTAGAATTAAGTTTCATAAAGTTGTCGATGTAATAAGATTAATGACAAGAGATTAATTTTAAATATGAACTTACGTGAATATAAGCGGATTGAATACAGGTTTCGGTACGATCGGCGGCGGATACCGACATACTATGGTGATGACCTCGTCGCCGTCCATCTCTAGGCCTGGATGGAACCTCACCACTATGTTGTTGGTGAACACTCGTAATGGATCCTGTAGAATATTATTTATTAAAAGACCTACAACCGCCCGAGACTTCGTACGCCTTTATTATAATATGAATATTAATAAGACTTAATCATAGCTTATGTCACTCAAGAAGTCTTGATAATCTAATGTCTGTCAGTAAAAGCTTGGATGAGCTGGATTTAATAGAAGACCGCCATAATATAAATACTAAAAACAATAATAAATTAATCATTCCATGTTTCATGCTCACAAAGAAAAGAACATTAGCGATCAAAATCAAAATACTCTTTATTCAATTTAGGCCCTGAGAAGGCACTTATGAACGTCAAAGCTACCATCGGTTCGGAAAACAACCCAGTCATCGAGAAGAACCGGCAAGAAACTCGATCTGGTTTATCCTTTCATAATACATAACATATTTATTTTTATTATTACAACATAATTCACAGACACATAAAGCTTCATTCATTTTTAGTGGCTGCAAAGAGAGAGGCGTCACTTCCAGACGTCGCAATCGTTCACATACTGATCCACCCTGTAATAACCTTTATGTACTAAGACCCGCTTGACATTTGAATCTACTATCCGGCAAATCGATATGCCGGATACTTGTTTTCCGAATCGGTGGTAGTTTTGACGTTCATAAGTGCCTTCACAGTGCCTAAATTGATTATAGTATTTTTGATTTCGATAACGACCGATTGATATACTTTACGAGTTCAAAGAAATTAAAGAAATGCCTAAATATCAATTAACATCATAATGGCGGATTGAGAAATTATGTACAAATCATAATGTAATTCCAGTCTGGACTATTCTCGTAGGAAAATTGTGGACATCCATAGTCAAAACGTCAGTCAGTGAGCCGTTTGGTCTTTCGAAATACGTCATTAGAATGATATAGCTTATAACTTGTATTCATAAATATACCTGTTTGGTGCCACATCCTTTCAGAGGCAGTTCTAGCTTGTAAGAGAGCGCCCCCTTGCCCACGATCTGGCATGCAGAATTTCTATCGAAATCTGCGTATGCGATACCATAAAATTTTTCGTTAAACTTCAACTCGATCTGAAAATTATCAATAATAACACATAACTAATAAATATAAAATAACTAATAATTGAAACCCGATTTAAATTTCAAAACAATCTACTCTTAAAAATGTACGAAAACGTCCCTGACTATACCTAATCTGGGATTATCATGAATCTACCAATATGTTCTAGTTTTCCTATTAAATTTTAAGGCGTTTTCTAGTTTATCCTTAAAATCCAAGGTTCAAAAACCCCATTCACAATAAAGAAAGAATTTTGGAAATCTAAACACATAAAAGTATGTCCAATCCAGTTTGCCCAGGATTAACTCCGAAGCTACTCAACTAATCTTCATGAAAGATGGTATTTATGTATAATTTGGTCCAACTTAAGAGATAGGACAATTGATATTTTGATAAATGCCCTCAATATTTTTGTATTACAAATTGAATAAATTGGTAGAACCACGCTGAAGCTATTACTGGTTTCAGCATAAATGGGTCGGCTCGCCCGGGGTAGTACCACCCTCTCGCAGAAATCTGACGTGAAGTAACAGTGCTTGCATTGTTGCGTTTCGTTTGGTCAGTGAGAGCGCCGGAGACTCATCTCCCCTCCCCTTCCCTTCCTCTCTCCCCTTAACACAGGCTGGCAACGCACTTGCAACTCCCCTGGTGTTGCAAGTGTATATGGACGGTGGTGATCACTTAACATCAGGTAACCCACCTGTTCATTTGCCTCCTATGATATAAAAAAAATATATGTCAATGTTGATTATTGTTATTAATTGTAAGTTTCCTTAGTCTCGAACTCTTGGCGCTTTAAATTATTTTTTTGACAGAAACTGTAGGTCCTCCTGTTATAGATATCTCATAGATGGCACCACGGTTTAATATTAAATTTGTTTTTCAACTCCAGTTTATATTCAACATTTAATAAGTGAGCCACAGCAACAGGTCAGTTAGTCAGTTTACATAAAATAATAAATAATGAGGTTCTGAGATAAAGATAATAAAAAAAAATACAATTTACAACCTCCTTTTTCTTGAAGTGGGTTAATCAATAATAAACGTGATATGAGGTATTTTTAAAATAAAACAAAGAACAAAAGTCTGCGAGTTTCAATAAGGAAAATGCTTCAATCTATCATGTAACTAACTTCAGTGATTTAGAAGGGAACATTTTAAAAGCAGTTCATATATACAATTTACACACCTGCATAGACCCAGCGGCACAATTTAAAGCGGCTTTGGTCCTGTTCAAGAAGATAACTGGACTCAAATCATCCAACTTTGTCACCTGAAACAAACGTATAAATGTTCAGTTAAATATTTTTAAGTGAAACTTCTTTAGGCGCATGAGGGTAATTTTTTTACAGATGTAACGTCACACAGGTATGCAACGTAAGTGACGTCATTTGCAGTAAACGCAGATTAAATAAATAAAAAAACTTTTTATTCTTTTTTCTTGTTTGTATAAATATAAACAAGACTTATAAATTAGTTCGCCAAAAAAGTTTCACTTCTGACATGTGCACTTTGTACGCACGCACTTTTTTTTAATACTTTCTAGTTTTTAAAGTTTAACTACAATCTCATCTCATGTTATATGGTGATGTGGTTTAAGATGATAAACACGTTAAACTTAGACTAGCTCTCAAGTGCAGCTGCCGGAATGGAGAAGGAGGAGGTGCTCGACGACAGATCTACAACATGAGGGTAGTAGCTATCCAGGCGGACTTAGAAAAAACCCTACCACCATTACGATGTATTCCTTCACCGAAAGCTAGAACTTAGTTGCTAGGACTCGAACCTACGTCCATCGGCGCGGTGTCCGAAAACGCTAAAAACTAAGCCATCATCATTTCATCAAGAGGATCATTTCATCCCTCTCCCCCCTCTAACCCTCCCCCCCAAAGGGTGGCAACGCACTAGCGACTCCTCTGGTGTCGTTAAGAAGCAATTGTTAATTGTTAGAAGCAATTGTCTATGGACGGTGGTGATCAATTAACATCAGGTGACCCACCTGTTCGTTTACCACCGATAACATAAAAAAAACCTAAAATATTAGGGTGAATTTAGACTTCAGCTCGAGGGTCATTATTTACGCTTTACTACACAATGACATGAAGTCATAAAAATCGGAATTCATACCATTAGAAGTTAATGATGATTCAACTTATGGGTCATGATTGTTACTCATGACAACATCATTAATACTACATTCTATGATATAATCGTCACAATATTACTTTTGTCTTCAAATTTAAATTTATTATAAGATCTTAACCCACTTGTCTACATTTTAATTTAATTTAAGATGACAACTTTGTCGTTTTAAGTTAAAACTTCATTAACTATATTTCAAACTAGAAAAACATAAACCAAACCAATCGAGATAAGAAACAACCTCGGTTTAGATTTATTCAAAATAAGAAATATATTGTTTTGGAGCAAACGCCCACATAAATCTATATCGGTAATTATTACCTCGCCGCTTGTATCCATTGCGATACGTTTCCATACCCTTATACGGCACGTCTAGCTCGGCTTATTTATATTATTATAATAAAGAATTTGAAGAAGAAGAAATTGTTGTTGAGAAAGCGGTACAATTTATTTATATAACCCTCTTATAGCGACAGCTATCGAGATAACATAATCATCAATGATTTTTAATACCTTACAGTTTTAGCATTTGATCAATCTCGTCTATTCGTAAAATAAAGATGTGCCCTAAATGTTTTAAACCTAGATAGGAGATAATAAACCAATTCCGCAATATACTTATAAGAACTTGTTGATAGACTTTCAACTTAAATACATAGAGGCGAGCGAAGCCGCGTGCTATAAATAGTCAGTAAATAAGTAAAGTCGTTACATGTTCCATAATGGAAACACACGTTTACTATCCGCAAGCTATATACATGGATCCATCATACAGTCGGTGCCTACTTCAAAACATTACAATATATCAGCTCCAAGCATAACCTTCTATTATACTCAGACATATTATGAAATTGGTTACAAAGTCACGACACAGAGCGGCATTCAGGAATATTACAGGAGGGGTCCTATTACTACAGTAACTTGTTACGCTGTTACTATGAAACTACTGAATCTGTAACAAAAATGAACTAGCTCTCGGGTACTACCAGGACACATTACTCATAAAAAACATCAACTTTCATACAGTTTTATAATCATTTTTAAATTTGCAAATATTAAATTGTCAAGAGAACACCAAAACATAAACGCCACGGTATAGTTTCGTATACTCCTACATTGAAAGTTAAGTTTTAATTCGAAATCACATTAAGAGACATGTCCAGTTCTTTTTGTCAAGGGATAAACATGAAATAGATTTTATCGCGCCATGCGCCAGCGCGACTCACCGCGCTGATGCTGGGTTCATTATGAATTAGGTGAAGGGTTCAGAACAGCGCTTAAGCCATGTGACACATCTGTTTATAACAATATACATCAACGGTCACCTCCGCTTTTCACCTTGCTTTGTCAAATCTGTTCAGAACCTACCAGACCCATCATTCAGATTTTCTCCAAAAAAGAGTTTATTATGATAATTGATGAAAACGGGTCAAGATCTTTTGATATATTATATAGAGTTTTTAATGGTAAACTCTCCTACTTCCATTGTGTATAATCTGACCATATAGCTATTTCTGTATAAGTCGTAGATTTAGTTGTGCTACAGGATCTTTGAGAATATTCGTTTCTCATGGTACATTGAGTAAGATATCATCAAGAAATCCATAACACAATGAGCACAAAGTAAATTTCCAGGTTAAAAATTTTGTAGCTTGGGTCTGGGACCCTTGGTTTTGCACTAGCTACGACACTGTAACCGCAGTATAGGTGATATAAACGTTTCGATACGATCGTACATTTTTATGCGACATAAAATGGGATGACGTAATATCTAACATCTCTCTTCAAATTAATGAACATCAACTGGGCCCATTGGTGTTGTTTACGATCGATTTACATAACAAAATGGTTTCGTAGAAAATTTAAGTGTCTATGTTACATTTATAATTCGCGGAGATGAAAGAACAAACCTGTTCGCAAAAAAAAGTAAATTTTAGAAAACCATTTCTATTTATTTTTATTCTGAGATCTAAGAAACAGATTACGCCATAATAATTATACTAGAGTTTTTGGCGGGATCTTGGAATATCATAAAGTAAATTATATATTTTATTCATAATCTTGTATTATTTGATTCTATATTTGATAATATTGGTGGTGTTTTACGTTATATACGTCGATTATTGTGCACAAGTCAAGTAGGTGGGAAATAATACCACGGACCATGGATTCTAACTTGCCACAAAAACGTCCTGGAAAATTCTAACAAGAAGGGCACCAACTTGTAATAGCATTGAAATGATAACAAGAAACTTGTAATATTATTAGCTATTCGACAATGGCAGTAATAATCTAGAATAGAATGGTAGAGCCACGCTGAAGCTATTATTGGTTTCAGCATGAATGGGTCGGCTCGCCCGGGGTAGTACCACCCTCTCATAGAAAACCGACGTGAAGTAACCGCGCTTGCATTGTTGCGTTTCGTTCGGTCAGTGAGAGCGCCGGATGCCCACCTCCCCTCCTCTCTCCTCTCTCCTCCTCTCCCTCCTCTAACCCTTCCCCCCAAAGGGTGGCAACGCATTTGTGACTCCTCTGGTGTTGTTAGTGTCCATGGACGGTGGTGATCACTTAACATCAGGTGACCAACCTGTTCGTTTGCCAACTATGATATAAAAAAAAACACCACACCAAAGAGTTTGATAACCATTTGGCCGCTAAAACGATTCGAAATGCTTTAATCGCGGTACAATTTCTCTGTCAAATGTTAGAAACACTATTTAGGGAGTACAAAATACGTGACACCGCACGCAAATGGGTGAAATGAATTTTAAATAAAATATGCACGTCCGCGTAATCAAATACCCTACTCTTTTTACAACGGGATAACGCGGTCAGAGTTGCATTCACCGACATTGTGGGTCAAACAACAAATGATGATATCAATCAGATTGTTGGAAATTATCCTCCAATGGTTTTATACTGTAAATAAAGAAAAGTAATACCTGACGAACAAGATTTTTTTTTTAAGTTTAGACTTCTTTTGTCATGTTGAAATGTGATGGAAAGTGTACCGCCACGTTTGGGTCGTCGATATTAACGATGTTTACTGTCTAATAATAATAAAAAAAATTGAGCCGTCACGGGACGCCTGGCAGATGTGAAACATCGAAATTGTTTTGTATAAGTTATATGCATAAAAGCACAGATTACGTACGACAGGAATCAGCTATGGCATAATGAAAAGATAAAGCATTACACATTTGGTCCATAAAATAATAACTGTTTATTTATTTTATTACTTAAATATTCATTTTTATCTTATTTTTTTGTATCTACAAAATACAAAAATTCAACTAGGCGCAGGTGCAGTGTGTTTGGCGGAATTTATCAAAGGGCGCTAGGTCGTCGGCGCGTGCCGCGTAACACTAGTAGAAAGAGTAGAATTTCGTTAATAGTGCAAAATATGGGTTTTTTTCGTTGTCACGTCTCGCCATGCCAACACTGAGGCTTACCCTCGCCTATAGATGTGTCACATCAATAACTAATAATCATAACAATTTTGATTATTACATACTATGACAATAAAATAATATTACCATCTTTATATATATAATACTTCTGTCCGTGTATATGTGCCTGCACACCTAAACGGCTGGACAGATTTTCATGAACTTTTGTGTATGTTTAGGTGGATTCAAAAATAGCTTAGATTCACAATTGGACCCGGTAGGTGGCGTTGGGTTTTACTTTTAGGATTATTTTAAATTATCAAGTCAAGACAACGTCCGCCGGTCCCGCTAGTATTGTTTTCTATATAGTCAGATTATAATCTCAGATGTATATATCGTAGGTATACAGTTAGTATTTAATGCTTTATTTAATTTACTGTAAGTATGTATGTAACAATCTTGGTGCTCTAATTGTGTCTAAAATCAATCCGATATCCGCAGAATCGAACCCTGGCTTATACCAACGAATTGTTCCGAATTCGCTTACATTTACTAATTTAAGTTGGTAACACTATCGGCTGACCGTGAAGGAAAATATCGTGAGGAATCCTGGACCTGAGAAATGTTTTTGTAATACAGTAGTATACGGGAAAACATAAAATTGTGCCGATTTCTCAACGATTGAAATCGCCAATACGTCATTACCTTGCGTGATGATTATGCCCATACCTTCTTTAGAAAAGAGACCTATGGTCCTACAATGAGTCTCTTACAGGATGATGATCATATACGCTTGTCTATTTTTAATGTCGCTTTTAATTGACTACAAAAGTTTTCACGTCAAAGATTAAGAAAATTATTAGAAAGTCACTATTAGAACCCGAATAGTAAGCATATGGTAAAAGACTAATTTCTTTTCATAACGTATATTTATCAATTCTGTGACCTTCGCAGTCTTTATCATATAACCTGACAACGGCAGTTGTCTGATTCTAGTCTCTCCACGATCACACCTGTTCTGTGACATTCGTCAAGTATGGATAAAAAAAATCAAACACCTACACGATGGAGATAATCAAAACTGCTTAACATATTAACTTACCTTCCCATCAAGGACGGTTTGTTCCGGTAACCCTTCTCCCTGGTACTCTATATTGTTGGCTTGGGAAGCATAATTGGACTGGGCGTTGACTGCCGCCAGCACGCATGCAAAAACCACCCACAGTGACGTCATCATTGTATCTGAAATAAGTGAAACAAGTTCAAATTAATTACAATTCCCACATAATCTCTCTCTATCTTTAGTATTCTAATAATTATCAGCATAGGATTCCGATCATTCTTTGCGGCATTTTTTGTAAATCTAAAGCTATTAAAGGTTCTATGCTACTTATTTTTTGGATTCGATTGACCCTTTTTTAATAACCCGACGAAGCGAGCTGGTATCAGCTAGTTCTTCAATATATGTAACCCTCAACTATATTAAAGTGAATTGCCATTTCACAACAGCAAAATATTCATTGTCCATCGTCTTCTCTCGGTGGCTGGAAAAAATTACTTATTCTCTGTACATAAATCCATTTTCATAACATCCAAAACAATATTAGGTTATGATAGTTCAAATCAGCCAACGCTTTTAATTTAGACTCTTACAAGAGATCATATAAAAAGAATATTCAATTGAAATATCTTTAGTTGAATCCAGTAGGTGGCGCTGTTTTCAAGATGTGAATTTAGAAAAATTCATCCAATTCTTTTATAGAACAGAATTTCATTTTCTAAAAGACTTGAGGTAAGTTCACTGTATCAAGGATTTCTGAGTATAATTATAAAATTCGATTCGAGGTTGAAAAGACCTCATACATAGATTTTTGTGGCCCATAAAATTAAATATAAATTTTAACCATTAAATACGAAAGTGGCTTTTTCGACCCCATACACTTCTCAATATATTATTTCGTAATTGTACTATTAGCAGAGTTATTTATTGTGCAACTTATGTTATGTCATAACATTATTTTTGGTACCGCAAGGGGTCGTCCCGACCTCCTTCGAAAGTAGTGTAGTGCAATAATAACAGTCTGATAAAACGGAGTCCGTGCAAAAAGTCATTAGTTCTTCTTATCAACTAATGAGGTACATGCAATGTTCGCATTCTACATAAGACGAGCGAAAATGGAAGACATAAAAACCGTAATTGCGGCAAAAACATAACTTTTCCTAAGAGAAAACGCTTGTAATGTGAGATACTTAACTACTTTCTTGCCAGAGAAAATTATTTACGCCTTCATTTCACTTTTATGATGCTTTGTCCATATATTATTCCATGAGTTGGTATATTTTTATAAATTAGCTTTATTGTGAGTTCTAGAGGTCATGTGGGTAACATGAGTGGATTATCTATACAAAGTCTGCAGTTTGGTACCTTCGTGTACACAATAATATTTTTCGCGCTAATAGGAGCGTCGCAGATTTATACTCTTAATATAACCGTGAAGTAGAAAAAACTAATTGAATTCTCTACACAAAAGTTACTGATGTATATATATTTTGAAATATTTCTATTAGTCATTTTCTTTAAGTAGATATTTACCAAAAAAATATATTGGAGTATCTCTACATTCTTTGATATTTTTCTAAAACCATTAAGCATGGCAGCTCTTGCCAGTATTAATTATTATTACATTTATAGGTACTAGTTCGGGATAGATTCTGGTTAAGGGAATTAATGCATTGTGAACTTTCGGCCGTGTGCCATAAATGCCATAGATCCTATGACATGTTGACGTTCAACAAGAAATAATAATAAACCTGCATAAATAGATTTGATATATATTGAGTTAATAGTAGCATTTACTATATTTTTTTATTTATATCGTTTTAGAATGGTCTAAACGTAATGGTTAAATATCTGAAAACCGAGAATCAATATGGTGATTTAGCAATCACTATAGCTAGTGTAAGACCTTTGTGGTTAAATGTAATTCCAAATCAGAATTACTAAGTCTAGATTAGTGTATCATGGTTGTACTGATTCGTGGTTTCATCCAGAGTCACTAAACTTGGAGTTTCACATCCTAATCTATGACACTATTGTTAAAATATTTTAAAGCCGTGCAAGGACATCAACCTAAGCAGACAGGGCGTGATCGAACTTTCATCACAAGTTACAGCCGACCGAACAAGTTTGCATTCTATCGCCATAAATTATCATGTCGTGTTCGTACAACTTGTTACATAAATTGTTCCCAAGGTTGCTCTCAACGTGAGCTTACGAGCTACAATTAGTTTGTTCTATTTTAGATATGTAATTAAAAACAAAGCAAATGAATACTCATCAAGTCAGTGTAAGGCTGACTTGAAAGATTAACTTGATAGGACTTGGTAATTCAATATACACCGCTTGATCATGAAGCGCGTCACCAAAAGAGAGTGGCCGTGACACTAGACTAGCACCATGTGTCCGATGGTAGTTATCTGGTAGGACACCACCCCGCTTGAACCAATTACCCTGTATGTATTAATTTCGCTTCCGCACACTCATCCCGAGCACCCTGCCAGCGCGATACAGTGACTCTGCATTCACTAGTTCAATACAAATCACCCCACATTTGTGCACATATATACAATAGGCACACACGTATTAGAAGGGTTTTGTTCTAATTTTCCTTATTTTTCAATTTGGTTAGTTAGTTTAGTCAGATTTGTCAGAATCAAAATACATGTTTGCTTTAGTGAAGCACACATGTAAGTATACATGTGTGTCTCGTTAACTCATATATGTACGATTAGCTTAACTATATATGTAGATAGGTCGCGAATCGCATGAGTCAGCCCAAGCCGAGGTGAGCTAGTTGTCAAATAAAATCGGCTGAGTGCCTTAAGCGCTCGCCTTAGTAGTCCGGTGAAGTTTTTAAGACTTTGCTAGGTTAATAGGGTAGTAAGTTCGAAAAAAAAAAGTTAACTATAGTAACTTAGTTAGATTCACGAATTTGCGTTCAAGGCAACAAGTTGTTCAACCCAAGTCGTGGTGGAGACACTTTGACACCATTGCGCTTGTTGTTATACTGCTGAGCACCTTAAGCGCTCGCCAAAAAGACCGATGAAGCTGTGAAGACCAATAGAGTAGTTAGTTCGAAAAAAAACCCCTATCACACGTACCAAAAACCGAGAATAAAAAAATACAAATTAAAACGTATAATAAATAATATTAACATAACGCACTTACTGGGTTTAACCCAAATATAAATCTCGCGTATGTAAATATACATTATAATTACCCTATAAATATTAAATGCATTTTATCATATGCCAACGTGCATACAAATCGAGTATCGAATTAACGCCCCCTACCTTCAAATGTAGGGCTTAAAATCGGACTCCTTTATTATGGATTCTTTTTTTTATTAAAATTGTCAAAACTTTAGTGATAAGCTTAGCGATTTAAGTGTTCAAAATATTGAATAATCCTCTTTTTATATTGATTAGTTTTTCATATCATAGGTTTTAGCGTATGACCCATTGATATATAAAAAACCCAAAATGAACAGTCACCGTTTGAAAACCGTCCGCATAAAATTTGAAATAATCTCTCATCACTCGCGTCTTTGGACTTTTAGTACACCGCTTTGTAAAAACAACTTTAATATAGGTTCATAGTATAACTACTTAGGTATATCCTTGAGTTTTTGGGGGGATCAAGCACAGATCTTCGCCAGGTTTCTCTAGGTCGACCACGTTTCTAGTTTTTACTGTTATTTAATTACCCCAGTAATTATTTAATTTTTATTGTTTGTTCGTTTTTATCTCTAATTATTTGTGAATATTATATATATTTATATAGCTTGTATGTATGTATATGTCTGCTCAATTCATATAATTAGGTTTTCGTAACCAGCTGTCAAACCGTTTACAAGACGACACAATCGGAATCGAACTTTCATTTCACATCATAAAATCTTCTAAAAGCAACAACAAAGTAGCAACAATGTAACAGGCAAATATCTACTCGAATAATAATTAATTAAGACCTGATTCATTACGACATACGGTACATATAATATCAAGACTAGTTAAATATTAATAAACGTAAATGCTACATTCCTATACTTAATAATTTTCTGAATTTGTTTTGTGTTAACCTCTTGACTTTTGTGTTAATCATAGTAATGCGCAAGACCGAACTTAAAGCTATATTCAGAGCGGCCATAAACGATGACTCGGACTATACACTTCGTTTCCATTACACTGTTTACATGTAATTAGAATATACAGCTAAATAATAAGAAGAAATAGCAGTTAATAAATCACATTAAAAACATTTTCCAGTTTCATTATATAAATAACAAAAGAAATATACAATTTAAATACGTTCCACAATATCTATAGGCAGGCAGTACTGTTCTTATAATATAATTTTAATCTTTGATCTTTGTTCCGTTTGTCATATTTTGACGTAAAATATTTTGACAGACAGGGCATTCAATGAATTGATCAGTACACAGCGCACTCCCGTTACGGCTGACACGATACTAAGGTCACTATTAGTTATCTAGCCACAGTTTGAATATCATTGGATATTATTAGATTTGAAGCATAAAATAGAAGTAGTGTCCTTATATTTTGTTCCTTTACTTTTAATATTTGTTCTGTGTTTTACATATACGTATAAATAGGCATAAATAAATTTACTAAATATACGCAAAATCCAAAAGTATCTTGATAAACGGCGTAAAATGTACAGTAATATGAATAAATATTAATGTATAAAGACAGACAGAAATCTGAAGGGATCGAAATTCCCCAAGTCCAAGTTACAAAATTGCACAAATATTATATATATATATTATCCCAATGTGTATTGTTTGCAATCTCAAAGAAAAAGCAATATTTTTGGAATAACATTATTTTAAAATCAATTATAATTTTATAGTCTATACCGTCTCGTCCAAATATGTATTTATTATCTAAATTCAGCAGTAAATATTTTGATTTGTCATTCGTTTTGTCCGTGACCTTTGATATAACATGTGATTTGTGAACTATTGTCGTTCTTGACTTTTATATGTCACGAATGAAGATACCTACCTTAATAGATTAAAGAAAATATATTTTATTTAAATCGAAAACAGTAGATTACCTTTTATTCCATTAATTAGTTTAGGGCTTTTAAAAAATACATTATTACTTATATACAAACTCGAGTGGTCGAACTTTTTGGGACAATTTTTGAAATAATTTTTAATGTCTATTTTCGTATACAACTACTTAACCTTATTATAATAATTATATTCATGATCATAAATCTCTTCCAGAGCTCAGCAGTGCCCTTTTCACCCAGCCGTACAAATTCTACACTACATAAACTGAAAAATATCCTTCATTCAAAAGAGTTTTAATAAAAAGTATGTTATCAAAATCTGTGATTCATTGTTCACATTACATAGCCAGCATCTCTAGATTTGGTTATTGCATGCAGTTAACAAATTATATTAATCTTAAAAAAGATTCTTAGTTAAAAAAAAGTTCATTAACCCTTCACTACATTGACGGATAAATACACTTTGTATGAGAATTGTATGAGACCATTTAATTTCTACTTATAAAAATATTTCATGACAACATAATTTTATAAAATCTAATTATAAATTACAATCATATAAGCCAATGTCATCATTTATTTTATTATAAATTTACAGGCCTTCATGAAATTAATTTCAATATTTTTCTTATAAAATCGCTTCGCTCATTAACATAAGTTCAGCGCTTTCCGGTATCATAAAATTATAAAAACTCCTCCGAATGTCATTACAAAAACGCATTAACATCGAAACTCATGGTTCGAGTAAAACACGTATCCCGTAACCGGTTCGTTACTTGAAATATATATATTTTATTTTAATCATATCTTCGGACTTATCCGAAGTTATTATACACCGTTTCACATTAAGAAAGGATCAGTTCTTTTGAGTTTCTTTATCCTGAGTTTTAGTTTAATTCCGTCTTTTCTACGTGTGGATTTTTTTAAAGGAAGCATTAAAAAATTTAACCGAGTTTTAAAAAGAGGAAATTTAACATCACGAGATATTATGGTCAAACCAAATAAGAAATATGCAGTAAATGAGGTATTGATAGATACCTAACTATGGTCAAAGGCATTGTGATGCATTTTAGATTAGATATGAAGTAGGTATTATTTTTTGTTAAAAAAAATCTTATGTAATGGCAAAAAGTTATGAAGTATATGTGATGTTAATGCATTAAAAGGTAACTTGAAACTAGTCAGAAGTTGCAAGCCGAATGATTTCTATAGTAGTGTGCATTTCCATCAACAACCTTAGAACTGGAACACCGATAGGGAACATTGTTACTTAGTGACTGAAATAGATATGGCGGTATACATACAGTATTAGCTCCCGCTGTGATACCTTCCACATATTCTAGTACCTACTAGTCACGTGATTTCTCATCTACACTTATACTTCATCTTCATACATGCATGACAATAGTTGTAGATATGGCAATTAGGTCCGAATGAATATCGACCATCATAAACCAAATGTAAGACTCGGCACAGAACATGATTAGCTGATGCGTATTCAGTCGCTAAACGAGGAAGTAAGAATCTGTTTCCTATTAAATGCTAGAAGCTGTGACAAACTGGTTATCCCATGTTTCAGACTCAGTAAAACCAGTAACAGATTTTTAGGGAATAGTGTTAGGTTAAAACAAAGTCCCAAAGCATATTACCGATTTGCTGAACTGTAAGTTTAAGCGCCACGTCAAGCGGGTTTAGGTGTCAAAAGGCTATTACAGAGTGGATCAATATGTGAACGATGGTGATGTCTGGAATCAGAATATATTGACGTTGACGTTCGCCTTCAAAACATCTAAATTAATTTATAATTTTGGAAAAAATTGTTTTTGGCAATAAATAGCGAAAATATTGGAATATTTCATAATAAATTCCCTTATATACCGACATAGTGTGGATTGATATAATAAGGAATAGTACGGAGTGCATAAATTATCATATTGAGCAAGGACCGCTACTGCCATAAGCTTTGTGCTGCTAAGAAGCAATAGTGGAAAGGAAGTTGCATTTTATTTTATTTTAGTCCTTAAATTTTATTCCGTATATAGTAAATATATATATATTTATTTCAATATTTATCCTACGAGTATTATGATTTATTGTATTTAGGGCGTTACGTCTTAATCCCAAGGAGGGTTGATGTCAGGCAGGCGGCCGATCGTAAAAATTAAGTCAAATCGTACTTCACAACATGTTAAGTATGAAAACTAGATTAGGGTTTACTCAGGGTAGGACTCAAAGTAAGAAAGGAATTCGGGATGTACGGTTGAGATTTGCGAGTTGGAATGTGGGAACAATGACTGGAAGAGGAAGAGAATTAGCTGATGTCTTGCAAAGAAGACGCATAAATGTGGCTTGTTTGCAAGAGACGAAATGGAAAGGGACGAAAGCGAGAGAGATTGGTATAGGATATAAATTCTACTACTGTGGGAGTAACGGTAAGAGAAATGGTGTAGGAATTGTATTAGACAATGAGCTTAAGAAATGTGTGACGGATGTAAAAAGAGTAAATGATAGATTAATATTGGTGAAATTATTGATAGAACAGATGACGGTCAATATAATAAGTGTGTATGCGCCGCAAGCTGGGTGTAATGAGGCTGTAAAAGAAAAGTTTTGGGAAGATTTTGATGGGGTGATGATTGATATTCCACAGAATGAGGATATCTACATCGGAGGTGATTTTAATGGGCATGTGGGAAGAGAGAGTGGAGGTTATGAGAGAGTGCATGGAGGCTGGGGTTTTGGGAATAAAAACAAAGAAGGTGAAAATCTCATTCAAGCTGCAGTTGCTTTTGACCTTGCCATAGCTAACACTTTTTTCCAAAAAAGAGACCAGCACTTAATCTCATACAATAGTGGTAATCACACTACCCAAATTGATTATTTTCTCTTACGAAGAAATAATATTAAAATAGTGCAAGATTGCAAGGTTCTGCCTGGAGAGATATTAGCTACTCAACATCGTCTATTAGTGTTAGATTTAAAAATAAAATTAAAACTTGCTGGAAATCAGGCGAATGCTCCACCCAAAATTAAATGGTATCTAATAGAGAAAGATGAGTATGTGAAAGAATTTAGAACAAAAGTTGTTAATAAAATGATAGAAATGGAAAATATGGAAGCGAAAACTGTTAATGAATGTTGGAATGAAATGGCAACATGTGTAAGGAACGTAGCAAAGGATGTTTTTGGTGTAACGAAAGGAAGAGGAAAGATAGATAAGGATACTTGGTGGTGGAACGAAGACGTACAAAAGGCTTTGAAAGAAAAAAAAACTGCTTTCAATGAATGGAAATGTATTGAAGACCAAGATAGTACGATTAAAGAAAATAAGAGAATAATGTATGTAGAATGTAGAAGAAATGCAAAAAGGGCAGTTGCTATTGCTAGAGCTAAAGTACAAGATGATTTGTACCAATCACTAGAGAGCTCACAAACACAAAAATATTTGTATCGATTAGCAAAAGTAAGAGAAAATAATACAAGAGATATTACACACGTTAAATGTATAAAAGACGATGGAGGAAAAGTTTTGATGAATGATGAGGACATAAAGAGTCGTTGGAAGAAATATTTTGAAAGACTGATGAATGAAGAAAATGACAGGACCGGAGAGTTAGAGACCGTACCGTCAAATTTAGGCGTTGTACAAGAAATAAGTGAGGATGAAGTAAGAAAAGCTGTGAATGGTATGAAAAACGGAAAAGCCGTTGGGCCAGATGGCATACCGGTTGAAGTATGGAAGTTTTTAAAAGTAGATGGGTGGATGTGGCTGACTTTATTTTTTAATAAGATATTGCTAGAGGAAGCGATCCCAAATGAATGGCGCGATAGCGTAATAGTGCCTATCTTTAAGAATAAGGGTGATGTGCAGGACTGTAACAATTATCGAGGAATAAAGCTGATGTCACACAGTATGAAGATTTGGGAAAGAGTGATAGCGAGACGAATAAGAGATGAGACTGAAGTGACTCCGAATCAATTTGGGTTTATGCCTGGACGTGCGACATCTGATGCCATTTTCGCACTTAGGCAACTGTGTGAAAAATACAGACGTGTACATAAGAATTTGCATATGGTGTTTGTTGATTTGGAGAAGGCATATGATCGAGTACCCCGAGATGTTCTGTGGTGGGCACTGAAAAAAAAAAGAGTGCCTGAGAAGTACCTACAACTTATTCGTTGTATGTACAGTCAAGCCAAAACACACGTTAGGTCCGAAGCTGGAGTTACCGATAATTTCAATGTGGCTGTAGGTTTGCACCAGGGTTCAGCTTTAAGCCCTTATTTATTCCTTCTTGTTATGGATGCGTTAACATCAGACATACAGGAGGAGACACCCTGGTGTATGCTGTTTGCTGATGATATTGTTCTTGTCGGCGAAGATGCTACCGAGGTCCAGAGTAGGCTGGTAAAATGGCGAGAAAAACTGGAGAATGTTGGTTTGAAAATCAGTAGACTAAAAACTGAACATTTGTTTTGCGACTTCGGTGGTCCATCCAGCTTTTCTCCTATAGCTTTAAATGGTATAGCCTTACCAACCTGCTCTGATTTCCGGTATCTCGGTTCTCTGATCCAAAACGATGGTTGCATAGACAAGGACGTGAGGAATAGGATAAATGCAGGGTGGATGAAATGGCGAAAGGTGTCTGGTGTCGCTTGTGACCCACGAATGCCCTTGAAACTCAAAGGGAAGGTGTATAAAACTATTATAAGACCAGTAATGTTGTACGCATCTGAGTGCTGGGCGACTAGAGAGACGGATGAGAGAAAACTACATGTGGCAGAGATGCGAATGTTAAGGTGGATGTGTGGTGTAACTAGAATGGATAAGATTAGGAATGAATATATCAGAGGAAGTTTGAAAATAGCACCAGTAACAGACAAGTTAAGGAGTAATAGGTTAGCATGGTATGGGCATGTTATGAGGAGAGATGAAGACCATGTAACTAGAAAAGCTTTGAGTATGACGGTCGATGGATATAAGAGTAGAGGAAGACCGAAAAAAGGATGGATGGATTGTGTGAAAAATGATATGTGTGTAAAAGGTGTGTTGACTGAGATGACATCTGATAGGCGAGCGTGGAAAAGGAAAACATGTTGTGCCGACCCTACTTAGGTGGGATAAGGGTAAGAAGATGATGGTGATGTCTGGAATCCATTTTCTCTATGCATCCACTAAAAACGATTGAAACGTGTAATGTATTTTAAATCTTTATATATAAATTTCTTCTATATGTGTGAATGTCACTGAACTCCTCCTAAACGGCTGGACCGATTTTAATAAAATTTTGTGTGTGTGTTCCAGTGGATCTGAGAATGGTTTAGATTCACAATTGGACCCAGTAGGTGGCGCTGCGGTTGACTTTTTAGATTTTTTTTTATTATCAAGGTAGGATAACGTCCGCCCGGCCCGCTAGTATATATATATACGTTAAATTATAAACACGATTGAGTTTCTAGTCAATTCTTCTCGATGACTGGATTGTTTTCCGAACCGGTGGAAGTTTTGATGTTCATAAGCGCCTACTTAGGGTCGCAATTGATAGACGTATTTTTTATTGCGTCGCGACCATAACACGCATAGCGATAAACCAAAATCACTCAATGTACCAAGACAAGTAAAAGCTTGTAAGCCGGCTGGACAGCGACGATCGACGATATATTGGTGCTTACTTTAATTATCTATGCGCATAAAAATTGAAGAGTCTGTTTCTATTGTAATTGTATTTCTATCTGTCTATCTGCTTGATTGAACCGATTTTTACGGAATTAAAATTAGAGTTCCGTATAACTCTAATAAACTAAAGAAGCAGTGTCCACGACATAACCGTGTGCGCAACATGCACGTGTTTACACTGAACAAAAAATATACTAAATTCCACGCGATCAAAGCATATATAACAACTAGTGTTGATTTATAAATCAAACGAATACACGTTCACATCCGATCACAAATGTTGACGAGACCAACTTAATAACATCCCGTAGTACTTTAGCAAGAGTAGTAAGAACTGTAAATTATAATCACTGTTTCATTATCATGGAGGAGCGAGTATATATGATTTAATTAACACGTCTAATAAAACCTGCCATTGAGCGCGAACAAAGAGCCATCTCCCACGGAGCGTTTCACACACGCATATCAACTATTGAAGATATTTAACGTACAAGCGATTAGAAAAGTAAAAGAGCGATATTTAAGTATTAAGAAGTGTTTAACAGCAATACTGCTTAAACAAATACAATCAGCACAATATCTCTAAAAATATCAGGAGCGCACAAATGCCGCCGCGCTGATGAAAAATAAAAATAAAATAAACACGATCATAAGCTTTATGCGTTTGCGTACAGAGGAAACATTACCTCGTTCTTTCCATAATTTAATTCACAAAATTTCATGGGAAACTCATTAAACTCATGACAATTTCATTCAATTCGAACATACAAACGGACAGACAAACAAAAAATTGTTCGACGTCAGATTCGTAATCATTGTATTTTATTGTAGCTCTATATATCTAAATTATCACAAAATATGGAAAATAAGGTTAAATGTACAGCCAGAACAGCTGGTTTATAAATATAGATTACTAGCTTTTGCTTGCGACTTCGCTCGCATTAATTTATTTACATTTATGTATACCCCGGGACTTGTACATTTTTTCCAGATGAAAGGTACCCTATGTCTTTTTATATCCTCTTGAGAACATATATTCAAAAGCTCATGATGATATGTTGAGTACAAATCAAAACAAAGTTATCACATTTCTAATATTAGTTCTTATTTTCATAGAATCACAAGGAAAAGGATTAAAAATGTATAGTTAAATTCTACATATAAATACAGTTAAAGAAACAGCTGTTTGTCAACCCATTTTGTTTATTGTTCTTTTCTTTAACTGATTTTTACGAGTTTTATTTTTCCAAGAAAAAAAAATAACAAAGTTCGTTGCTTTCCTTGGTGATCAAACTAGAAAAATAAACTAAAAAATGTCGACCACCACTATCAATAAATTTACTAATTGACAATCGTTTATAATATACTGGAAACTTCATTGTGCGCACGATAGCGTTGTAGAATGGATTACCCGGCACGATTTCCCCCGGGCTAACAAGGGATTGACATAACCTCTTCAAGGTCAGCAACACAACAGTAATGCCTCTGTTTTTGCAGTTGTGAGTATTGGCATAAAAATGCCTAGAATGATATAAATTTGGCATCTTTAATTCAATATTTGGCAGTATTGCTCTTTTCCATTAGAAATAAACGAGGCCGTGATCCTGCCGCAATCAAGTTCTAGTTATCCTGGATTAGTTATGGCTGAGTATGCATTTATGAGTGTTTTATATTTACTGTATTTTCATATACAATATAATTAATGTATAGATATATTTTTAAACGAATACCACCTTTCGAATATTATGAAATACTAATTTAAAGTACCTATAGTATGTCCGATTTAGATAAAACATTTTATATATTTTTAAAATATAAAATACTACGTTTTGCTATAGAAGTCAACAGATGTGATTCAGATAAAATTAAACACTTTTCTGTTGAAGTGTACGTATCGTTTTATAGCTACTTTGCATGCCAGCCGAAGCTTCCAGTGGGCGTTGACACCGCTCCTACACGGATGCAAGTCCGTGCTTATGTATACATATATGCTTATTTCAAATAACATACAAATCTAACTTTTGTAACTTAACACGATAAAATTAACTGATGTCTAAGAAGTCAGGTATCGTAAACTCAGAAGTAATATGGCGTCCATAGTTATTTAGCGGTTACCTAACTAGTCATATATATGCGATAGTAAGTTTGTTTCTTACACTTCCACTTCATGAAATTTTGCACAAAGTTGTGAGGGGCACAGAAAAGGTCATCTAGATATAAGTGCTGTTCCCGAAAGATTGAATCGTTATTAACCCGATCGACGACGCGAGTAAAAACTAGTATTTAAAAAAACATTTCGTATATCAGTGTGTGTACACGTGGAGGAGGTGTACTTTTTTGGCTCATGTGTATTGAATTATACGTATAAATGAGAATACTTTACGAAATCCCCGTAGTATAAATATCCTATAATAGTTTGGTATCCGGAGCTCGCACTGATCGAACGAATCGCAACAATGCAAGCACTGTTACTTCACGTCGGTGTTCTGTGAGAGAGTGGTACTACCCCGGGCGAGCCGACCCATTCATGCTAAAACTAGTAATAACCACAGCGTGGCTCTACCACCTACAAAAGCATCATGGCCTCTTTTTACTTTGGTTTCTTTGACAATAGGTCAAATTTGCGATAACATTACGATAATCAGTTATAAAGTATATACTAACATATATCTAGGGGTATATACGAGTATATAAAGTATCCGTTCCCTTGTCTGGTATGCGAAAGTCATAAATTATAATATACATTACAGAATGTGGAAGCATTAGATATGCTAAAATAAGTTTTACATAGGCTCACGACATTAATATTATGTGAATTCGAGTTTGTTTTATATCGCCGTTCTGAATTGAATGTAAATAATCTTACAATTTAATGGTAACAAGCGAACATGACTCGTCCTTGACTTTTACGAAATGACCAACGTCCGGCACAAAATTAAATAATTAATGCGTCACCTTTGTCACGTTATTAGTGCTTCTACAAGCACAATGCCACAACCTATTAAGTGTAAATATGATATTAACATGTTACCCGTGACTTGGTCCTCGTGAAATTTATCAAAAAAATTAGCAATGTGAACGTGCTCATGGTGCGAACAATGCTTCTTTACTTAATTGAATTTGCGTGCAAAACTAGCTTTTATTTATAAAAAAGCCTAGGTTTTATTTTTTATAGCATCATCTACCAAGGAAATTCCCATTAAAATCGGTCCAACCGTTTCGGAGATTAGCCAGAACAAATAGATAAACAAAAAAACGTTTTAGTAGTAAATACCATATATTTCATTATTCATCATCTAGAAATTACAAACAGACAGTACAATTGTATATATTTATGTAGATAATCTATCTATTTAAACGGTCGTTGATCATTTTATTTAAAACAGTTACTATTTTTACTCAGATAATATACCTTATAGCTACAATAATGCCATTCGGGCAATTAATGGAACGTTTATTTCATGTATTTGGGTGGAAACTTTTTTGGTTGAGGATACTTATTATTACTTCAAGAGTCTTACTTACACGAGTACTTCCATACATATAGAAACTGCAAAACTCGGTCGTTGATGACTATTTTAAATTGCTCCAACTGGCCGTTTTTGTAATATGAAGTAATATTCAGTAAGAATTGTACATAATCATTCGTTCGGAATTTTTGGCGGCATCTTAGTCTGTCATGTAGTACCTTTTATATTCTTAACCTTGTGTTACTTGACTCCATATTTTCTAATATTGGTGGCATTTACGTACGTTCGGTTACTATGCATAACTGAAGTGAATGGAAAACCACAAATGAATACCACGGAGCAAGAATTCTGAGATGCCAATAAAACTCCCTGGAAACTTCTAACAAGGGAGTCACCATATTGTTGGTTCATTGAAATTATCGCAAGGCACTAGTAATATTATTACCTATTCGACAACGGCAGTAATAAGACGGAAGATTACTAAAAAAAATTAGCCAAAAATTTTAAAAATAATCATTCGTTCAATCAATGACATTTCCCATTTGACCGCTGCAAAGGAAATTCCTAGACGATTATAATATACTGCCATGTTGTAAATCACAAGACATCTAATATCAAGACCGGATCGCGTTCAGTTTGTTTGTGAACGACGGTCACGTCATCCGTTATTAATAAAACATACGTATAAGCGTATAAAAATGTGTTCTATTCCTTGTAGGAGTGAGTTCAAAACTGGAAATGTACCGTAAAGGTGACTTTTGACAAAAATAAGAATATTAATGTGTTTTTTTTTTGGGTATTTTGTTAAATGTGTTCGTTGAACTTTGTGCTTAGCGATTTAAAACGAAACATTATATTTTGTGATATAATCACTACCAGATTGATAAACTAATAATATTAAACGAACAATCTTTGTATATAAATGTAAATAATTTCTCGAAAACGTCTTTCAAGATTTGAGAATGATATTTTATTTCATTTTGGCAACCAATCTTTTAGTTGGTTATTACTGCCATTGTCGAGAAGGTAATAATTTAATTTCCAAGTCTCTTACGATAATTTTCAGTGTACAAGATGGTAACCTTCTTGTTAGAACTTTACAGGGAGTTTTTGTGGCAAGTTAGAATCCTTTCTACCCAAAGGTTGCCTGGAAGAAATTGCTAATAGCAATAAGGCAGCCCATTGTACCAATAAAGAAACGTGAAATGTTTTTGAAACGGATGCACATATATAATTGGTGTACAATAAAGTTTAAATAAATAAATATAATTCCCATCCACATCACTTGTGCATAATAACCGAACTATATTACGTAAAACACCACCAATATTACAAAATACACAACCAAATAACACAAAATTATGAATAAAATATAAAAACCACTACATGACATTCCAAGATCCCGCCGAAAATTATTAAGCAATGTTTTAGTTATTAGAAAAAACAAGGAAATGTCTGCGACTTCGTTAAATTAATAATTAAATAGATTAAATAATGTTTGTTTCACTTTCACGCCTTGGACTACTCAACCGCTTATCATGAAACTTTGTATACACATTTTCTTGGGTACAGAGGAGGACATAAAGTACTTATCCATGTTTGTATAGAGACACTCAGTCATTCATCTACTACTGTACTAATAATTTATAGGTGGTAGAACTACGCTGAAGCTATTAATGGTTTCATGGGTCGGTTCGACCGGAGTAATACCACCCTCTCACAGAAAACCAACGTGAAGTAACAGTGCTTGCGTTGTTGCGTTTCGTTCGGTCCGTGAGAGCGTCGAAGGTCCACCTCCCCTCGTCTTCCCCCTTCCCTTGCTCCCTCTCTCCCCCAAGACAGGTTGGCAACGCACTTGTGACTTCCCTGGTGTTGCAAGTGTTTATGGACGGTGGTCATCACTTAACATCAGGTGACCCACCTGTCCGTTTGCCTACTATGATGTAAAAAATGTGGCAATGTGCAAATAACTTACTGTTGGGTAAAACTCTCTATCCCAATGAAAGAACAGGTATAATAACTAAGCCAACCCATAGAGTACAGCTAATTTCAAATAGCGAAAAATATTTGATTACATATAGTAACGGTTTTTGTATACATTTGTTTTTAGTTTATTTATTTTTTGTAGAGATCATCGAAGTTACTAGGATGTCCTACAACATTTCTAGGATTTTTAAAACTATTTCTGACAATTTCAATAAATACTCGAACCTTAGCAAGTGTTATGTATGCATGTTATATATATATATGTACAGTGACTGCGCTCACTGTCAGTTCTCTGAATAAACGTCAGTGCGTATTCAACTAGCTGTTGTTTTACTCGTGTGTCATCATACACAACAGTGGCGACGAACTACCCGCGTATAAAAAATAAAGTGCATTATAATGGCTCAAATTGGGATTTTGCCTAATTTTGATCATAATACACAGACGTGGCAAGTGTATAAAGGGCGACTAACGCAATGGTTTATTGCGAATGATATTGATGAAGCTAAGGATCCGTCGGGACACAAGCGACGGGCGATACTGTTGAGCGCACTCGCGGATGTCACATATCAGCTTGCATTGGATTTGGCCTTACCTAAGGAACTCCAGTCGGTGCCTTTTCAAGACATACTGAAGCTTCTCGACAATCACTTCATTCCCAAGAGATGTGGGTTTAGCGAGAGGCATACGTTTTACACAGCATCACAATATGATGGGGAAAGCTACGCGGATTGGGCGGCGAGACTTCGCGGGCTAACTGCACATTGTGGATTTTTAAACGTGGAAGAAGCATTGAGAGATCGCTTTGTGATCGCGATGCTACCAGGCGCGGAACGAGAAAAGTTATTCGCTCAGGATTTTGCTGGTTTAACTTTAGCTAAGGCGTTACAAATCGCGGAAAGCATCAAGAGTGCACGTACAGGGGCGGCAGCACCGTCGGAGCGTAACTCTACTCATACCCAGCATATGTTTAAGATTGCTTCTAAACAATCTAACAGTGATAAATTACAATGTGTAGTGTGTGGTTTCCGTAATCATAAGGAAGAACAATGCCGGTTTGCTAATTATAAATGTACAAAATGTAATAAGAAAGGACACCTACGTCGTATGTGCAAAAAAATTAATTTCATGGTTAAGGAGAGTGTAGATGAGAACGGCGATGACGGTGAGTTATACAATATTCGTACAGTTCGTGGTGAGCCTATGAGAGAGGTCGTTAGTGTGCATGGGGTTCAAATTGAATTTCAAATTGACAGCGGGTCAGCAGTAACTGCGATCTCTGAGCAAACTTATTTAAAACACTTCAAACATGTACCATTATCGAAACCTAGTCAACGGTTACTAACATACAACGGCATTACAATAAAATGTATAGGCGTTGCAAAACTATGTTTTACATACGTAGGTAGAACCTATACATTAAATGTGTATGTAATTAGAGATGGCGGGCCGCCGCTCTTAGGTAGGGATTTCATATCCTTATATAAAATAGAAATGCTGCCATTTAATTATTGTGAAAATTCGGGAAATATCGTGACAATGTTGAAATCACGATATCCTAATGTATTTTCAAACACCTTAGGAACCTTTAATAAATATAAAGTAAAACTTAATTTAAAAGAAGACGTTAAACCGATATTTTTCAAGCCGCGACCAGTGGCTTATGCATTGCGTAATAAAATAAACGAAGAGATAGATCGCTTAGTGCGCGAAGGCATATTAAAACCGGTTTTGCACTCGGAGTATGCGTCACCCATTGTACCTGTGCTGAAGCGGGACGGAACGATTCGTTTGTGTGCGGATTATTCCGTAACGATAAATAAACAGCTGTTAGTCGATCAATATCCTTTACCGACGGCTCAGGAATTGTTTACTAAATTGCACGGCGGTCAACAATTTAGTAAGCTGGATCTTTCTCAGGCATATGCACAATGTGTTTTAGATGACGAATCACAAAAAATGACTTGCATAAATACTCATAAAGGATTATTTAACTATACTCGATTAGCGTTCGGGTTAGCTAGCGCCCCGGCCATTTTTCAACGCGTTATGGAGGGGTTGTTATCAGGAATGGAAGGTGTGTTATGCATGTTAGACGATGTCTTAATTACAGGCCCCAATAAGTCGGTTCATTTAAATAGGCTTTATTCTGTACTCCAACGATTACAGGATGCGGGATTAACTGTTCAGGAATCGAAATGCGATTTTTTTAAAGATGAAGTCGAATATTTAGGGTACGTTATTGATAAAAATGGCTTGAAAAAGTCACCACAGAAAGTAAACGCTATATTAAATGCGCCGCCACCCGAAAATGTTAACAAATTACAGTCTTTCTTAGGTCTCGTAAATTATTACAGGAATTTTGTCCCAAACGCGTCTTCAATTCTCAGTCCTTTGTACAAATTATTAGAGAAAAAAATTAAGTGGGATTGGAACGCAGATCATGCGTCACTATTAAAATGAGCCAAAACTTGATCTGACACTAAAATCTTTTTTATTGTGTTAAATGCTTGTTCATGATCTGCGTTCCAATCCCACTTAATTTTTTTCTCTAATAATTTGTACAAAGGACTGAGAATTGAAGACGCGTTTGGGACAAAATTCCTGTAATAATTTACGAGACCTAAGAAAGACTGTAATTTGTTAACATTTTCGGGTGGCGGCGCATTTAATATAGCGTTTACTTTCTGTGGTGACTTTTTCAGTATGGTAGATCGGTCCCTTTTATACTTAGAACAGATCACAAGCCATTGATTACTATATTTGGATCTCATCGTGACATACCCTAGGTGTCAGCAAATCGATTACAAAGATATGCCATGTTTCTAAGCGGTTATAACTTTAAAATAAAATACATACGTAGCGCTGATAACTGCGCTGACTATTTATCTCGTGCAAGCGGGATCGGGTGCGAACAACCCAGAGTAGAGAGCCACATAACGGAAAAATTTATTGAAGATAGGGCTTCATACGTTAATTTTGTTGTGGACGATAGTTTACCTATAAAATTCAATGAGTTATGCCATGAAACAAGTAATGATCCACAGTTGAAAATAATTTCTAAATATATATTAAATGGTTGGCCTAGGGAAATCTCAAACGAAAGTATTCGGCCATACTGGCTATGCAAAACCCAACTTTCTTGTGAAAATGGTGTTATCATGCGAGGTCATAGGGTTGTTGTACCGAAACTACTACAGGCGAAAGTATTGTCAGAACTGCACAAGTCACACCTGGGTATTGTAAAATGTAAATCCGAAGCACGAGGTAAGGTTTGGTTTCCCGGTATAGATAAGTCAATCGAAAAAATGATCAGGGGCTGCTATATATGCACACAGCTTCGACCATCGCCGACACGTGCACCGTTAGCGGTGTGGCCACATCCTCCCAGACCATTTTATAGAGTACATCTTGATTTTCTCGGTCCCATAAACAAACAGTTGTATTTAGTTATCGTAGATGCGTACTCCAAATGGGTAGAAGCACTTAAGGTAAACAGCACCTCATCTAATATTGTAATAGCTAAATTATACGAGTTTATGTCAAGGTTTGGACTAGTGCACACTTTAGTTAGTGATAATGCTACATGTTTTTTATCGGAAGAGTTTACTAAATTTTGTACTATTAACGGGATATCACATATCACATCACCCGCCTATCATCCGGCCAGCAATGGACAAGCGGAGAGTTATGTGAAAGTGGTTAAAAAGGGTATCAAAGCTTGTTTACTTAGTAGTAGTAATGTAAAAAGAAACGACGAAGAGTTGTTAAAATTTCTTTTTGACTACCGAAATTCTATACATGTCACAACTAACACCTCTCCTGCAGAATTAGTTTTCGGCAGGAAACTTCGTTCGCGTCTGGACCTTATTGTTCCAGAGAGATCATCGTTGCCGTCCTCATCTGACACTCTCGTTAAAACGGTGAAACATAATCAGTGTTTACAGAGTAAGACTTATAGAGGTACAAATAAAACTTGTTTTAAAATAGGAGATAAAGTTATGTTTAAAAAATATCAAGCTAATAAGCAGTATACCTGGAATCGAGGCATTATTGTTAAAAGATTAGGTAAAACTATATATATCGTAAAAGATTGCGAAGCTTCATTAAATGTAAAAAAACATCATGATCAACTCATCTTAAATAGAATCATTGATCGCAATAACATAATTGGAGATGGTGAGGAATGTCGTAGATCACAAGCGGTCACGACAGACTCATACGACCAATGGGATTTTTCGGTTGAGCAGTCGCCAAAGGCAAATGAAATCTGTAACCCGTGTGACAATGAAGAACTAAGTGGGTGTGAACCCTCGACACCGTCTGCGAATGAACAGGTTGTACTACCAGAGCCGTCAGACGCTGACGAGTTTTTTGAGGCTACTAGTAGTACTGAGGATTTACCAGCAGTGGAACACCAATCGGAGCAGTCCATTTGTCCAAGATCTGGGTCGTCAAAAATGGTATTGCGATCGATTCCGGAAATTAATTTCAAACCTTTCTTTTATATTAATAGTTAACTAAAAGGGGGAGAGATGTTATGTATGCATGTTATATATATATATGTACAGTGACTGCGCTCACTGTCAGTTCTCTGAATAAACGTCAGTGCGTATTCAACTAGCTGTTGTTTTACTCGTGTGTCATCATACACAACAGCAAGTATTATAAAGCGGTCTTTTTTCTATAAATTTCCTATTTTCTTAATAATTTATAATAATCTGTGAATTCAGGTCGAGATATCTCAAGAAACTATGGAATCTGTTATTTAGATGACAATAACGACTGTACGTCAGTAATGAATAACGCTACTGTATTAGTTTCCAATAACAGTTATTCAATACTGTTATCAGTTACTTTACTTTGGATGATTTGCTATGTTATATCGGAAAAAATTACATGATAATAAGATAAAAAATATGTTACCAAAGAGCATACTAAAATAGTAAATTATTCATCAATACGAGTTTGTATTTTATGCTAATTGGTATAGCCTAGGTCGTTATTTATAATTAATTGAATGTACTGTAGAATAATTTACTATTTTAGTATGCTCTTTGGTAACATATTTTTTATCTTATTATCATTTGAACAATGCATTATAATTTTTCTTATTAAAATAATAACCTCCTCTTATCTAATAATAAATGATAATACGAAGTTATAATGGTTATGTGATTAGCATATTCGGACACTAAGACATTAAGACGAAACTTTCAGTGAAGAAAAATATCGTTATGAAACTATAGCATGGTGAAAAGGCTGTTTCTAAGCTCACGTAATTAGCTACCATCCATTAGTCGAAAATATGTCGCCAAGTACCTTTTGGTGTATTCCGGCAGCTACTTACTAGCTGTTATAGGTGGTAGAGCCACGCTGAAGCCTATTAATGGTTTCAGCATTAATGGGTCGGTTCGACGGGGGTATAGCTGTTGTTTTACTCGTGTGTCATCATACACAACAGCAAGTATTATAAAGCGGTTTTTTTTCTATAAATTTCCTATTTTCTTAATAATTTATAATAATCTGTGAATTCAGGTCGAGATATCTCAAGAAACTATGGAAACTGTTATTTAGATGACAATAACGACTGTACGTCAGTAATGAATAACGCTACTGTATTAGTTTCCAATAACAATTATTCAATACTGTTATCAGTTACTTTACTTTGGATGATTTGCTATGTTATATCGGAAAAAATTACATGATAATAAGATAAAAAATATGTTACCAAAGAGCATACTAAAATAGTAAATTATTCTACAGTACATTCAATTAATTATAAATAACGACCTAGGCTATACCAATTAGCATAAAATACAAACTCGTATTGATGAGAATAAAAATGGATTTTATGACATTGCAAACTGCGATTATTTGCGTAACCAACCGTTTCCAATAACAATAACGAATAACCATCAGCAGTATAATTATGCCTTCAATAATTTATAGCACATTGCGTTTGAACAATGCATTATAATTTTTCTTATTAAAATAATAACCTCCTCTTATCTAATAATAAATGATAATACGAAGTTATAATGGTTATGTGATTAGCATATTCGGACACTAAGACATTAAGACGAAACTTTCAGTGAAGAAAAATATCGTTATGAAACTATAGCATGGTGAAAAGGCTGTTTCTAAGCTCACGTAATTAGCTACCATCCATTAGTCGAAAATATGTCGCCAAGTACCTTTTGGTGTATTCCGGCAGCTACTTACTAGCTGTTATAGGTGGTAGAGCCACGCTGAAGCCTATTAATGGTTTCAGCATTAATGGGTCGGTTCGACGGGGGTAGTACCACCCTCTCACAGAAAACCGACGTGAAGTAACAGTGCTTGCGTTGTTGCGTTTCGTTCGGTCAGTGAGAGCGCCGAAGGCCCACCTCCCCTCGTCTTCCCCCTTCCCTTGCTCCCTCTCTCCCCCAAGACAGGTTGGCAATGCACTTGCGACTTCCCTGGTGTTGCAATCACTTAACATCAGGTGACCCACCTGTCCGTTTGCCTACTATGATATAAAAAAATGACAATGTGCAAATAGCTTACTGTTGAATAAAACTCTCTATCCCAATGAAAGAACAGGTATAATAACTAAGCCAGCCCATACAGTACAGCTAATTTCAAATAGCGAAAAATATTTGATTGCATATAGTAACGGTTTTTGTATACATTTGTTTTTAATTTATTTATTTTTGTAGAGATCATCGAAGTTACTAGGATGTCCTTCAACATTTCTAGGATTTCTTTTACGATTTCTGACAATTTAAATTAATACTCGAACCTTAGTAAGTATTATAAAGCGGTCTTTTTTCTATAAATTTCCTATTTTCTTAATAATTTATAATAATCTGTGAATTCAGGTCGAGATATCTCAAGAAACTATGGAATCTGTTATTTAGATGACAATAACGACTGTACGTCAGTAATGAATAACGCTACTGTATTAGTTTCCAATAACAGTTATTCAATACTGTTATCAGTTACTTTACTTTGGATGATTTGCTATGTTATATCGTATTATAAATTAGAAAAAATTACACGAGAATAAGCTAAAAATGATGTTACCAAAATAGTAAATTATTATACAGTACATTCAATTAATTATAAATAACGACATTGGCTATACCAATTAGCATAAAATACAAACTCGTATTGATGAGAATAAAAGTGGATTTTATGACATTGCAAACTGCGATTATTTGCGTAACCAACCGTTTCCAATAACAATAACGAATAACCATCAGCAGTATAATTATGCCTTCAATAATTTATAGCACATTGCGTTTGAACAATGCATTATAATTTTTCTTATTAAAATAATAACCTCCTCTTATCTAATAATAAATGATAATACGAAGTTATAATGGTTATGTGATTAGCATATTCGGACACTAAGACATTAAGACGAAACTTTCAGTGAAGAAAAATATCGTTATGAAACTATAGCATGGTGAAAAGGCTGTTTCTAAGCTCACGTAATTAGCTACCATCCATTAGTCGAAAATATGTCGCCAAGTACCTTTTGGTGTATTCCGGCAGCTACTTACTAGCTGTTATAGGTGGTAGAGCCACGCTGAAGCCTATTAATGGTTTCAGCATTAATGGGTCGGTTCGACGGGGGTAGTACCACCCTCTCACAGAAAACCGACGTGAAGTAACAGTGCTTGC
>MU158769.1:596204-878037 GCA_015888305.1 Antheraea pernyi | reverse complement strand
CCCTCCCCTCCCAACTCCTCCTCCCACTCCCCAAACAGGCTGACAACGCACGTGCGACTCCCCTGGAGTTGCTAGTGTCTATGCATGGCGGTGATCACTTACTTGAGATCCAGTTGCCCTTTAGCATGTATACCATCTTAAACTACATCGTCATTTAACATCAGGTGAGATTGTGATTAAACTCTAAAACCTATAAATTAATATACATTATTAATATTAAAAAAATATATAAATTAATAAAAAAATCTAGTAACGTTAGCGATAAGGCACTTTTGCCTACTACTACATCTAAAAACTCCACCCTGTATAATAAAATACAAATGAAAACAACAGAGATAAAAAGAAAACCCGTTCAGCCCGACTTTAAACAAGAATACACTCACGGGGATCACCGCCTAATATGGAGGTGACATAACCTTCACCAAACTGGTACCTACGCTGTCTCGATTTCCCGAACGAATGCGACTGCAAAAAGCCGAATGTTACGATGTAAATATTCATAAAGGGTTCTGTCGATTTTAAAGATCAATAAATGAACCAGTCTGTCTTCTACAGGATTATTTAAAAAACTTTTAAAGTTGACTAACAAGAGATCCATGCCAATAAAAGTATAGTGATACGATATAAATGGTTTCCTTGTACTAGTGAACCGTCCGTTGGTCCAAATTCTACCATAATTCATTTCTTTTTCTTTCAACATTATTGGACTGCTTTTGCTAAAAAGTGTACCTCTATAATCATTGCATGTAATTTCTTTATGTTATTGCTATCTTAAAGCCTTCTATTAATAACAATAAAGTTCGTCAATAATTACAAACCAAACATAAATAGAGAAAATCGGTTGAAAAATGAGATAAAAGTTTCGAAGTGTTTCATTCATTATCTAATTCATATAAAGATGCTGGAAGGTTATACTGAGTAGTAAGTACCAAGGGAGAATTTTGGTAAATCACTCTGTAAACGGATTAAAAATTGGTATATAAATTTGTACGAGAAACAATTCGTATTACGAATTATGAAATACATAAGTTAATATTTATTCAAAAGACAACCCTTGAAAGATTTTTAATACAAATATATAAAAAAAACTCAGCTACTAAAACGCATAAACTTTTTTAATTGTTTTAATGAACGAGTTCGTCATTCGGTTGAGTATCAATGCATAAACTCATTTTAATTTCCATCTCTTTTACACTCCCACATATCACACTAATGTATATAGTCCATCTCGCTCTCACTATCAAGACAAAGCTAGCGACTTTCAGCCTTTTTGGTTACCGAACATAGCTATATAATAGTCATAAACACATTCAAACACATAATCAAAACTATCACCCTCCTTTAATGCAATGTGGTGAAAAAATAAAAGAAATTATATTCCACATTTAAAGGAACCCCAACTCCGCAAAAAACTACACACTTTACCAACTTGTAAGTATGAATAATTTATGGAAAACAACCCTTATTCCCTTAAGATAAGGACTATACCTAAAGCAACGAGTTCGAAAAGGTACATGACGCAATACAAACGACCTGCTTCGATGAATTTGGTAAATACTTTCACTTTTTACAAGAGTAACTCACTGTATATATACGTTTGTGTTTATATAATGCGATATACATAGCATACACATGCTGTATACATAATTCACTAATAGAGATCGAAATTATATAACAGCGCTAGTTGGAGCCCGTGATTTCATTCCCATACAAATGATTTTGCTATTTCACACCAATATCATAAGCCTGTAAGAAGGTCTGCAGGACCATTGGCCTCTTTCTGAAGGATACAATACGTCAGCCCAAGACGTATTGACGATTTCAATCTCCGAGAAATCTACGGTTCTATATGTTTCCCATATATGGTGGTACTTTCTCAGGGTCAGGTTCCTCCACAATATTATCCTTCACAGTTAGCCGATAATGCTACCAATTTAAATGTAAGTGAATTAAGAAAAGTACGTAGGTACAAGCAGGGGTTTAAACCTGCGGACATCATATTAATATTCCACCTGTCAAACCGCTCGAATTCCATAACTGTTCTATCTGGATTAATTATGACTTATGAGCTACATTTTAATTGCTTAATCGTTAATCTGTCATTACTACCTAACGCATAGAATTAGGCTGTAAAAAAATCGATTGCTGTTGTTTAAAGTACCCTGAAAATATTATTCAGGATGCCAAATAGATGATCCAGTGAAAATGGCAGTTCTTAGTTTTTACATAGCAGGTGCATCATCCACCCATTTCCCCTTGAGGGGTCCACCATCTTGACCCCTCAGGCCGCAGTTTGGGTCCCTTAGGAGGGGACAACACCTGTTGGAGGAGCAGATGTAGTGTCGATTAGACAGTCCCTACTCCTCCGGCCAAAAGGTGTAAGAAGGTACCATGGGGTTTTAGTTCGACTCGGGCATATCCATCTTCTGCTGCCTGGCGAGATGGATATCCGTTAGGGATTCCCCCATGGAGAAAAAAAAAGGTGCATCACCGCGATTCTCCATTTGATTAGCATGGTTTTTTTTTTAAATACACGGCTTTTTTCTATTGGCTATTTTTTTAAAAGAAAAATAGTAGTTTTATACAATCGTAGCTACAGTCCTTTAACTATTTCTAAATTACCCCTGTTAAATCTTACTACAGCTAAGTCAGTATGAAAAAGCATAGACAATACATTGAAGAGTCACCCATAATTTAAAGTCTCGCTAAAATATATTCAACTATGCGATTTTAAAAATGGAATCAATAATTAGCGCGAGTTTTAAGTAACCGAGAATATGATGTAATCATTATTTAATAATCATTTTTTCGATGATACAAATTACTGAATAGTAATCTTACCTTAGTGTTCGTTGTCGATGTGCTTTTATAACTTGTGACACGTTTTATGGTCCATGGACCGCAACTGAAATAAAGAAAAAATAACATGTTACATCTGATTGTTTTATATACAAAATATGGACACTTTCCTTTTAGATATCGTGGGTCATGTGGAAAATTATTTTTAAAATTGAACTGAATAAATCGTCCTGAACCCTATGAAAAAGCTGTCAAGGTACTTAAATCCAGTAAAAGTGAGTTTTAAAGGCAAAACAAGGATTTCAAATTACTCTTATAATAATTCAACCACGTATAGAATCCAGAACGAGTGTCTATCAAAGAATTTTTATGTACGGTATAACAGTTACATATAAATAATAAATAACGTTATTGTGTTATTTTACAATAACTTATACCTGTTATTGTGTTATTTGCTGTTCCATAACGTATTGCAATTATAAAACACAACAACGAAATGAATATTCCATGTTCGTATCGTGACCACCTGATACAAAGTTCGTATTATCGAATGAAGCTCTAGTTCTAGCTTAAAACAATCTTCACGATTTACTAAAGTGTGTACACGATGTTATTTTAATAATGCAGCGGCAAATGTCTAGCGACGGTAGCACCATCTGGGCAAACATTCACTGTCCTTGTAAGCGCGCGAGTGCCCTACTTTGGTTTATATATCTGATCACAATGGATATTCAAGCAACGCGCTGTTAGATTTAATAATTTTAATAATTGAATAATAGTTCTAAAGTTAATTAGTTATGAAATAATTTAATAATAGACTGTAATTTGTATTTATAATTAGTTTAAATGGACTTTAATAAAGTTCATATAATATTGAAGTTGCACAACTTTACTGACAGTTCAGTTCAGTGGCAGTGGTCAGTGGCATTATTTGTAGTTTTTTATAGAGACAAGACAATGTAAATGGTAAACTGTGTAATTAGTGCGTGAGAATGACCACATCTCGCTTAATAGATGATTCTGAGATATTAATTTAATAAATACAGGCAAGGACAAAGCTATTTCGACATAATCGCGACTGCTACTTCAATGCAACGTTATCTATTCCAGTCTTAGATGAACTCTACTATTATTTAAAAATAAATCAATTTCATTGTTCTAGAAACATCTCATAATTATTACTCTCTGGTCATAAAATATCTAGGACATACAATACATTACATTAAACATGGGACATTTTCTTAAATAATCGAAATAAATTCAAAACAGCCGTAGAGGCATATCAGTGTAGTCATGGAGTTTTAGTGTATTAATTTATTTTATTTTTTTCTTTCTTTTTCTATTACAATCTGTTAGTTTTAATAAATTGGTTAAATATTCAGTTTTTTTTTAAATTTAATTTATTGTTGAAGCATATCATGTTTATAAATATGACTACATTTATATTGAATTACAACATTGTTACTATTAGTATATTTGATAATAAATAAATATATTGATTTTCCCGTCAAATCCATTCTGCGCTCAATTTATGTAACAATTGTTTAACCTTAAATTCTAAAAGATGGTTAGATCACTGTTTGGTAACAAAGTCAGCATGGAATACTGTGGGAAATATCAAAGTATTATATGATGTATATTCTTCCGATAATTTTCCTATTCCTATTGAATGTTATCTAAACATGATTAGGCCCAAATTGTATCACAGAAATATTGTATATAATAAAGTAATTTGGGGTATAAGAAATAAACAACAAATTAATATGTATAATAATCTTTGTAATAATAAGTTAAGAGACATAGATTTTCCCAGTGAATGTTATAAATGCTATATTAGACAATCTATACAAGAATATAGTAAATGTACTCTCGGATGCCGCAATTCTTTCATATAATAAGGCACCTTGTAAAAAACGTAATATTTTAGGGTGGAATCGGCATGTTAGGCAAGCAAATACTGATGCTAGACATAGTTTTGAACTTTGGCTTTTATTTGGGAAACCAAGTGCAGGAAACATTTTTGAAAGAATGAAATATACACGTCAATATTTTAAGTCACGCCTGAAATGGTGTATAAAAAACCAGGAAAAAATACAGATGGTATCATTGCGACTCATTACAGTAATAAAAATTTCGGTCAGTTTTGGAAAATTACTCAAAAACTCAATAGTAGACCTGGTCTGCCTATGAGTATAGATGGTGTAAATGATCTTAAATGTATCGCAAATAATTTCATGCAACATTTTAAAGTTAAAACACTACATATATCAAAAACCAATTTCACTAGCTACTGTAATTGATAAGGTATTTGATGGTCTACTGGATACACAGCTGAATAAATACATTAAGTTACATGATGCTCAGTTCGATTTTCAACCCAGACTATCAACAGAGCATGCCATTTTAGCTCTTAAGCAGACCGTCAGGTACTATACTAGCCGAAAAACACCTGTTTATGCCTGCCTGTGTAACCAAGGCTTTCGATCTAGTTTCCTGTAATCAATTATGGAGGAAATTAAGGAATACCGGTTTACCCCACGAACTTATTAACATTTTTCGACATTGGTATGGACATCAAGAAAATTATGTAAGATGGGCGGGAGAAACCTCTGATATATACAGGTTGGAATGTGGGGTGAGACAGGGGGGTATAAGTTCCCCGAAACTTTTTAACCTGTATATAAATGACCTTATCCATGAGCTATGCAGAATTGATGCAGGATGCACGATAGATAACCAGATGATGAATAATATAAGTTATGCTGATGACATGGTACTCCTCAGTCCTTCAGTTGGTGCTCTGAGAAAACTTTTGCTTGTCTGTGAGACCTATTCTAATAAACATGGCTTAAAGTATAATATTAAAAAAAGTGAATATATGGTATTCTCTGCTGGTAAAAATTTTTCAGAAAACGTACCCCCTATAAATCTTTATGGTATGCCCTTGAATAGAGTATATGCATTTAAATATCTGGGCCACATTATCACGGCGGAAATGAAAGACAATAATGATATTGAAAGAGAACGTAGAGCGCTCGCAGTTAGAGGGAATATGTTGATTCGTAGGTTTGCTCGCTGTAGTGATGAAGTTAAAATCCAACTATTCAAAGCAAAATAGCATCTTTAATCGACTATGGTTTGGGAGCTCTATTAAATTAATTATGTACCCGAGAGTGACCTTAAATGATCTATTCTAATATTATAAAGGTCAAGACACTGTTTATTTGTTCTTTATTTGGACCTGTTAGTCTCGGACTACCTATCAGAGATAAAAAATAGTTTTACACTTTATAGTATATCAACAGGACAGGTTATATACATTATTATTTATTCATAAGACAACAAGGGTCCACAAAAACAAATTATACACTAATACATAAAATGGTAGTAAATTGACCCTTGTTGTCTTATGAATAAATAATAATGTATATAACCTGTCCTGTTGATATACTATAAAGTGTAAAACTATTTTTTATCTCTGATAGGTAGTCCGAGACTAACAGGTCCAAATAAAGAACAAATAAACAGTGTCTTGACCTTTATAATATTAGAATAGATCATTTAAGGTCACTCTCGGGTACATAATTAATTTAATAGAGCTCCCAAACCATAGTCGATTAAAGATGCTATTTTTGTGAACCCTTACTTATTACATAGTACATTAACATCGCTATATACCTATAAGCAGTATTATAAACATTCGTCAAACATAAGAAACAGAAAATAAAAACAGAAATTAAAAACATAAAAAACAAAAGTTCATTTCAATGTCATTAAAAAGCAACGAATATGGCACGATAATAAAAGTATGTCGTTATGCCATCACGAGCTATATTTGGATCTCAAGGTCGGCGCGAAGAGAACCCCAATCCTTCGCTTGTCAAGCCGTGCGAGTTCATTAGCGGAACCCGAATTTGTATTTCTCTTATTTCATCCTGATGTATGTGAAGATGCGGTGGGACGGATCTAGGAACTTTCTGCGGAGCCAAGTGGGCCTAACAGCTTACTCACAACGATATAACATGACCGTATAGAGAACAGTTATACATTGTACTAGCTGTGTACGTTGTACCGCGCGCTTTTGTTTCTATCTATTGGTATTTATATTTATTATTAAACAAATATCTATATATACAAATTTTCGATTGGTTTAACGGTACAAGTTAATGTGCCGCAGCGCCGTCTAGCGGTGTAAAAAACTAGACCAAATCAAGTTCCACACAGCGCTTTAGATTTTCCGTGAAAACCAGCAGATAAAATCATAAAGTGTATTTACCAATATTTTTCCTTTACAAGGGGTAAAGTACTGTACAAAATTTTATATTCTTTTCTTAGATGCGAGCTTTCACGTTAAAATAATTCCTAATTTTACACTGCTAATTCAAAACAATTACGCGCACGCATTTACACTAGCTCGATGACGTCACGGGCAATACAAACGCTCCATAACAATACGTATAGGCATGTTATGTTCGCTGTGACCTCAACCGTTGGTGTCACATTATTACTTTCATATTAATTAGCGGTTGAAACCTGACGATACTTTGTAACATATGAAAGTTTCACCTATTATCATTAGGTAACGAGCTAATATACGTTTTCAGAAAAAAAATCGTTTTATACGAAAAAATACTTAGTTAACTTCTATGATGATCTGTCAAACGATGTTACCATTCCTCATGGCGCTTACCACATTTATTTTCACACAAACCATAGATTTACGACTTTATAAATTCATCAAGTGAACCATTCTCGTATATTTATATAAATAAATAAAATGAGTCATGAACATAATTTCTGAATATAAAGGAATGGCTTCGAAAAGTAATTCCTCGAGTGCGGCCCTGTCAGATAAGCTTCGAACGCAATGCCATTTATAAACTTGTTCTCGAACGCAAAACGCATAAACTTTACAAAAGTAAGAACCCTTCACAGTCTATTTATTAAAATGTCCATGGCTAGTTAACTTGACAACTATTCTTTATTTATACATTATCTTTATTACATTATTTTTACTTTTATAGCATACCTTTTTAACGCTTTATTGACTTGACGCTTAACCACAATCTCTTTCTATGTTAATTTAATACGTGATCTAAAATGATTGCACGGTAAGCCTAGAAAGAGTCTTAACAGATATTCAACTTGAGGGTAATAGAAAGATTGACATTTGAAGACGCACTACGATATTCACCGAATTTTTTTTCTTCGAACCGACTATGTTATTGGCCTGACGGGTCTTTCAGGTTCACTGAACTACTAAGACAAAATCAAAATACTCTTTATTCAATTTAGGCCCGGAGAAGGCACTTATGAACGTCAAAACTACACGGCGAGCGCTTAAGGCACTTCGCCGCGATTATGTCTAAGCCAAATTAAGTTAACTATTATAAGCATACATATAAGAATTCGAATTCGATGATTGTATTTTGGCTTCAAAACTTAGACTATGATCAAACGGAAAAAATATTACTGGCAGATATATAAAGTGTAGTTAGTAACTGTCAATGCGTAATTTTTCACGCAGTTTTTTTTTATTTTTTAAATGTAGATGATTACTTCTTAGAATAAGAATTTTTGTCAGAAAATCTAATATATTTTAGATCTAATTCCTATATGTAAGTATATTGAGATTGTTGTTAACATGCACTTGTTTTTATATATAGCGTCTCAAAAATAAATTATCCACTGCAGTTGTATAACGCGTTCATTAATAGAGTCATAATGTGTACTGCCACCTGAGACACAGGATTACCTAGTTTAGGTGGCAGCGGTCATATGTAGAATTCATCAATTTTTAATGTAGTTCTTGATAGTTTGCGGTCCATAGTTCTAGTTTGATAAATTGTATAATAATATTTTTTATAACTTTATGATTCAACCTCTTCACTATTGTTGTTTTAGCATATTGTATATTATCTGTTATAAGTTATAATTACTTGTAAAATAATATAACAGCACCGTATTGTATTGTATCACATACAAATAAATAAATAAAAATAAAATCACGTCAGAACTACTGGGCCTATCGCCATAGAACTAAAAAAAAACAAAAAGAACTAATTAGTAAGAGACCCATGTGTATGTGACTCATGTACATCATGAATTCAAACGTATATTTCGTATCTGAAAACTAGGTTTATCTAAACAATCCCACTTTCAAGAAACAAACCATTTCCATTGACACAGGTTCTTTAATAACCATTTTGTAGGCACAGTATTCTTCGATTTAATCAATATCTTTAAAAAACTCTTAGCAGTGAAATCGTCGCTTATATTCTCATATACTGTGTTAAAGTACACACTGTTACGACAAATTAAAAGGCAATTATGTGACTCACAACACCACTCAGCAAATAAGCTTCAGAATTATGCTTCAGATCGATAATTTTATTAGGAGCTGGTGGTAAACTTCATAATAGGACCCGATAGGTGGCGCTGCGATTAAATTACAGGATTTCTTACTTTCCGGGCAGGAGAACGCCTGCCAGACCCCCTATTACTATATAATTTTAGCTGACACGGGCGATTAGATTAGCTAACAGCTTAAGCTACGTTTCGATAATTGTAGCACTTTTAGGCTAATTGTCATTTGGCTGAGATTTTTTTGCATTCGCTCTCAAGCCCGGTGAAGAAGGTGTCTAGAGCTTAAAAGTCCGTTAAAATCAATCATTCATTATTTGAAGTGGGAGTGAGCAATAAACTATTATATATTTCTAACAGCATGTATATCATTATGTATATTTTTTTCGGGCATTTCATTATTTTTCAGCCGTAGCTCAGTCCAAGAATTTCGATTATCTGTTACTAATTTTTATGACAATAATTCTTTAACAGAACATATGTTTGTTTGATCATCATTGCTTTGAGTTAATAATTCGCCGCACCCATTTGTAACGTAACAGACGACGCGGATTGTTAAGCAACTCGGGATAAACTATGTCGCAACGGCTCACTCGACGGCTTGCAAATAAACTAGTTTGGTATGCTTTGAATATTTACATTCTATTTGCTCATTATTACTTCGAATGGCGTATTTTATGTACACTTGTCTGTTTTAACAGTAAACGCTTGGAAACAACCTCCTATTGATAAAAATACACTCCTGAATACCATCAGTTTTAGATTTAACTGGGAATGAAAATGCCCTAGGCATAATTTAAGCGATGGTGCCCTAGTTGATAGCGTGTTCGGATACAACGTCAATGGACGTAGCAACTGCTATCTTTGCAACTGAGTTGCAGGTTCAGGTGAAGGAAAACTTCGTTATGAAACTGTAGGATGGTGGTAGGGTTTTTTCTAAGTCCGTCTGTAGCCAGGTACATGTTGGTGTGTTTCGGCAGCTTCACTTGAGTCAGTCCCCTCTAGGCTTGGCGTGTTTACTATCTTAGACCACGTTGTCATTTATCATCAAATGAGATTGTGCTCTAACGCTAAAAGTATAATAAATATAGTAAGAGAGATGTTGAGATAATTGTTTAAAAAAACATATTTATAAGAGGTCATATCTAGATGGCCGTAATGAATAAATTCCTTAATAGACGGAAAAAAAATACAGATTGCTATAGAGTTGCCTTTTATAAAACTACTTCTATTCCGATTTTAGAATCACATATGTCTCCTAAGGAACAAAGATATTTTAAGGTTTATCTATCTTAAACTAGGTATAATTTATTACTAAACTTATGTCATATTACCTTATTTAGAAGTTTGTGGTCAAATAAATCAAATTTACTGTTAGCAAATTTTGCATTCGGATCTAATTTATATCACCTTATTTAATAGACTTTATAAAAAAGGAGGTTTTCAATTCGGTTGTATTAATTATGTTTGTTACCTCAAAAGTTATATATACATTATTATTTTATTTTTCTAAATTATTTTTTTATTGTAAATTGAATGGTTCATTATTATCGGACCTACACTTTGGAATAAGCACCAGAGAACTGCCTAAAATTAAAAAAAAGAGATAATGTGATTCAGATTTATAACAATACAAGACTAGATTCGTATCTAAATATCGTCAATGATATTGTGGTGCATTTTTAAGATAATTGTTTTGAAGTCGGTTTTACTTTTGCACATCATTTATTAGGACCTTAAGATTAAAGTTTCAAATGAAAGTATTATTAACTCTTTCAATAACTGTTTGATTATCCTCATCTGGTAATAAAAATTATCTTATATCAATATTCAAAAGAACTCTAAACAAGTTGTCCACTTGAGAATTAAATAACCAAACGATTTCTAAACGATCCAAATTGTAGCTCCCGATCGTCCACTTCACAATCATCAAGCCGTTTTTTCTGCAAAAAGTACGAATATTAAGACAAGCAATATATCTTCAGACGCGGTATTGTAGTTAATTGATTCCAAAGAGGTCCCACCGGCGTCGAAACTACTTGATAAATTACTTGGTTTCGTCCAACGAGTTCGCGGCTCATTTATCGTGAATTTATGAATTCTAAAGATCTTTATAAACATATAATTATATTGAAAACAAATAAAAAATAATTTAAGGGTTTGGAATTCCGCCATATTATGCAATTGACAGCTCTTTAATATTTACTCTTCAATAAAATATTTAACTTAATAAATTTTAGTCATCGTTTTATTACGTTACTAAAATCCTAGATTAAGTTTGGTGAAAAGTTAACACGACATTAATTAACTGTTACACGGTACGAAGTTCACCGGGTCAGCTAGTTAATGTATAAAGACACGTTTTATATAAATTATATTGTCAATATATACTTTCAAGTCCAATAACTTTCACTTTAATCCCATATAATGTTTAGTCGGTCAACTTTAAAAAAAAATGTAGTACCATGGAATTAATATATAGAATTCGCTTAACAAGCCACAAGGGATAAATAAAACTGCACTATTGAAGTGTCGTCCCTAACGATACGATTCTAGATAATTTCACCGAGTCTTCAAACAGCTTGTTAAATCTAAGTTGGATATATGAAGATAAAGGCGAACCTTTCTGCATTTATAATAAAGTCTGTTATCGAGTAACGTTCACTCAGAATTTATAGGAATAGCTCTTGAGATGTTTTGATACCTTTGGAACTCACGCATAACACGCATTTTATAAACAACTTATTTTTATTTACTTGTACACTGCGACCGGCATCTTTATATTGTAAATTAGACATAAAATCCTGAACTATAATTACAATAATTAACAGAAACATAAAATCTCCCGTATTTTATTTAAAGAATAGATAGTAAAAGAATACAAATTATAAAAGTACATGATTAATTTTTCATAAGTTGATATTATTTTATCTCATTCAATTTTCCAAAAAATTATAAGGTAATCTGTAACCATTGCTAAACAGTGAAATAAATATAACCTGGAGTTTTTGGCGGGATCTTGGAATATAGTGGATATTATATATTATTCATAACCTTGTGTTATTCTGTTATTTACTTCTGTACATGTGTATGTTACCAAACTCCCCCTGAGCCGATTTAGCTGATATTTTTCGCTATGCTCTTATCACGATGTCCTCCTTCAACGGAAGTTCCGACTCAGTTGCAAACAGAGTTCAGTTCAGTTGCGAAACTACGTAGAATGATGTGTCCGAACATGCTCTCAAATAAGCTATTATCGCTTCAAGCCATCCGCAATTATAAAATGCAATTTCTACTAAAATATTTATTATTATTAAACGAAAATGTCACTAGTATTTATAATTCAGAAGCTTAACGGAGTCAGTTTGTTCTTGAAAAAAAAAGACATAACAAGCTTTTGTAGCAACTGAATTAAGTATATTTCACGGCTCGTACAAGGAAAAAAGTATAAATATGCAAAATATACTGTAATTAAATTACATACCCTAGAAGTATCAAATTGGTACTCGAAAATAAATCGATTTTCAAATATATGCGAGTTAAGGTTATGTGAGTTATTAACCAATAGTACTAGCCTTGGTTAAAAGCAAAGCGGAGTAAAGGAAGACTGCCCCATAGTTTTTCTTACATTGTTACCTGTTCGATAGTCGTTGTAAATTCAATACTATGGGAGATAAATTTTATTCCCTACTTGTATCCTCGCGTTACTGTCTTCGGGAACTTCGAATCTAAACAGATATTCGAGAAATTTAAGAATTTATGGGATAACTTCAAACGCATTATACATCGCTTATTTATTTTGTTTCTTTATATATAAAACTTTGTTGTGCGTGTGTTCGAAATTTTTGAAGATATACATCTTTTGGCGCGTTAGGAAAAAGTTATGACAGTAAATTTTTACGATGCGCGCGCACACCGTCACGAAAAACCGACGCCCTGAAATTAGCTATAGTCAACATTTTCTTTCTGTGTATTTGTTGTTTGTATGCCTTTGTATTAAAACTTTAAATGTAATAAATACTTTTTTTCTATTGTTAGTGTCGTTTTTTCTACAAACGTAGAATAAGGCGAAAGATAAAAAATTTTAAAATAATTTAAAAATTGTATGTCAAAGAAGCATAACTTCTAATGCGTGTACATAAGTACACATACACTTTTTTTTTCTTTATAAACGGCATGACCTACTTTTATTTGTTTTATATTTTATTTTTACTTTTGGAGTCTCCTGCATGGTTCTTAGCTTATAGTTGTCATAGCTTATACGCGATAGGTGGCGTTGTTTTCGACAGCTATATTTGTATGTAACTTTCGGAATATTGTTTTTTTATTCGCAAAATAAATTAACAATTTCTTATAACGTAGGGAAAACTAAAAAATGATTAAACCATAACATTGTACAAACTATTACTATTAAAATAGAATAATAACATTTTGAACCTGTAACATTGAAAAGGGCGTAAGGGCTCTAGAAAGAAAAAAAATAGAAAGAAAGAGATATATTGGGGCTACTGTCGCATAGAAAATATAAATACATCTTCAACAAAGAGGTAACCGAGAGTACGAAACGGCGCTATTTTTCAACCAGGCGTCGAATCTTTCCAGTTGGTATGCAAGGATGCTAAACCTAACTAATATTATATTTATGTCAAAGAAGGCAAGCAAACAGGCGGGTCACCTGATGTTAAGTGATCACCGCCGTCCATGGACACTAGCAACACCAGGAGAGTCGCAAGTGCGTTGCTAGCCTGTGTTTGGGTGAGGGCGATAGGATAGGAAGTGGGGGGAGGGGAAGGAGAGAGAGGGGAGGTGGGCCTCACTGACCGCACGAAAAGCAACAACGCAAGCACTGTTACTTCACGTCGATTTTCTATGAAAGGGTGGTACTACCCCGGGCGAGCCGACCCATTCATGCTGAAACCAGTAATAGCTTCAGCGTGGCTATACCACCTACACATATAAACGTCATGTTGGTTTGTTACGTTTTCACAGCTTAACTACTCCGATCAGTATGAAATTTTGCATTTACGTTGCCAGAGAAATAAATACACTACTCCAGAGGGATAAATCAAATGTACATTAAATCGAGCAAAGCCGTAAGCAAAAGCTAGTATGACAAATAAACTCCGCACTCCATATTGATTTACATTAAACAAAAAATACATATCTCGTAGTTTCCAATTTAGTTTTAGGGTTCAACTGGGTGAGTGACACAGGCACTGCGCTGACTTATTTAACTGCGCTAAAAAGTTCGGATTAGTTCCCTGACTAGATAAATTTACTTTTAAGGGGCCATTAAGCATTACTAGTGGCTTAAATTATCTTGGCTTACTACTAAATCGTATTATTTTATGATCATTAAAAATAAAACAATTTTCACTTGTTTTTATGGATAACACACACGCATGTATAATTTTTGTTAATAGTTACTATAATAAAGCAATTTGACTGAGAAACAGAGGCGAAAAAGGTACTGCATACTTAGATTATTTGTATATTGATTTTCTTTGGATGTATTCCCATATACACAAAAAAAAATGTCCAATAAAAACCCAGTAGGCGTAATAAAGGCGTATCGCTGATTTCCTGTCATCACATCTACACACAAAGGGCTAACGGGAGCCTTAGAGACCGGTGCGAGCGCCTCACTCCGCCGCCGATCATTGTCGGGGTAGCGGTTCATTTTTTTTTTCTATTTCGCTACTTCAAACAGTAATCCTCGGATATTAATTGGATTGCGGTTGAGATGTTCACCGCTTCCATGGTTTTGCGGTTGCGATCGTTATCGGTTTGGACCGATTCTTGAACGGGCTAACTAAACCCGTTCTAGACTTGTGTAGAGTTGTTTATTTTATCTCCTAGCACTCTATGAAAATCATAACTGGAGGTAATATGAAAATCATAACTGGAGGTAAATGACTATGTTGTGAAACGTTATGAAACTGACAATAAAATGGATTTTAATTGAAAGTAGACATAAAGAGATTTTGGATATCGAAAGGGTTTGCAGATGACTTCTCCATGACCATCGCATAGGCCAATTTTGGGATCGATGCGGAAGAGGACAAACGAAGAAAGGGTAGGAATTCATTTGTCATCTAGAACCGAAGTTCGGGTACAATTAGCATTCCTACGTCTAATAATTAATAGATACAAATCGGTGTTAACGACTCGCAGATACGATACGCATGATATCGTAGTTGTATGTGATAAATATATATTTTTATATAACAATATGACATGATTAAATCTTGTAATTTAATATAAGATAGGAAGTGCCCAGAGTATAAAATCTTTCTGGCTTGCTATTGCGTAGACCACAATACACCGTTAGGCTCTAGGCGACAGATTTTTCAGTCAAAGATGGCTGTAATGATAATACTAGAAAGTACCTTAATTGTATTATACTATCTGAAGACATATTTTTCTATAACGAACCAAATTTTTAACCTAAAACTAAATGTATTAGGTTATATAGATTAACAATAAATCTTCCTGACTATGGTTACATAGAAATAATTTTTTGTTTGTTCACAAAATTCAAGCGATGATCGATCAGTTGTTAGCATGTTCAGACAGCGTATCGGTTGACGTAGATTCGAATCCTTGCGAATAAGTTGGAGCTTTCGTTACAAAATTAACCAAATTGAGGTTGCATAGATAGCGCAATGGTTCGAGTGATCGCTTCGCCGTTGCTGCCACACCACTGAGTCACAGTATAAATATGAGAGACAGTACGGAAACTACCTACAAACACTCGAAAACGGCACACTCACACAAACACCCGTATCGACGAGACATTTTAAAAGGTACTCTATGGACAGCACTGCGAAAAGGAGTTAGGGGTCTCGTCGATGCGAATTTTTGTGTGAGTGTGCGGGTACGAGCGTTTGTATGTAGTTACTGTACTATCTCTTATATTTATACTGTGACTGAGTGCTGTGGGTTTACGTCCCTCGGCGTGGAGCCCTTGAGTACGCTGCTCGCGCGATACAGTGACACAAAATCTTACATCACTGCCACAACATTACACATATCACCTCCACACACGTGCACGCATACACGCTTACACATGCAAGTGGAAGGGTTTTATTTTTTTCTCTTATCAAACTGAAATAGTTTAGAATATTATACGATACGAAATATATATAAGGGTTGTTGAGGTATGTATGATGTACACATCACAGGTACACATATATGTTTCAACAACTCATATATGTATGAATAGTTAGCTTAGCTTAGGTTAGCTCAGATAGGTCGCGAATTGTATGTATCAGGCAACAGCCAAAGCCGAGGTGTGCCGCGCACCCTTGAGCTAGTTGTCAAAATAAAATCGGCTGAGTGCCTTAAGCGCTCGCCTTAGTAGTCCGGTGAAGCTGTTAAGACCTCGCTTGGTCAATAGCGTAGTCAGTTCGAAGAAAAAAAAAGTGGGTTTACGCAGGACAATTATTTGTTTGATAGACAAATTTTTAGGGTCTGGGCTTTACTTTGTGTCTGCTAATCAAATGCATGTAAAACAGATGCGATAAATAGGTACGTCACTATTGAGCCAGTTGTGATTTTTTTTTAAATACGTCTCCGGGAGACAGACGTTGTCCTACCATAGAACTCATGTTATGAATATAATTAAAATACATAGAAGCTAAACTATGTGTTTTTAAAAATCTGGAACTTGACAACAACGCGGCTTATCGGATCAAACCAAAAAATCATTCAGGTGACACAACTACAACAAAAAAATCATCAAGATCAAAAGTTTTGGAGGAGATGAATTACGAAAAGACGCACAAACAATGTTATACATTGTTATCACCCACCGTCGGTGCCGCTGCATCACATTCAAGAGACGAGACTACAACACGACCGGAACATCGATATTAGCGCCACCATATTATAAATATACATTGACACTAGCGCCATCATATTAGAGATACACATTGATACTAGCGCCACCATATTAAGAGACACATTGAAACTAGCGCCACCATAATAAAGATACATAAATAAGAATAATTATTATTATATCGATTTTAATAAGACGTAAATAAGAATATCATTATATTCGAAGTATTGTAAGGCGAAGCTCTGGCCAAATAAATAGTGACAGTATCTACGAAGTATTTATTGCCATTCCTGACTGCATCGACTCTATACGTGATTAGTGTCATAATATACAGATAGAAAACAATTCAATAAGTCATATTTACACCAGCGTACGTAATCACTTTATGTACGTATATGGGTTTAAATACCAAACACGTCAGTCACAACCGCAACGACATCATCGTCCGGTACCTTCTTGAATTCTGTTCGCGTATATCAAAACATGTCATACAAAACGCCAGCGCACCGTTTCACGTTTTGAATAATAAAAACGCCGTATTTTTACTGTTGACTTCTAACGAATTACATTGCATCAATACCGGTTAGTAATAAAAATTCCTTCCTAGACATTTCTCGGAGCTAATAGAATCACTGTAAATATTTAAACAAGTATAGAATCCTATTAATCTTATAATTTTTAACAGGTAATACTTGTATATATATTTCGATATATATTTATTTTCCGTATAAAATTTGTGGATTGTGTGAAGAATTATATATTATGTATACTAGCAGGACCGGTGGACGTTGTCCTGATAATAGAAAAATATTCCTAAAGTCAACCGCAACGCCACCTACCGGGCCCAACAGTGAATCTATACCATTCTTGAATCGACCTGAACACACCCAAAAAATTTCATCAATATCTGTCCAGCCCTTTAAGAAGAGTTCTGCCACATTGCACATGGAAAGAAGAATTATATACGTACTAGCGGGCTGGGCAGACGTTGTCCTGTCTTGATAATTAAAAAAAACTAAAATTCAACTGCAGCGCTACTTACCTGGTTCAATTGCGAATCTAAACCATTGGATCAGATCCACTGGTACACGCACACAAAATTTCATCAAAAGCGATCCAGCCGTTTAGGAGGAGTTCAGTGACATACACATACACACAGAAGAAATTTATACAAGGTAAAGATATGGTATGAATACTGTGATGACATCTAACAGCGGAGAGTGGAAGAGGAAAACATATTGTAGCGACCCTACTTAGGCGGCATAATGGTAAAAAGGTGACGGTGATGTTATTACAACACTTAAAGATTTCAAAGAAATATCCAAGGTGGTTTTACTTTAAGTATGTAAAGATCTTTATCCGACTCCAAAGAGGACGAGGCTCTCAATTCGATATTTCTGTAACTCGGAACTTTGTCATTTTCAAATGGATTTCAAGGTGGTCCTATTTCAATTCAATTAGTATTAAGTCTCGGCTTTTGGAGATACATCAAGGAACTCTTCAAAATAGATTAGGAAATATATTAACTGAAATATTGGTACGTTTATGACAATTCAAGACCAACTATGGTAGGGTTACTGATGTTACTCTCGTCCGCAACAAATGCACCTCTTATTCCCCTGCACATGCTCCCCGAGTGGTACTGAAGAGTACCAAATATTGGCGACTGCACTGTTCCATATAAATTGAACCTCGTAACGTCAAATAGACTAATACTAATAAGTAACACGATTAATTAAATATATTATATATAAATAAAACGAACTATGGTCAAGGTCACATTCTCGTGCATTTTTAAGACGTTTTATTTATATTTGTTAATTAAAAGCATTGGTTAGTGAGAAACAAAGAGGCTATAACACTTTATAATCTACATTAAAAGCACGTAAAACCCAAAGAAAAAAAAACGCTCGTTAAATAGAGCTACAAGCGCTCACAAACAACTCTTAGAACTCCCAACAAACATGCTTCGACGTTAACGATAATTGAAGTACACAGATAATCCAAATTTATACGAGTGAAAACAAAAAAACAAATTGGATGGGACTGTCTTTTAATCTACTCGTATATACTCGATTAGTGTGAATTCAAATCGTACAATGAGTTATGTTTTAGTGAAGAAACACATTAAATCTATATCATGGTGGGTTAATTTTACTGTCTATTGTTCTCATGGCCAAGTAACGATGAAAATCTACTGTCATATTTAATTTTTATTACGACTACAGTATTTGATAAATAGATCCCTTTTTTGACATAACATTTCAACATTTTCAGAGGCGTTGTTAATCAATATCAGGCGATATTATAAACCGACCCTATACTTTGGGATTGGACATTACTTTGAACGTATTTTTTTGTATAATTATTTTTTTACAACGTATTTAATTAATTTCTAATTCCGTGCTTTATTAAATTCTTACTGTTAAACAGCTCTATGCTTTTATATTATTACTCTCGTTATATTCTCTTGTCACTGTGTTTTATATTGTAGTTTGACATGGACGAAACCACGGAGTGCAGCTAGTCCAATTATTAAATTAATAAGTTTATAAATGCACATTACTATTTATGTAACATGTATATGGAATATTTGAGTTACTATTCTTTGTAACAAGATAAATAAAGATTTCTTTTTCGTACTCGAATTTCTGTGTCTATTCTAACAATATAATTTTTTATTACATTTTTTCTGTAACAATTTAATTTGTTGTACATCTAACGATTGTTATTTCGCACCTGGTTATTTATATCATATATCAAGATCAGATAATAAATAATTACAGATTAAAATCAAAATAGTAGATCCACGGTCCACTCAGTATGTTTCTAAGTATACACACGGACGGAAAGTGAGTCATTCAAGTGACGCCATCGTGCCAAGAAAAATGTATTGTTGTATGCTGGGACTCATTTGAAGTGAATAAATACGCCCGGTCGATTACTAAAACTTTTAACAGGATAAAATTGTCTTTAATCTCTTCTATGACTGTCCTCTGAATGATAAAATTCGAACATTGAAAAAAGACAAAATTTTTATTGTAGTATTTTTAATGCAAAATCTATAAAACTACTTCATACCACAACGTAATATGTACATTAGTATAAAATTAGTGATCTCTAATTAATGAGGATTCAACTACGACCACAACCGTTAAAGCAGCCTCCTAGACTCCTATTTTTTATTGGCGTGGGGAAATCGTCATGGTAGGGTGATCCCGGGTGAGAGAATTGGTAGTGTGAGATTCACTAAAACCTGACAATGTACCGGCCGCCGCTTTGATCGGGGCGATAATGTACATGTCTATTATCATGCCACGGTAGCGGTCAGCCCAGCGGAAGGCGGCCCCTTGGCCCCAACCTAATAGGGATACAGGCTGGGCTGATATACCAGCTGCCTCCCCTCGTAAACCGAACCTGAAGAGCCTGCCATACCTGTTATAAAAGCACGGAAAACTGCAATTATATTATACAAAATATAGTCTGGAAAAGAGACATCTGGAACTTGTTTTTATCTAGACTTAGCGTGTTACCATCTTAAGTCATTGTCACTTAAAATGGTGGTTTATGGTGGTAGAGCCACGCTGAAACTATTATTGGTTTCAGCATGAATGGGTCGGCTCGCCCGGGGTAGTACCACCCTCTCATAGAAAACCGACGTGAAGTAACAGTGCTTGCATTGTTGCGTTTCGTTCGGTCAGTGAGAGCGCCGGAGACCCATCTCCCCTCCCCTCTCCTCTCTCCTCTCCTTTTCCCTCCCCTAACCCTTCCCTCCGAAAGATGGCAACGCACTTACGACTCCTCTGGGGTTGTTAGTGTGCATGGATGGTGGTGATCACTTAACAGCAGGTGACCCCCCTGTTCGTTTGCCACCTATGACATAAAAAAAAAAAAAAAATCAGATAAGATTGTGGTTAAGTGCTTAGTGCATATTATTTTTATTTTGTAATCATGGGCAATATCTAAATAAACTGATATGACAAGAATTGTCAATTACCAAAAGAATTACTTTATTTATATCATCTACTAACTTTTGCAAGCGACTTTCCTCGCGTTAATGTACATTTAAATATAACCTACATTTTTCTGGATAACAGGTACCCTGTCTTTTTCTGTGCCTCTGTTAATATATATGCAAAATTGAATGGCGATCTGTTGAATAACTTAAGACGTGGAAGAGTAAAAAAAATCATATCGCATTAATAGTATATTAGTTAGAATTATAATCTTAAAGCATATGTGTTTTAAACTTGACTAATTCGTATATCCGGACGGCTTTCTTAATATTTGTAATAACCAATAGTTGATTTATAACAAAATGGGTACTGTGTAAGTATTCTCTGCATTTAATTATATATACATATTAAGTTTCATAGCGATAGAGTAAGCGGTTCAAAAGTCGATATACACCGCCTACAACGCCACCTTATGACGGGTTTATAGGATATAACATGTAGTATAAATAACTTCTCCATGAGTAAATACTTAGTTGTACCAATATTTATGGTGATCGAATGGTGAATTTATGGTGAACTAAGTTTTTTTTTTTTCTCGAACTGACTACGCTATTGACCTGGCCTGACGAATCTTCACAGCTTCACCGGACTTCTCGAAGTAAGTTAATTAGCCTCATTTCTATATATAAGTACTTTGTGCCCGCTAACTACTTTGTGCGCGTGGAATAGTTAATTTGGACTATCGGTAACAGGCAACGGAAACTCTTAAAAGGAAAAAAAACGATTTTGAAACATTCTTGATTAGTGCTACGCTCCTAATGATCTTAGCCTCGTATACCCTATAGCTTTTCCTCGATAAATGAGCTATCTGACAATGAAATAATTTTTAATGTTCAAATTGAACCAGTAGTTCCTGAGGTTAACGCGTTCAAACAAACAAACTCTAAAGAGCTGAATCTTTATAATGTTAAGTATAGATTACCTTACTAATCATAAAATTCTAAGTAAATACGTAATTCAATATTAATAAACTTAACATCAAAATACATTACGTAATAAGGCAAATAATTGTATGGTATGACGTAACTGGGCAATGTACAAGATGGGTATTATATTTTTTATTCTATAATGTAGTGTGAAATAACAACATATGAAGTAATCAAGCACACTTTACTTACATGCGGATAAACTATACTTTTTTTTTTAAGTGGGGAAATCCCTTATGGCTACACCACCCTCTTGGGGGAGAAGGTGGGTTATGTCCGTCTCGCACGGACTAAAACCCCACGGTGTACGTCTGCCGCTAAGTTGGGGCGGCACGAGATCTCTATAGACTTCATCGTGCCGCCCCAGCGGTTGGCCCAGCAGCGATATTGCTGCCGCCGGGCATCGTCCTGTTAGGAGACAGCCGGGTACACACCGGCCGTCCACACCGGCCGTTTCCTCCGTCTACCGGACCTGTGCATTAAGAAGATGGGCACCCCGACCCATCTTCCCTAGGTCCAGCTACGGTGGAAGGAGGCGGTAAAACTGCTGCCTCCTCCTGCCTGTCCTCCGTTGGCGGAGAGGGTCACTTTGAGGATCTTGCTCACGGCCCCTCCCCGCCGCCTGCGAGGAAGTCGTCTCGCAGAAGGAGGCAATTGCATTCCAGTTATCCTCACTACCGAGCATGGCCGCAACCACGCTCGGCAGTGAGAGGAATTTCCCTACCGCCGCAGCAAGAATGCGACGTTGCTCCTCCCACGCAGCACACTCAGACAGAGTGTGCTGCGCGGTGTCCGGGTCAATGCCGCACTGATGGCATACGGCGGTCGGCTCCCTGCGTGCTATCCGGTGCAGGTACCAACCGAAGCAACCGTGCCCGGTCAGGACCTGCACCAGACGGAACGTTAGAGAGCCCCATCCTCTATTGCACCAATCTGGCAGGACCGGGCGGACGGCGTCGATCGTGTAGATAAACTATACTGATTAATAAACACTATATAAATCTATACATATAATAAAAATGTAAATCTAACGAGTCTGTACTTTTCACTGTACTGTACTTGTACTTTTTGTTAATAAAAATTGATGCAGGTGTCTAGGAATAAGTATTAAAATATATATCAATCATTTCTAGAAATGTCTGTCTGTCTATCGGTGTGTTTTTTTAACACGCATCACTACTAAAGTACTGCGTTTATGATAAAATCAAGAAAATTATAAAGTATATCTTTGAGTAACATTTAGTCTTGGTTTCATTAAAATCGGTTCACTCTATCAAAAGTTATTGTAATTTTAATGACGACGCGACTTAAGTACGAGAGAAAAGTCGATAAGTAAATGGACTTAATACATTCAGATGATTTTATTAATCACTGTTTTTTACATTACGTTCCAAACGAACGGAGCCGCAGGCACAGCTAGTAAAGGTCTGCTGTTGTACTCGCATCACGCGTTAACTAATGGATAGATTTCGATTAATTTGTTTAATTTTTATTTATATATAAAAAACATATCACCATATTTTCGTTGAATATGAAGTCATTAAAGTTATAAGTTTTTAAAGCAGTACGCGTTCATCAATATATATTTTCTTGCCGGAGAGATGTAGGGCCAGCGATGTGGTACGCATGCGTAGGAGAGAAGTAAACGGATAATTTTGTTTAAAAAATTGTAAGCGGAATGCATATTTTTGCTTTCTATTTCTTATCCTCCAAAGTATTATATATCATTAAAATAATAAACATCGCGAACAAAAGCGCGGGTATCAGCTAGTATATACATAATAATGTGCCTTTTAGAATTGCTTCGTGTACGTCCATTTATCTCGAAGCTAATTATAATCCCGCTATACCAATCAATAGAAGATGTGGATTCATTTAATGTTTTTTTTTTTAAGAATTCCTTTATATAAACATACTTCATGATTAAGTTTGACTGAGTAAAGATGCAATGTAATAATAAATGATGTAATGTAAATAATAATATGTAATCAGAAAATAGTAAATTAATAAAAATGGCATAAATTTTCTATTGTACAGAGTAGCTTGAAGCTTAATTAAAAAAAAAAAAATTTTAACAGTAATGTACCCCTTATTACGAATTGAGAGCCTCGTCCTTTTTGGAGTTCGATAAAAATGTTTTCATGCTTAAAGTAAACTTGTATATTTCTTGGAAATCTTTAGATATTATATTACAATCATCGTCATCTACTTACCCTTATTTATTTAGTTTATAGGAAGACCAACAACACTAATTACAAGAATTACTATGGATAATAAGCAACAGAAAACCATTTACAGGTCTCCACGAATAGGCATCTGGATACTTAAATACTATGTGGATAACAGTTTTCCAAGCACACTCAATCAACGCTTATTTATATTTAGAGAAAAAGTCAAGGCTGAATAGCCGTCTCACTGACTCTGGCTTAATACAAAATATATCGAAATCAAATTTATTTGTTTGTTTGTTTAAACTATTCCCTGCCCGCCACAGAAACGAATTTTGACGATAGTTGGTGGTCACCAATGGAAGATAGGTCGGCGTATAGTGTCTCACAACCTTTGTAGGAACATTAAAACTAATATTATAAATTTAAAAATAAATTATTAAGAAGGTCCGGGCAGTCCGTTGCGCCAGATATGATGCTCGTCATATAAGTGATGTCAGCTATTTCATAACGTGTAGCTTGGGACAGAATGTGAAATTTACCGCATAATTTAAAATAATCATCTTATGCCACCTAAGTAATTTCGACACACTATCTTTTCCTTTTCCACTCGTCCCTGTCACGTAGTCACGTTTTTCACATAATCCATGCATACTTTCTACGGTCTTCCTTTACTTTCATATCCATCCACCGTACTTAAAACTATTCCGATTACATAAACTCTGCATAAAGGGACACAACTATATTTCGTTATATAGAGTAACCAAGATGACTTCCTTTTTCTATTGCACGTGTCAAACAAACTTCTTCATCAATGGATAACGTATTTTTTTACAAACCATGTTAACAGTTAGTTGACGACTGACAGTTTGACCGCCTCCTCCCTCTGTAACCGGACCAGGGAAGATAGGTCGGGGGGCCCATCTTCCCATTGCACAGGTCCGGTGGACGGAGGAGACGGCCGGTGTGTGCACGGCTGTCTCCCAACAGGACGGGGCCTGGCGGCGGCGTTTTTACTGCTGGGTCAACCGCTGGGGCGGCACGATGAAGTCTATAGAGATCTCATGCCGCCCCAACTATAGCGGTAGACGTACACCGTGGGGTTTTAGTCCGTGCGAGTCGGACATAACCCACTCTCTCCCCCGAGAGGGTGGTGTATCCATAAGGGATTTCCCCACGATAAAAATAAAAAAAAGGTGCCTGAATCGTTTAGTAACAGAGACGAAAATTTCCTAGTAACACTGCATTACAAGAGTAATGGCACATGTGTTCTTGGGAATCAAGAATAATAAAAGCAAGGCGACTGTTTACGACCTCAGGTGTCTTTCTTATAAATTTCCGTACACCAAAGATTTAGTAAGCTGATAATATAAATTATAACACAGATAATACTTACTATAAATATTTAGCCACGTATAAATTATGAGCGTATTTCTTCGTAGTGGATGACGTTATAAAGCTAATATGAGTGTAGTCCGGTGAAGCTGTTAAGGCCTTGCTAGGTCAATAGCGTAGTCAGTTCGAGAAAAAAAAACTAATATAAGCTACTGGCTTTTGCCCATGGCTTCACTCGCCGTAATGTAGATTAAACCGATCCCAACGAAAAACTTTTTTCTGGATGCAAGGTACCTTATGTCCTTTTCTATCTTCTTCTTCTTACCCTTATCACACATAAGTAGGGTCGGTACAACATGTTTCTCATGTTGTGGTATATGATTTGGCTTAATTTTTACGATCGGCCGTCAGCCTGACATCAACCTTGCTTGGGATTATTTTGTTGAACCACTATATTTATGATTATTATTATATAGTTACGAAGTCTGATATGATCTTTTAGCCTTAAAATTTTTCTCTAGGCTATAGCTTTGGTAGGCTATATATAGTGTCTGCTCGAATGGCCCCACCGTTCCGGTTAAAAACGAAGTTCTTCAAGATGATTGTTTGCTTGCTATATTGCCATTTTTATGTAACAGTAAACTAGCCAACTTTAGATTATTCCTGAGCACTGCATTGTCAGTTTTTTTTCAGGATTTGTAGTTTCAGAGTTTTCTCAGTAATAATAATATAATATTAGATACAATAAACCATTATAATAATATAAAAACTGTAATAGAAAAATAAATGCAAATAAAATGACATGTCAATGGCAATATGTCTAATTAATAATTTAATAATTAATGCTTATGTCGTTTTCTATATCTCTGACAATGTACATGCAAAATTTAATAAAGATCGGTTGACTAACTTAAGGCAAAAGCGTGACAAACAAACAAAGAAACATTGCGTTTACGACAGTAGTTAATATAAAGAAAGTATCGAAACATAGTTTTCTTTATGTAATTCATCTTAATTGAACTAATCTCTTTATTATAGGAAATAATTTGTTATACTAAAATACATTATAAAGAGTTTATACAGTATTCAAGTCGCGTTCACTGTGATTATTATTGGTATTGGTCAGCGACAAGGCGATACAAAAACTACTTCTCTAATAACGTTCTACAACTTTAATTAAAATTTTCTAATAGAACTCACAATTAACTGGCCGCGGGTCTCATAATGAGTCGGCTAATCACAAGGTTGGACGCGTACAATACGCGTTGACCTTGTTCTATACTGACCTTCGAGTTAAGCGCGACAAGACGAGTTCTTATATCAAATACAACACATATACTCTCATTCCGATATACACGTATTCATTTGTGAAACATGCAATTTCGATTGTATAGTTCACAAATCTATATATGTATGAATAGCTTAGAATAGTTAGCTAGGTCAGACGCGACATTTTCCAGGTAACAGCCCAAGCCGAGGTGTGCGTGCGCCCTTGTGTATGTTACCTAAAAACCAAATCGGTTGAGTGCTTTAAGCGCCAACCTTAGTAGTCCGATGAAGCTGTGAAGACCCTGCCAGGTCAATAGCGTAGTCAGTACGAGAAGAAAAAAAAACAACACATATACCTAGTTGTAACATCACACGTTCATACCACAGGGATAGGTAGAAAGTATGTAGAAGGTTTTTAAAGTATTAAAAAAACTCAATGTTTTATCACCAAATAATACATGAATTTTGTTAAAAACGAACTGTGCCCGCTACTTCTTCCTCGTGGAACTTTAAGTACAAAACAATAAAGTCATCTGAATGTTAATTAAGTCTAATTACTTATCTACTCTTCTTTTCATCTACGTAATTAAGTCGCGTCGTTATTAAAATTACAATAACTTTTGATAGCCTGCACCGATAAAAAGGTTTTATCATGAACGCAGTATTTTAGCAGTGATGCATGCTAATACAAACAGACAGACAAACAAACATTTATAAAAATGATTTAAATGTATTTTATTACTTATTCTTAGACACCTGAAAGATTTTTTTTAATCTTAAAAGTACAGACACCTTAGATTTCAATTCTAATTATGTATACTAGCGGACACGGCGGACGTTGTCCCGCCCTGATTATAAAAAAAATCCTTGACAAATTATATACTAAAACGTTCCTCATCAGTTTATCCATTGGTGAAAACCGCTTGAAAATTCGTTCAGTAGTTTTTGAGTTTATCGCGAACAGACAGACACGGTAGGGGACTTTGTTTTATACTATGTAATGATGTATAGAAGACAATATAGATTTAATACTTCAGTATAAAAGACTTCAACGTCATCAAACCCGTTTAAGTCTTTTATATCGATATGCTCGTACGCAAGTCAACTGTATGAATGCAAAGAAATGATTGTTCTGTTTAAATTCCAAACTCGACCAAGAATATAGAGTCAATAGATTGAAGGCAAATATTAGTTTTACCCGTTCAAGTACAACAAAAAAAATGTCAAGAGTGCTTTTTCTAAAAACCGAGAGGTTCCGTATATGATAATTGAAGGAATTCTTCTTTAAAGTAAAATTTATAAGGTAAAACTACACATAAGGATTTATTTAATATTTCTGTGTAAATATAGACGTCTTCATCATTTTTCGTTATCATTAATTGTGCAGTTGAGAAATAAAAACCATAATAAAATTTACTCATTATTTGCATAGAATTATCAACATTTGTTAACAATATTACTAACTTTTCATAGTCGATGTAACCTCTACAAATAAAGTAAGTCTACAAAAATACTATTATATTTACTTTTGAAGTAAAACTTCTTTATGCGCGACTAGGACGTAACTGGACGACGATGCAACGGAAGTCCGTTAGGGCAATATGACGTCACGTTTCTGTACCATCCGGTTAGATAATAATTATAAATATAACGAAAACTTCTATTAAATCATAACTAATTTAATTCGTTACTTATCATAGTAATCTGTTGGTACTTTACTATATTTTATTTACTTTATGACCAAGAGTTGCTAATAATATTTCCTGTGTTATTTAAGTTCCGAATTAGCTGATAGATAGCACTACAGATAATGAAGCTTTGATTTAATTTGTTACTTACTTACATTAAAACCAGAAGGCAGCACGGTCGCGCGCCTATATATACATAATTAAGTCTATTGTATAATTTTTATTATTGTTCAAATTTTTTTTTTTATTGGTTTATTTATAAACTATTTAATGACAATATCAATATATTTTTTTTCAGTTTTACTTGATTCGCGTACGACGGTTACACGCGCTCATTCTTTTTCTTAGAATAACGTGTTTTTTACGGAATTCTGAATAAGATATGGAGAGATATGGAAGTGCAACAAACTCGGGTCCGCTATAGCCAACTGTTGTCTTTGCGACGAATGTTAACCGTACAAGGCTTTATGACCACGACGAGAGATAGCAGAAAAAATACCCGAAACCAACACACAGTTCCAAACGTACGACCAGAAAAAAACTATTTTTTCGGCAGTTTATGGCAATTTAAATAACATGATTTAAGTACCCATATTCGTGACTTTAATAGTGAATGGTCGGTTACCGTGACTTTAAAAGTTTTACATTATTCTAGACCACAACGTCTGCTACTTTGTTGCTATCTCGATAAAGTGAACGAGCAGTTCTTACCTAATAGTTAGAAAAATGTAATCTAAAACCAACGCTGATGACCGAGAGAGAAACCCGACAAGCAAAAGGGAGTCTCTGTGACGCAGTGTTACCAACTCTCAAAAAATATTAATTCCTAAAGTCTTCATAAAATAAAAAATAATTATTATCAAACTCAAGCTGACAGAAATCTCTAGACATGTATTTTCTTAAATAAAATGTTTCTTAATTTTTTTTTCATTAAATACACATATTATAAACAATATTAGTAATAAATCGTAGAACAATACTTGAGAGCGCCGGAAGCCCATTTCTCCTCCCCCTCCCCCTTCCCTACCTCCCCTGCCCCAAAAAGGCTAGCAACGCACTGGCAACCCCCCCTGGTGTTTCTAGTGTCTATGGACGGTGGTGATCACTTAAAATCAGGTAACCCACCTATTCGTTTGACTTCTATGATATAAAAATAAAGATTAAAATCACTACAGGTATAGGTAAATGTTACAAATTATTGCTGAAAACTATCGTTTCTAATTCTGTACAATTTTTGTCTCCAATTTGCGATTTTCTAACACATATTAATGAATTGTACAAAATAGTTTAAAAGTTAAATGAACTAATAAACACTCCTTTATCGTTTTCTGCTTTATATTTGCAATTTCTTATCACATATCAACTATTTGTTTAAAATCATATTCTTTGTTTCCAATTTTCAATTTGCGATTTTCTTTCCACGCGTTAATTAGTCGTACAAAATGTAAAAATAAAACTATAGTTGTGATTTTGTGTTTACAGTTTACGATTTTATTACCAGCATTAATTTATTGTATGAAAGAATTTTTATTAAATAATCTGATATGTTATAACAAAAGAAAAGTGTGTGTGTGTACTTATGTACACGCGTTAGAAGTTATACTTCTTTGGCGTAACAAGATGAAAATCTTTTCAAAATTTTTATCTTTCTCCTTGTTCTACGTTTGTAGAAAAACGACACCAACAATAGAAAAACGGTATTTAATACATTGAAAGTTTTAATACAAAGAAACAAAATGTTGACTATAGCTAACTTCAGGGTGTCGGTATTTCGTGACACATCGTAAAAATTTACTCTCATCATTTTTCCCTAATGCGCCAAAAGAAGTATAACTTCAAAAACTATCATATATAATTTTGTGTAATTTTTAAATTTCAATCACTGTACAAACACGAACGCGAGTAAAGCGCCTGAGCGTCACGAAACGCATGGAAAGCATAATTGCTTCTTTTTAGAACTCCATACTTACGTATCGTTTGTTTATTTTTGCAAAGTGATTACGCGCAAGAGTATTTAAATAAGCAAATATTACTCTTAAATAGAATTCATATTTCTTATAAACATTTTTAAAGCGAAAATTTTTAAGGATGGATGTATATTTGTAACTGTTTACGAAAATTTTGTCGACCAGAAAAACAATTTGTTTTTGACCAAGATCAAGACAAGACAACAAGCAGACGAAAAGCCTACTGGTTATTTAGAATTGCATTATATATAATAACCTATTACTAAATACAGATAAAACGAAATGTATGAGATTTACTTTACCCAATATTACACGGGTCGATAGTAGAATCAAGATCGAAGGGGATTTAGTATAGTTGAAAATATTGTATTCTTGGGAATTACACTAGATTTTAAATTACAATGGGACCCTTACCTTAAAAAAATAGGCGAGCAGATTAAGTTCTGCTGCATTCGCAATACGTATGATTCGCCAACTTACAGATATTGCCACTGTTAGGGTAGTCTACTTCACTTACTTCCATAGCCTAATGTCTTATGGGAAAAACTTCTAAGCAAACTTTGAAGATACTTTACAGTAATATACCTACCTTATATACCAAAATAATATTGAGTAATGTTTAAAATGACCAAAACATGACGATATGTTTAAAAAAATAGTATTATCAAAGGACCGTTAGAGTTGCACGAAGCTCATGATGCATGGTGTCATATTTAAAAAAAAATTGTCCGTAGTTTATATACACTCATATATTAGAAATATGCCGCTGCAAATGAAATTAATTACAAAATGATACATCAGCACAACGTTCGTCATTATCGAATTACTTTTACGAGTCGAATCGAGTCCTGACTACTCGTGACTACTGCCAACCTTTAATTAACCGGACAGATCATACCCGATCACTGTCAATGGCAACTACGTATTACGCTGTAATTTATAATACTGTGCTGTAACTGGTATAATACGCGTATCACATGCGGCACGACAACTTGTTACGTCAAATTATCGTGTATTTCAGAGTGGAATGGGAACACATGAGAGGTCCGCACGCGATTTTGTGTTCGTCTAATTTATGTCAATTAGAAGCAATATCAGAGATCCCAATGCAAATCGTGCCTTAAAAAGTATAATATGAATCTGTAGAGAGAAATAAAATGTTGCTTCCTTGTAATAATTTATAAATGTAATTAATTATTGTAAATAAGTCATATCTAGGGCATGTTATTATATGTCACGGTAAGAGTTTAGCATCTGAGATACAGGCCCGGCCTAATTCAAGCGCTAGGATACATAAATGTGTAGTAATACTAAATGGCGTAAGATAAAGCTTCTATAACATAGTGTACCTTTTTAATAAAATAAAATAATTATTATCTAAATATATAAGCATTCAGTAACATGATATCTGTCCACGATAAACTCCGAAACTAATTAACAAATCTTCATGGTATTTATGTGTAATTCGGTGCATCGTGAGAGATAGGATAATTTATATTTCGATTAATAGCCCCAATATCTTTTTATTACAAATTAAAGTATTGTCAATGTTGATTATTGTTATTAATTGTAAGTTTCATCAGTCTGGAACAGATGGAGCTTTAATTAGTTTGTTGACTCATATGTCTCATAGATGGCACCACGTATTGAATTTATTTTCAATTTTAATTCCACATGTAAAATAACTGAGCCACAGCAACGCGTGCCCGGATCAGCTAGTCTATTTATATAATTTTTATTATAGATACAGCTAGCCCTTTTAAATCATGTGGTTAGTACAAAAAGCGGCCGCAATGCTCATAGCAATCTTTTGCAGGCAACCTTTGTATGGACATATTTCAAAGCGAACAATCAGGGATATTTTGGGTTTAACTTGATTTGTACTTATCTCTTACTTATTTTCTAGATATATAATATCATACTATAACTTGCTTGGTATATCGAGACTCTTCATCTTTCATGTTTCGAGTGATAGTCACGAACCTAAGTCAGGTATTTAGTTACATTTTATCTATGATTATTCGTTCTTATTTAGAGCGGTAATTGCGCTTCTTAGATAACGTTTTACCTATGACTGTTCCTTCATACCTCTATAGTTAGGCATATCTATCAGGCTTAGTGTTCAATTTACTACTGAATTAAGCCCCGATCTATAGCTATAGGTTTTAGCTTAATTTTAATTATAAATGTGTGTATTTTCATTTCTCCGACGCAGCCAAAGTATCTGCTTCAGTAAATTGTTATTCATTACGTAACAATCATGTTATCATGTTAATACATTACCTGTTATTGCAAAAAAAAAACGCTTGTAAGTAATAGTATTATAATTCTTCGGAAATAAAGAAAATAATTTCCTTTGATTTATTTTCTTCCTTTGTTTTCTTTTAGCACTGAGGAACAAATGAATATAGAAAAACCGACATTTGACATGCACAGGCATAAAATTGCACGCTATTAAAACTTTTTTACGAGCGTGCCTGCACGCACCGACGTTGTGGACATGAGTACGTAAAAATTATAATTCTAAAACTGTTCTGTAGAGTGCTTTTGTCTTTACTGAATTATTATAAGGAAATAAAGTTTATAATTGTTTGTGAGATACAATTACTAAAACTACACAATTATTTTAAAAAAACTGTCATTGTTTCTAATTTAGGTATTGTTACCTAATTTGTTATTGTTTCTAGTATTTCAATAGAATTTCAAGCAAGGATTCTAACCCAAATCGATCAATGCATTGTCAGAACACGCAAATCAGTGAGCTATTATCGCTTCAACGTATTGAATTAACGTCAGCAGATTGTTTATATTTGGACATATTTGTCAAAAAAAAACAATATATTATAAATTCATTGAGCCAAAAATGAGTATAAATATTAATAGAAAAATAGACATATGAATCCAGAAATTACAAGTATATTCGCACCATTAATCACTTAAGTGTAGACAGAAAACATGGCCGTTTATAATATATGTACTGTATTTGCTTATGCAAGCATACTTTTTGTTCATTCGATTTGAATTTTATCAGTTCTTTTTCCTTTTGAATAAGATCTATTATTCCGTAACATTTGGTAAACTTTGATGACAATCAGCTCACTCCCCGCCGTTTTCTGAATGCAATTTTCATATTAGGATTATGCAATTTATTTATTGGATTGTATGAAAGCATGCATAATACATTATCTTGTATTATGAGAACGCTATTTGTTCAGAGTGAATTGAGATATTCTATCGTAGCTGATACGTAGAAAATGTTTATATTAGGGTTACCACATGCCTATAAATATTAAAGTAGATAAATTATATAGATAACTCCATAATGCTTCCAAAATTGTGTTTTTTTTTTCTTAAATTTGCTATACATTTTTATTTATTTTTTCTGTAATTATGTTACATAGTTTATCGAAATGCGGCCGTAATTAATGATTTTTTGAAACGTTTTATACTGGTACTCCATATTGTAATAATTTATATTTCAGTAATTAATTTTAATGATTTAATATGGCTTTTATAATATTTTTATAAACTAAAACGATATGAAAAAGATTCAAAATCTACTTCCGGTACCGCTAAATACATCACAGACGCGACTGGAACATTAACACTAGCGCCACCCTTATAGAAAGTTCAGCCTATAAAAGGTTAGATTTCATTAATCGGAAGCTCACTTCTATGCCGAAGTTATTGTAAGGCAAAGCTCTGCTCAGATAAATAGTCACAGAGCTTACAGAGGATTAATTGCTTTCCCTGACTAACCATTTGTACTTGTTTATTACAATATGGACTTTGTCAAATTTCACACAACTCCGTGCGCGCAATGTAATTAAAAAGGGATACAATTTTTTCCACTTATTATTATATATATACTAAGTGCCCGCCCTTGCTTCGCTCGGATGTACTAAGTTATTTACACCAAATCTTTCTTTTACAATACGCCTATGTGATGATAGATAATATTTTTACAAATCAACCTCTTCTTCCTCATTCACTCACCACTTTTTTGTATGGAGATTTTTTAACCTTTAAAAAAAAACATTTTTTTATATGATGTCCCATACATTTTCTTTCTAGTTTAATGTAAATATATAATTTTTGAAATGAAAACTTCTTTAGGCGCGTTGAGCGATATTTTTCAGCAGGAGATAAATTTTTCATTTCGCGTCATGACGTGCTACGTAAGCATGACCAGCCGTACTGCGCTTGAGCGGCTTGCGTCACACTAGCGACGCGTAGTGTGGCCTGTGTACATGTAATATTGATATTTTGCAGCTTGATTGATTTATAAATTTTATAAAAATGTATATAATTATTGCTCCGAGTGCCAATAGACATGACAATCACGTTAATGTTAATAATTTAAACGAACAAATTATGAAACTTAAATATTGTCATTCACACTATAATTGATATGAAAAATCAAAACAGAACACATCTCTTTCATTGTTTTGAGTTTTCACTTCTGTCGGCAGTCCTTATGAACCCCTTGCCTTTTTTTAAAATTACCAAATGCTTGCTGATCTTAAACAGTTAAAAATCGTATAAGTAAGATATAATACGATACCTCGATTTATTTCGTGCCTTCTTTGCAACACACCCTATTTGAGGGCGGCATTGAAGACAGTTGCGTTCGTAATCTGTAACAAGTTAAAGAGTCTCTATTATTTATTTATTTTTTATAGCAATGACTACTCTATGCCTGGTGGTAAGCACAGTACAATCCAAAAACAATGGTGACCACCGAGTGACACACTATCCATCGATGGTCGCCGCTGACATGCCGGCCTGCGAAAGGCTGATCCTGAAACGCGACCCGCAGAAGTGAATCACTATGATGGGCTTTTTCGCCACATATATAATGATTGTGACCCAGTCGGGCTGTAAAACCATACCACCCCGCTTTCGCCATTGCCACGTTCGTTATTCAGCCGGGTGCACCATAAATAAAATGCTATTCATAAGTAACTTTGTTTAATAGCTTACCAAATAATATTAATTCTCTATCTATGACCTCTTGGGATGGAGAAATTTTGATATGGGCGTCGACAATTTAATTTTTATATTTTTATAAACTTTTAAACATTTGATAAATGTTTATTTATTACATTTATTTTTACCCTTAATTTTGGCCATATAAAATATACAAATTAAATTTTATATAATAAATAGTAGATGGAGATTTAATAATATTTGATAATTAATTATTCAATAAATCAAGCTAGATAAAAATTAATTTCTAAAAAGTGTAAAGCCCCATGGTGAGACATCTGTCGTAGTGACTCACTTTTGATTTGCTATGTGTCTGTATCAGTTAGCTGCCGAGATGACAACACCATCTGGCGATAGATTGACGAACTCTTGGGAATCCCACCGTTTCTGGATTGCACTGTGTTTAAAACGATAATACAGTCACTCTTGTATTGGTCGCTTAAAAAAACGTTTAGCGCAGTATTAGTTTTTTTATGCTACCGTCGACTTTTTAAACATCTAAAGACTCCAATTTGAGACGCGTATAGAATGTTGATGGACTCTGCTGTCTCATCCGCCGCGTACTCGTCTCTTGAATAGGGTCACCATGATTTCACTTATTTCTACTTTGTTCAAAAACGCAAACAATAGTGGTGGACAGGTGTTTTGTGAATTAGATAAGTATTAATTAGTGTATAATTTATTCTACTTTTATTTACTCGTGTGAAAGTAAGGAGAGCGTAGTCGTACTTTCAAATTTATGTAGTAGGTAGTGCTTAAGTTAGTGTTGTGCATTAGCTAATCCTGATACTCCGCCATGTATACTCTTTCCATTTTTCATTTTAAATACATAACTTTACGGCTATTTAATAACCTAAATTAGTTACTACACATTTATTACTGATTAATTGGTGTTCGCGACATCGGTCTTATGAAAATGGTATTATTATTGCATATAAGATTCATGTTTTATTTGGATTTATTGTGGGTTCATTTAATTTTTTGTAAATTCAATTTTGCCATTAACTCTTTAACCGGTAACTTTTTGTCGATTTTAAATTACCTTTGTTAAATGTTACTACTACTGCTTAGCCCATTTGGAGAAGCGTAAAGATGTATAGCCTAGATGAGACTCTGAAAAATACTTTGTTTACCACTATTAATCTCATTACATACGATTCAACAGTAGGTTATGATAGTTATAAGCTGCATGATGAGTGCTGTAAAAGAATAGGAAATTTCCTCATAATAAAAGCAGTATTTTATTTAAGACACGTTATTCTTTCATACGTAATGGTAAAAATAGTTGTAATCTATTTGAAGAGATGGCCCGAATAATAGATAGAAAGGTTTATGTAAAATCATCTATATATTTTCTTTTCACTATAAATAACAACGCCACCTACTAACTCTAAACTATAACTAAGAACTAAGAACTATCGTTGTGGCCCCATAAGAGCCAAAACAAAAAATCAAAATCAGCTAAAACGTTCAAGAGTAGAACAGTTAGCAAAACACGTAAACTGGAATCTTATACACAATGGTAATTAAAAAAAATATATTACATACTTCATCTAATTAAAAATAATGTAATGTTATACATAATTAGACAATAATGATAATTCGATTGTACTACAGAATGCCATAGACACTTAAACCGACAAATGCAAAATGAGAACTTTCCAGACTATTCAGTATAATAAACATTACCGAAACATTAAAAATAAACTTAAACTCGAAGCGCAAACTTTTGTATCTAGATTTTTTTTTTGTTGTCTCGAAAAAAATACCTTATATATGCAATACTATCTCGTTTTCAGAATCGTCACATGCTAATTTTTGTCCGAGACATGTCTATTTTGTTCCCTAAAACGATGGTCACCCCAAACCATTATATTGTTTGAGAAGTCAAACTTTTTACTCGTATTCCCAGGAGCTGAGCCAAGGTCCCACCAATGTGACTCCATTGACATTACCCAGCCGGTTTCGACGGGGCGTTGTTAAGTAAATACATTCATATTTATACACAATTTAACCTTTATAGCTTTCAAAATAAGAACTATTTTTAAAGAAATTATGCAAATGACCAATACGTTCAGAGATGGAAAGTGTTCTGTTGTCCTTGAAATCGCCTTTGTTTTTTTAATTATATACGGAAAACACATATTTAATATTATATATAAAATATGTTATTTAAACCAAACAAAAAGTGATACTTTTTGTAGCTATAGTAATGGACAATTTGCTCAATTGAGCATTAGTAAATAAATCCTAGGTAATACCATAAATGTGATAGTGAGTTTATTTTTTACGCTTTCATGCTATAACCATTCCACCGATCATCATAAAATTTTGAATTCACGTTTCCTAGGAATGGGTCAAATCTATATTAGTGCGAGTGAAGCCACGAGAAAAAGCTTGTAAAACTAATCTTTTATTTAATATTTTATAGGTTTGAGCATTTGACCACAATCTCAATGTTCAATGATGACGTAATCTAAGAAGATAAAACACCAAACCTAGAGAGGACTGACTCTAAACTGCAGCTGTTGGAACACACCAACATTTGCTTGGCGATACAATTTCAACTTGAGGGTAGTAGTTTGGAAGGCAGACTAATGTCCGCTTTCTGAGGTACTTTAATTATAGTGTATCTGTTCAATAGCGTTATCGGTTCGATAACTTGTCTAATTGCGTTGCTGAACACACAATCATACGATAAATGTCAGTAAAACTCAACGAGCCTATTGACAGTTTAACTTATGGATAACTGCGTTGAGTCAATAACTGTTGGTAGTTTAACCGAGTACTTCAGAAACCGGGTATTAGAAAAACCTTACCATCGTGCCACCGTTTCCTCACGATATTTTCCTTCATCGGAAGCTCCGACTCAGTTACAAAGATTCGAATCTACGTCATTCGACTGTGTGAGAACACGCTATCAAATAAGGCATCATCGCTTCAAATATATTCAATATATAACTGTATATAGTATATAGTGATATATAACTCCTTCTCTTTTCTAATCCATACATAAATATGATACATTCTATATCACTTCCACAGTTGAAATAGATTTAAGTACACTTTGTAAGTTAAAATGTCTAGGCGTTTAGACTTTGTTTGTTTGTAAAGAAAAAGTCATACACGTAAATGTATAAATATTCTATAAAATATATCCTTTGGGTCTCGCGGATAATAATAATAGGTTTATATCATGAATGATTTCTGCACAACCAATTAATTTGTTAATTTGACAAATTGGGGGCTGGTGTTAGTATGGTCCTTATACGGTGTGTACCTGTCATTCCTCTGCACGAGCTCCCCAGGTGTTGCTAAACAATAACAAATTTTGACCGCTGCCCTGTTCCATATAAATTGAACCTCGCACCTACAAATAGAATAATCAATCTATCGACGATAATAGAAGATACTCCATTTAGCCATACGATTAAATAGAAAAAAGTTAATTTCACATCTATAATGGTAATCGATAAAACCGATTCCGCGTTCCGTATATACCTGAAGACTGTCCAAAACGCCCACGCAACGCCTGAGTAATCATTACCAACTTATATGGACAGACTAGTCCTATATTTGGCATGTACATTTTGTAATCGATTGATGGCTAATATAGATACCATTAACTTTTAAATATTGCTAAATGTCGCCTTATTCATAATGTCTGGGATCAAAATATATTTTACTAGCGTTTTCCAGTTGCTCGGTACGTTTGAATGTACGACTTATCCTTCGGTAATAGTGCTTATTCTGGATTAAAGGTTCTCTATATCCTTTTAACTAGCTGTGCCCGCGACTCCGTCCGCGTTGAAATTAATGTAAAAAGACAGTGACTAATAAAATCATCTGAATGTATTAAGTCCATTTACTTATCTACTTACCGCTCGTGCTTAAATCACGTCTTTATTAAAATTAAAATTATTTTTCATAGAGTGAACCGATTTTAATGAAAACAATAAATGTTACTCGAGATTTTATCGTGAACGCAGTACTTCAGCAGTGATGCGTGTTCAGACAAAAATTTCTAAAAATGATTAAAATGTATTTTATCACTTATTTCTAGACACCTTACAGACACATTACAGACACGTTGTATTTAGATTCTTATTATATGTATAGAATAGATTTTAGTTAGGAAAAGGTAAAGAAATGAACATTTCCAATTATCTCTGGAATGGGAATTAGGGATAGATTGATGTTCGCGTTACGAAGTCGCTAGTCGTCGCAATTTGTTAGCTGAACTGCAAGTTAAGTCAGCGAGCAGTAACAGCTAGCTTAGGCACGACACACGAACCAGTATTTCTCGTTTCGCTTCCGCAACATATCGCTACAAGTGGACATTTAACGAACACGCGACTATTACCTCTTCTTCATAACATGTTAAGAAGCACTTATTAGGAGCTGAACATCATTTATATTTAGAAACGTTTGCGATAGATATGTCCCTAGCGCAGCTTATAATTTCAAGTAAAAACATCTTCATTCTCATTTGTAGATTCAATAGTAAACTTGTGTATACATTAAAAACAAAATCATAAGTTGTTAAAATACAAACTATACCCACGATGCCACTCGCATAAAGGTTTTTTTTTTCTATTTTTAGGCAACCAATCTTCTAGTAGATTATTACTGCCATTGTCGAGTAGGTAATTATATTAACAAGTTTCTTGCAACCTTTACAAAATGGTGGCCGTCTTGTTAGACCTTTCCAGAAAGTTTTTTTGGGAAATCATACTCCTTGGTATAATTTCTCAACCTCTTCACTCGTGCACAATAACCTAACTATAATATTAAGTAAAACAACACCAATATCAAAAAATATAGAGCCAAGTAACACAAGATTATGAATAAAATATAAAATCCGCTACATGATATTTCAAGATCCCGCCAAAAACTCGGTTCTTTTTTTTTCACTTCTAAGGATTAGGCAAAGGTATTGAGACCGTACAGCCAAGTCAGACGTCATTTCATAATCGTCAATTCTAGAGTAAGTGCCCTGTGATAATTTTAATGTTCTAACAAGATGATGGCTTCCTTATTAGAACTTTCCATGGGATTTCCAAAATTCATGCTCCGTGGTAGTATTTCCCATCCAGTTCACTTGTGCACAATCGCATTAATTATAAAATGTTCACTATTTATCCATTGGGTACTTTTTTTAAAAAAAATTTAGTTAAAAAGACTCAATAATATGAAACTTAAAAAAATCACAAATTTTGGTCGAATTTCGAGCACCAGTATAGACTAATATTTACTAATGTAGGTAAAATACGATAGCAGAATGTGCTGGAAGTTTTTTTTGTTTGGTGGATATATTACCGAATGTAAGAAAATTACTCTTAAATCACAACAAAGTTTTGCACCTATGATTAGAAAAAAAAACGTAAATCGGTAATAGGGTTCTTCAGTTTTAAGGACGTCAATGGACAGACAGACAGTATTTTATGCTGTGTAAGAATATAGAAATTATATCGCGCCGTTTCCTGTTCGCGACGCTATTCCGCGCGTCACCAAAATTCTGTGAATTCTTCTTTCAAGTAAAATTATACACGAACGTCATTCAATCTATCTCGTCTGCGTTAAGAAATCTTTATGCATAGGATCGCACCTATTTCTTAGAAACTCTCATGAGATGTATCACAAAAGATAAAACTGATGAAGTGGACGTGAGCATCTTCTGACGTTCTCTTTAATATACCGAGGTATTAATATGTAACTATTGCACGTAAAGTTTTAATCACTTGGAACGGAATTAATGTAGAATAAAGGCGTAATGATATAATTAGTGTCACCAAGTCGCTGTCACGGCTCTGATTGTTGTGAATTTCAATCCCATAGAAGATAATTAATTGTGTGATCCAGTTTGGACAAAATGCTTCCATTAGTATAGTCCATAAGTCAATTGTATCATTCTAGAGTCCTCCACAATATAGGACTTTTTACAAAGACCAGGAACTGTCTTAAAATAATTAATTGAAACAAGAAAACACGTGCTATATGTAAATACCATATCGTATTTTTTGTTCTTAACACGTGTTGCTAGTTCACGTGCCAGAACGATGTAGGTAGCACGTCTTCATTGCAACATCTGTGTGTATAAAACGTTATTTTTAACGTTAATTTTATTTAACTATTCAAATAATTCAATACAGTGGAATAGTATATTTTATTTGTTCAGTAAAAAGTATTTTTCAGTGTTATAGTTACTCTCAAGGAGACAACCAATCCTTAGGCCTAGTGAGTTCACCGCAGTCTTGAGCCACGTGGTCAATTAACCTCAAGTAAATTATTGAGCGTTTCCTGAATAAGATATATAAGAATTTTGTAGGTTTTAGCTTTGATGACATCACAGTCTCATTTCATACTGACGATACGATCTAAGATGGTAAACGCGCTTAACTTAGAATGGACTGGATCTAAAGTGCAGCTACCGGAACACCCCAAAACGTACTTGGCGACGGATTTTCAACTTGAGAGCGGTAGCTAGCCACACATACCGTGAATTCATCATAATGTTTTCCTTCACCAAGAAATCCGATTCAGTTGCAAGGATTCGAACGTACGACCATCAACGTGGTGTCCCAACACGCTATCAACTAACCCATTGTCGCTTAGAAATCGTTCGTAAGTTTAAAAAAAAAGTGTTTGTGGATTTATGCACACGCGTTAGAAGTTATTATACTTCCTTGGCGTAACAGGATCAAAATCTTTTCAAAAATTTTCGCCTTATTCTACGTTTGTAGAAAAAACAACACTAACAATAGAAAAAGTTGACTATAGCTAACTTCAGGATGTCGGTTTTTCGTGACGGTGTGCGCGCGCATCATAAAAATTTACTCTCATTATTTTTCCCTAACGCGCCAAAAGAAGTATAACTTCAAAAAAACTTAACAAATCTATTTTAAATGAAAGGCAGTATAATTTGAAATAGATGTAGATTCATCATATAGGAGTCGAGAACAATAAATATCGTCCTTTATACCTGAATTCGAGGAAGGAGGGTAATGCGTTTCAAATGTGTATATATCTATTTATTTGCTACGGTCAATAGTCTATGAGATTTGATGGATTTTACCGTACGAGTTGTCGCTAGATTCGTTTTACTTTTGAAAATAACACATTCTTTCTATAGAAGAAGAGAGAAGGAATATAATTTTATTAATATTCAACTTAAAAACTCGTTGAACTAAAAGTGTTTCATTATTTTTGTATTCATTTGTTTTTTCAATAACTCTACTTGTTTCCGCAGGTAGATATTCAGGAATTTAGTTATTTATTAAATGTTATAAAAATATATTAGATATGTTGACATAGTGATTATTTATGTTGACTACATTTACCAAGTTTTACGAATTATTTACCAGTTAACAATTTAACGATTCACTGAAAGGACATTCCTTGCCAAACTTTTCGGTGCCGCTCTGATTAAAGTTGCGCGGAATACAGATTTAGGTATAAATACGTATTATATTCTACGTTTAGCATGAAAACAACACAAGAATACAAAATTACAATTTAGATTCCTATAATAATGTTTTAACTTTATTTTGTATTCAACTCTTGACTATATTACACTCAAGCCCGAATTTACGGTTATATTCAGAGTGCCCAAAAAGGTTGACAAGGGCTGCACAACTGATTCGCGTAAGATTTGTAGTTAATTGTAACTGGCATCTTGTTAAAAGAAGTATATTTATAATTATATACGTAGTCTCAATCATTACATTGTATGAAACAAAGTCTACCGCGTCTGTCTGTCTGTTCGATATGAACTCTAAAACTACTGAACGAATTTTCATGCAGTTTTCACCAGTGGATAAAGAGATTAATGAGGAAGGTTTTGGTTTTTCTTATAATAAACTGTGCGACGCTTGACCTCAGTCACACCTGATATAAAGTGAGGACGAGGCCCAGGAAATAACGCGCTCACGCAGTAAATGCACATTCACTCTTCTTTTGAACATTGCTACATGATATGCTTCAGGAAAAACAGACGCAGGAAGCGCATTCCACTCCCTCGCGGTTCGCATAATTAATGACGAAGCGAAGCACTTCGTCCGGATGAAAGGTATGTCAACTGCGAATGAATGGAGGTCTATATGGCGTCTGGTAGTCCTGAGATGAAATGGAGACGGTGGTATTAGTTGGTGCAGATCTTGTGCACATTCCCCAAAGTGTAGCCGATAAAATACCATAAGACAGGCGACTCTACGTCGATGTTCAAGTGGTTGCAGTTTGGCTGTTATCAGTGGGTAATGGTATATAATTTGGTATGTAATTGGTATTAATGTTAGGATTTTTTTACAATCAGGGCGGGACAACGTCTGACAGGTCCGCTAGTGTTTTATATTTATACTAATTTGTTCATATGTTATTATAGTAATATGTGTACCCTTAGATATATCATCTCCAATCTCCAATTAACAACACGAAACGTCTTTACGAATCGCTAGTTTAACTGTAAAGTATAATAAAATATCCTAACTAATATTATAAAGCCATGTGAGTTTGTTTTTTTGTTATACTTTCACACCTTTACTACTTTCTTAAGCGAATATAATTAAATTTTGCATACAAAAATCTACTGTTCAGAGATGGATCCGAAACTCCTGATAACGCTATTATTTCAATAATTTTATAAACAAAATACTCGTCCTTAAAATTTCATTTTATACATAGCGCATTAATGTAACGTGACCTACTATAATATATTACCTAGAATCATTTAAGAATTACATTATAAAACACAATAATTCAACACATAATTCTAAAGCCTGCTCTATAAATTCTATACCATCAACGGACGCGGCTTCTTTCATCTGGTCAACGGTTATTCAATCAGTAATTTGAATTCGAAGATATGATAATTTAATTTCGAATTTCCAGAGAAAGTTGTGTCGTATGGTACGGTTGCTCATTTTATTATGAATCTAGAGTTTTGGTTATCTTTCTGGGTGCTCTAGCGTATGAAAAAAGAATGTTGGGAGGGCATTGCTACATTTTAAAAATTCCACCAAGCGAGATAGAAGCTCTTTTGGCATTGATTCTAGAAACTGGCAGGAGCTCGCTCAGGACTGAAGCAGGTGGAAGCGGTGCATTCCTGAAGGTGTTGCGACCAATAATAAAACGTAGTTTAACCTACTTTGACATAAACTTACTAAAAGTCATCTATCTTTACGTAATAACCAATCGATGCCAGACTTGATATTCCCTTATCGACTTCTGTCGACGTAAAGGCCATCATATATGTAGGGTTTTGGTTGAATCAATAACTATAATAATGTAGTAGGTTATTATGCGTAAACTATATTACTGTAGCTTCATTAAATCCGTTGAGTAGTTTTTGCGTGACACAGTAAGAAACGTCCGCCCTACCTCATAAATATTCTCGTCTATACAAATAACTAAAATTGAAGTAATGTTTGTAGTATTGAAATACCAGCTTTTTACTAAATGGATATAATAGTTTATACGGTACTTATGAGAAAAAAGATTTAATTTTTTATTTTTCTGTCTATTCCGAGTAATCATCGAAACGATTGGACCGATTTTGACGACTCTTTCACTGGCAGATAGCTAACATTCCCAGGAGTAACTTACACTCCATATATTACAACAAAGAATTACAGTTCGTCGGTAATATAATCTTAACTAATATTATAGATATGAAAGTAAGTTTATTAGACTTTCACGTGTTAACTACTTAACCGAGCATCATGAAATCATAGAATAACAATTAAAAAGTTGTTAATGACAAGTTTTATATAACTTCTATGACTTTGATGAACTGTAAATAGATCTCAATCGCTTAGAGACTTACCGACACCATATCAGTACATTGCACCCAAGCAAAGCCGGGACTGGTAGCTAGTTATAATATAAATTAAACCCAAAACTATAGCAGCGGACGGTTCTAATGAACGCATCAGACAAATAACGTAACCTTACATTATAAAGCAATAAGTAACGTGGAGTAATAAGAGAAAGGCAAATGCTTTCGTGACGTCAGAAAAACCGTGAGTTCACTCCAAACAATAAGTTTAAAAGAAAGTATGGCGTATAATTTTAATCGTGCATTATTATTACACGGGAAAATATATGTGAAAAAATATGATCAAATGACAACAAATTGAACAGGACAAATACCCACTTACTTGGATATCTCGTTGTAAAGGGGCCATTCAAGTATTACGTAAGCACTGATGGGGGTTCCTTGATGTGCTTACTTTGGATGACATAGGGAATAGGGTTCTGGTTGGTGATTACGTCAGCAATATTTCTTTATTTAACCAGAACATATTTTAAAATACTTATATAAATGTTTACGTAAGCATGGGACGGGGGAGGGGTAAGAGCATTGCTTACTTTTGCTGACGGGGGGGTTAAAATTACAAATATTCAGCTTACGTAATACTGAAACGGCCCCAAATCGAATTACACTAAAACATAATTTTAGTTACATACACTATTAATCCACCGAAAATTAAAACTATAGCCACATTCGATTATAAATATAAGGCAATGAATGAATGCTAATAGGGCGTAGCGAGTATTCACCAAAATTTTCGTTTTGAGGTCATCTATAAATTACGTCACGCATTAAATTGCTGGTAAGGGAATAACCAAGTGTGACAAAAACGGAAGATTAGTAATAAGTTTCATGACTTCAAGCGCATAAGCCTAAAGTATTAAGTGGAAATGTATAAATAGTTTTCCATCTAATCCTAATATTATAAATGAGAATGTGAGTTTGTTTGTTACGCTTTCACTCCGTAATAACTCAACTGATCATCATGAAATTTTGGCTACACCTTGTCAGGGGTAGAGAAAATGATAGCATACAAATTTATATTAGCGAAGACGAGAGCAAATGTTAATAATATCAAATTTTAAAATATATGACGTCACACCAGGGGCAAGGATCCACATACCTGATAATATCCACCTTAGCGTATCAGTCACCGGCGAACCTTGTTAGCTTCGGGAATAAGAAAGAATGTGTCTTTCAAAACCAAATTTTGTTTTAAAGGTACGATCACAAAGCGTACAATGTGATTGCTTTGTGCCTTTTCACGCCTCATACATAAGAATGAGGCGAGACTACAAAAATTTTAAAACACGTGTGACGTAATTTATGGATAACTCTATAACAGTATCCAATATCTGAACTTAAAAACAATCGAAGCGTGAATAGCAATTAAGAGATATATCTATTTGTAACAAAAGTAGGAGTCTCGAATAAACCCTGCAACGACGGTGCCTCGCCCGCTACATTTCGCAGTGTAGTAGTATATACGTATTCTCGCATAACAGTACTCGCCGACTGGCGTGTCAGTGTAAACGGTAGAGTACAATGTCGGGTTCATATCACAATGCTGTCCAATAACATGTAATTTAGTTGGCTCACTACACAACGTGATAACTCGGGTAACGCCTAAATACGTGTTTAGGAATTAATTTATGCCTAGATTCTTTTTTACATTGTTTATAGGGGCTTTTATTCCACCAAACATATCAGCCCCATTGTTCCCAATCTTTCTAGCTCTATCATGAGAGTCGCGGATGAGGTATCATAACCAGGTCATACAGCATCTTAGCTTCATCCGAACAGGGTTCAGCCAAGATGCTGTGACAAATACCTATGTTCTGGCAACTACTTTTTATACTTTTTTTACTCATCAACGACTCTCTTTCGATGCTGTTCTTGACACTCTCCATCATCAAGTGATGCACATCCTCAATTTTTCTGCATACATCGCAGTTGGGAGATTCTGCTTTCCTCATTAAGTATGCAAAACGTCTAGATAGATAGTGCCCTGAATGCCTAGATTTGTAAATCAGTTTTACTTAACTGTGTGAAATGCAGTCATTTTGACATATCCAAATTTCATTAGAGACGTGATTGTCTAGTAATTAGACCGGTGGAATATCATTCCGATGTCCGCAGGTTCGAATCCCGGCATGTACCAACGATTTTTTCGAGATTCACGTACATTTACTTAGGTGGTAGACCCACGCTGAAGCTATTACTGGTTTTAGCATGAATGGGTCGGCTCGGGGTAGTATCACCCGACCCACAGAAAACCGAGGTGAAGTAATAGTGCTTGCATTATTGCGTTTTGTTCGGTCAGTGAAAGCGCCGGAGGCCCACCTTCCTTCACCCTCCCCTCAAACACAGGCTGGCAAGGCACTTGCGACGCCCCTGGTGTTGCAAGTGTCTATGGACGGTGGTGATCACTTAACACCAGGTGAAGTAACTGTTCGTTTGCCTCCTATGTGTATTTATTTCTCAATGTTTGAAATCGCCAATACTTCGTGAGTTGGCGTGGTGATTATTCCCATACTTACTGTCTGGAAGAGGCTTATGGGTAAGTTTCATATAGGCCGATGATGATGGAATTACATTTTAACAGAATTAGTAATACTTTTGATACAATGAAACCTAAAACCGGTGATCTAGAACAATGAACATTTACTCAGGAACTCCTTATAGTAACTTAGGAGTGTACCAGTTGCTTTTAAAAAATCACCCTTAAGTGAGGTGATATACGGATAATTCCATGAAGCACAAGATTAATTGTAACACTGGCGCTTGTTCCTTTGAGGTTAAGCAAGAATATATAGGAAGGTAGAATCCAGCCTTATCGGGCCCAGTTATCAATACCACTTGCACGCATCAAAGAATGATGTTCATCAAGCTGTTACAGGTTCAATTAATACAAAGGTGATAATGAGATGTCATCGAAAGCCGAGATATGTCAACTTTTTATCACCTATTATTTTCACAAAATTTGTTTACATGACTTAATCTGTTACTTTTAATCACATTCTGAAAAATCTTATATTTTACTGGTAATACATTTTATATTGCAATTAACACGAGCAAACTCACAGACGGTTGCTAGTCATCCATAAATCTGAATAAAATGAAAGAGGTCTGCCGTTATGCGCGATTCACGCATTAACTAATAGAATTGTTTTAGTTTTGATTCCTATATATGTCTGTAAAAAAATAACAGGATATATTTATTTAATAGGAGGTTATACAAGTACGACACGCTCAGAAATGTGTGGTGCAAGCGGTATAATACGCTTGCGTAGGAGAGAGGAACTAAATGGATTACATTTTTTACAAAGTAATTTAGCAAACAAAATATATCTTTGCTTTAAATTTTTTTTACGATCTTTTCTTTTTAACATAAAATATATTGTTAGGATAATAAAGAACGCAGATAAAGTCGCGAGTGTCAAAATCAAAAAGCATTATGGACCTTCAAATATGTAATTTATTAAGTGCATTATTCTATTACAATGAATTCTTATGCTATGATTATCATACTGATCGTAGATAAATTTCATTAATATCGGGTTATAATAAAATAATAATAATAAAGTACAAAAATTAAAAATATATTCGTTAAATTAAAAGAGAACAATTAACTTATTTAATTTTTTAAATACAAGTAAACTTTAATAACGTAATATAAAAAATAATACACAATTATCATAAATAATTTAATACCATGAATAAAACTCACTGTGACCCTGTTTATATATCTAACTAAAGAAGACTATAACTATAAATATACTATAACAATAAATAAAAAAATAATTAAAATCGATGATATTTGACACAAACTTGTGTAGAACTATTTACCACTACATTAAAAGTATTTTCGCTTCTACTTTTCTAATACAATGACATTATTAAAGGTTTAACAGTATATTTACCAGTTATTAATCACAACTAAGGAAAATCTAACATGGGACCCACTACGGAGCTGTCATCAAATCAGATCCACTTTCAAAACATCATACAACAAAATGTTTTAAGCACTATTACATAATGCGTGTGGGTGATTGACAATCAACTACACAATTTATGAGAGGAAGCGATAAAGTGGAAAAAATATTTAGAACGCGTGATTTTTAAATGACATTTAAAAAGGTTAGGGTTCAAAAATACCTTTATAAAAGATTTCTTCATACCAGATTAATGTATATAATTGACTAACAAAGAAAATAGTGTTTAAATAAAACATTAACGATAATATTCAACGTCCCGTTACTTTTTTTTATCGCAATAACGTTTTTAAAACTGCTACCTTTATCGCGCATTCATCAACCAATCCACACTATCACTAGCCTTTTTAATTTAAGCCATTAACAGTCAATATTTTACTGGAATGTTACTATCAAAATTCACACGTATGAATTTTTTCTAACGTTATTTTTTCACTGTTACCCGTGATAATCGTAATCCTGTTATAAACTATTCTAAAATACAAATTATTTAAGATTAATATTAAATAACTTAGAACAATAAATAATATCTAAATAGCTGCGTAACAGCATTATTCATTATTTTCCAAACTCTTATTGTAGAGGGAATTTGAATGATTTTTAGAATGCTTTATTTATTCTTTTATCATGTATGTTACCTACTTAATAGATTTTTACCAAACTCTTATTTACTTTTAAATAAAAATATGATCCACGCACTTAATATGGTAAGTCTAGAGAGGAAATCTGCAAGTATAAACAACGCTTTGGGGTCGATTTTTCGTTTGAAGTAAAAACCAGTTATCATAATATTGCGTCCGATACAAAACAGTTTTAGTTATAACTACACATAAACCCCAAAACTCTCCAAAATTTAAGCTTCATATAAACGAATGTAGACCTCATGAAGCACAGGTCAACGGACTGTTGGCAGTATAAGATTACAAAAAAGATCTCATTTATTACAAAAAAAGGTAACAAATTATATATTGTAAAATGTATTTTGAAATGTTTTCTTCATTTGTTCGAACTCTGTGTTACCAAAACAATAACATGTACAATTACAAACACAAATACAAACATGATCTGTGATTTTGAGATCTGGGTTATAAAAAATCAGCCGGGGGTTAAGTAATATACAATGATAATGCTGCACGAAGCAACTTTAGTGTTAGTAATCGCTCATCGCTTGTTACATATAACCGTTCACTGTAGGCGTCGCGTCGCGTCAAGTGGGACCGCGGACACAAAACTGTGTCATGGTCGATACATACATAACCGATAGGCGTGACCATATGTAAATCGTATTCAACTACATTACGTGTATTATGAACGTGTTTATAATTCTAACGTCATTGTCAAATACAAAAAAAACTGCAATAGAAACGTACTCAGAAAAACTTTCAAAGGCTCTTTTCTAAAAATACAAATTCTGTATTACACAGAGAAAGATTTTATCAACAGGTGTCTATAATACCCAAGTCTTCGCGAGTAATATCGAAGTAGTCTTTGCCAAACTTTTTGACCGGTCTGAAGACACTCGCGAGCCCAAACTTACGGCTATATTCAAAGCTTGATGAAGACTGCGAAAAATACTAACCTGAACAAACCCAACTTTATTGTAAGTTATGAACTTCGATTTTCAGAGCTAAAGTAATTAAATAATCACCTTAAATTGATAACACTTGATGATAATGACCACATTTCTAGTTCATTTTATTTTTGGCGGCCAATGTTCTAATATATTATTACTGCCATTGTCGAGTAGGTACTGATATAACAAGTTTCTTGAAATTACTTCATTGACCCAACTAACAAGATGGTTGCCGTTTTAGAACTTTCCAGGGAGTTGATATGCCAAGTCAAATTCCTTGCTTCATGGTATTTTTCTGGACAAAATATAGAGCGAAATAACACAAGACTATGAATAAAATTCACTACATGATAATCCAAGATCCTACCAAAAACCCATTTCTAGTTAACTATAACCATAAGGTTCAAAATCTGTCCACAAGCACCTTCTAGTATGTTCTAGAAGCTTCAGTTCCAACTCTAGGACGTCACTCAACTAACTATGCCTGATGCTACATATGAATCGAGATACCTCACATCTTATAGATAACATACTGTTTTACACTCATACCTTATCAGTTGTAGAAATTACCAACTCTAGATTCCTATATACACACTCGAGTACTTTCACCATTACACTAAAAAGTCTGATACCAGCAGACTTTTACATCCCAGTTACATGAACACATTCATATTTTAATCAAAAGTTTAGAATCTCCCAAAGACAAAAGATTATTTATTCTGACCAGCAGATGCGCAAGAATCGATTTAATAAAATCATCACTTATATAACCTAAGTAAGACCTAATACACAAGCACAAAATGAGACATTGCAAAATATAAGTGGAAATAAATAAAATAAGGAATCCACAACTGAGAATTAAATAAATAAATAAAAAATTTAAAACCTTCATATTGCGTTAAAAAGCACTATAAACTAATTTTAAAAAACTTAAAAAAAGTTATATTCATAACATTAAAACGACATATTTCGAATCTTTTGTCTTTGTGAAACACAACTTTCACAAGCTTACATATTGTTAAAGGCCAAACGCTTTTATTACCATTTCTCACAGATTAAATATAAAGTTTAATGTATATACAGTATAAAATCAAAGTATAAAATTTATTTACTAAATGTATAAAGATGTCATATAAATTGCTCTTAAAATTAATTTTATTAGGATTTTTTTTTCGAATAACAAAAAATACGAAGTATTTTTATATTCTTGCGGAAATTATCGCTTTGCGAATAACAAGGAAACACGAAATTTTTTCATAGTTTAACAAGGAATGTAGTATTTTAAAAGATGTACTTGACTGTGGAACTGATCATAAAATTCATCAAACATGATGGACTCAGTTACATAGTTAGAAGTGAAAGAGAGAAACAATTTTCACCTTCTCTCACTCGATCCTAACCTGCCATTAATTCTACAAGACTAAAAACTAGAGAATACTCTTGACACACTGTTGATTAATAGCCGACTAATTGATATCTGCACCTTAGAAGCTTATTATGAACATATAATTATGAACAAATTAGGTCCAACTTCCCACTGACAAATTTCTTAAGCTTCCAAAGCACCGTTTTCTTTAAAGATATAATATACATAATTATGATTTATGTAAATAGTTGTGTCACAATTAATTCTTTCAAATTAAAGAGACTTGACAATTCATTCACCACGCAATAGTACTCGGCACAGATAATGTACCAGAGCACGGTAATACCTACAAAGGCACCGACATGTGTAGAAACCGGCAAAAGGATGCACGTTGAAATGAGAAGACCCATATATGTCATATACCTTTAAAGAAAGAGTTATGAGTTATATATAAATGATAATAATATGATTGCATTATATTGTAAATATAATATTTTTATATTTGCACCCCACATGCAAGCAAGCTCATATATTAGCAATTGTTCCATTTTGGAAGTTATCCACACCATCTTGTAAGTTATCAGTTAGTTAATGAGTTTGTACACACTTACACACTTAATATTAAAACACACCCACTGGTGTAAAACACATCAGTCATAAAGTGTGAACACTGATTTAATCCATCATTTATACTGAATTGTATTCAAAATAAAGTCCATAACTAATAGCAAATGGACATTGCTTCAAATTTTTTTTTTTTCTCGATCTGACTATGCTATTGACCTGGCAGGGTCTTCACAGCTTCACCGGACTACTAAGGTTGGCTCTTAAGGCACACAACAGATTTGGGTTTTAGGTAACATACACAAGGGTGCACGCACACCTCGGCTTGGGCTGTTACCTGGAAAAAGACGCATCTGTCCTAGCTAACTATTCTAAGCTATTCATACATATATACATTTGTGAACCATATAATCGAAATTGCATGATTCACAAATGAATATGTGTATATCGGAATGAACATTGCTTCAGAGTTACCACAGTTAGTTAATAAAGAGTTAATTTAAGTTTTTTTTAATGTTTGAATAGAGAAACAAAACTGATAACAATCCTCCGATCCAAAACCTCCGGCGCTCTCACTGACCCAACGAAATGCAACAAAGCAAGTACTGTTACTTCACATCAGTTTTCTGTGAGAGGGTGGTACTACCCCGGGCGAGCCGACTCATTCATGCAGAAACCATTAATAGGTTCAGCGTGGCTCTACCACCTACTAAATAGTATAAATAGTTTATCCACCAAAGATTTCCTTATATGTGCTCTTACAACAGCAAATAACTAAAGAATGATTTTTTTAAATTTCATTAGTTATTGTGGTATGTTAACTCCTTAAAGATATAACATTATAATTAACTAGTGGGCCCTGCTGACGTTATCTCACTCTGATCATAAAAAGAACCTTGACAAATAATACCTAAACCTTCCTCACAATCTACTGGTGAAAACCGCATGAAAATCCGTTTAGTACTTTTTGAGTTTATGAACAGACAGAAAGACATGTGGCAGAGGGCTTTGTTTTATAATATGTAGTGATATGCTATGTTCACAAAATGGTTAAAAAATATAATAGAAAATAAACATAAAATGATAGTAAGCATTATATAAAGTAAATAATTTACATGCAACATCATAAATATAAAGAAATTAAATGTTTTTAGTACTTTAGGAATATGTGTTTGTTGTGAAAAAGCTTCAGACATATCCAGACAGTATTACAAACTTCACAGCTATAAATATATGCCAGTATTCTGTTAAGATAGTTAAATAACAAATATTATGAATGACATAAATATACTCCTTGTTTGAAGAATTTTTGGCTATTAGTTACATCCCATATCAAACCAAACCCAGTCACCAAAACAAATAAAAAGTTTTTACCTAATAACTATCACTCTCTTTAGACACACCCCTATAATTCTTCATTTCTGTAAAGAAAAAATCATAACAATGAAATAAAAATATAATTGTTTTTAAATTTACACTCAGAATAAAAATATCATATTTAATATTCTACCTTGAAGTCATGAGTTTTCCAGTCTGATGCTCATCCTCTCTGTCTGCAATACAAAACTCTCCCTTCTTCGAATAACCTTTTGCACATTTCCGGCAACCATCTGGCCCGTCACCGTAGCAACCACTGCATGATTTATCACAGGCCACACAAGTAAATGATCCAAGCGAATTCATACAGAACTGATCCTTTTTACATCTGTCAGGTAAGTCGCATTCATTAATGTCTATGCAACCATCCTCCTGGTCAAACAAGAACCCTGGTTTGCAGGCAATACAGTCTTTCGGTGTCCCCTCTCTGCAGCCACCGCTGCATGACAAGTGGCAAGGTGAACATGTGACTGTTTTATCATCTTTTTCAGACCGATAATAGTTGATTGTGCACTGATCACAGTTCTTCCCTGTGTAACCGACATCACAAAAGCATGTGCCGTTCCCTTTTCTGGTACCATCTCCTCTACATTTACCATTACCACTGCATAGGTTACTGTGATCACCTAGACAAGGTTTACAATCTTTTCCGTAGTGCTGCGGTGGGCAGCAAACTTTCATTTTATCAATACAGATGTAGGTAAATAAGTCATCAGATTCGTCTGGATTTTGTGCCCACCACTCTTCAATAAACTCTTCAGCCTTCTCTGCCATACTGAAGCACTGGACCGAATGTTCACCGTCTTTGCATAAACCATCTTGGATATCTATTAAACGCATTTCGCTACGTTTGTACGACTTTTGCAGTTTCTCTTCTTCCCATGCTGCGTCTCCACCTTCGTACTTTCCTCTGGATGTCCTCTCCAGTCCGCTTTTAAACGATTCGATGAATATTTTACACGCGTGACAGTCACCAATCGACTTACTCTGCGTCAATATGCCAGGGTTGATGACTGGGGGTTGGACATTACACAGCACTGCAGTTAAAACAAGACAACTGGCCAAAACTTTCAAAATATTTCTCCTACCAATCCCCATATTGGCGGAGTCCTGCAAAACGTAAACCCTATTTATAATAACGAAAATATATTAAATGAACACATAAATTAATGACACGAACTTATAATTTTTGATTATTTCCGCACTTTAGTACCTAACCAATCTTGAAAAAATTCTTAGAACTACGATTAATATCAAAGCCAATCACTACTTAATTTCATTGGAATGATATGGAATATGTAAACGGTTAAAACAGCTGTTATAAACTTGAAAATACTGACGTGTTTTTCTGTAACTCGCTATCGGGAGAAACCAGTTTTTATTATTGATAAAAATGTCATTTACGATTACTGACAAACTCCTCAGATTACCAGAATTGCCAGTATGCTAAAACAAAATACCCATAAAATAAAATATGTTACTGTTAAAAATAATAGAACCATATAATTCTTTTCCAAACCTCTTAATTAATGGTTAGCATGGTAAAATTTATAAAATTGACAATAAATTCAACTATTTGGGTATTTTTTTTTAAGTAAGGAATATTTTACTATGTTCCTATATCTAAGGGTAAAAAACTGAAATTGGCAACAATAACTAACACATCTATAATAGAATAGAATCCCGGTCAGTTACCTATCCGAAATAAAAATCAATAATTTTGCTCCTCCTCTTTTTCACCAGACAGGATGCGCAATAAATCAAAGGTCATAGTTCAAACGAATAGATTTACAAAGAGCTGGAAGTTATGATCTCGAAATGAATAACGAGCTACCAATGCACTAACCACTGAAATAGTAATTGCTTAAATAATTTTTATGGACATTTAAATACATGTTTAAATTATTTAAAAATTAAGCTTTATTAGTATCGTTAATTTCATAAATTGTAATTATGTACAAAGGGTTTTCTAAGAGGTTTCTTTCTATGTGCTCCGAAAAATTAGAGCATTCGAGCAGCATTCAGTTCTGTTGGTAGTTAACTATTTTATCATGCGCCTATTACTTCCTCAGGTGCCTTTGGTAGAACAACCTGTAAGTTTGTGCTTACAGATTTAACTCGAGGTTAATAGTCAAGCAACCATCACGAGATGAGTAAAGTAACTGTCCTAATAAATTACCAGATTACCACTAAAAAACTTAGAATCAAGAAAGAAACTTAGATCAAGAAATGCTAGCATAATATCTCCTTTACTACAAAAAATTGTTAAACAGTCTAATCACATGAACACTAAACGTTTTACTGGATATATGAAATGACTTGTAGTAGCAGAATCACAATAGCTTAAAATTATTACTACTATTATAAACACAAAAGATTTAATTTTTTTGTTTCAAATGGATATACTTAAAAAATACTTAACTATAAATAAAAAACAACTTAATTTTTAAAAATCTTTCGTCTACTGAGATCTATTTTATCAGAGAGAGTAGTATAGGTTAGTTAGTAGTTTACATATTCTATTTGAGGTTATTGATGACAAAATGCTTGAATATTCTAAGCTTAGGTAATTTACATTAATCTAACCTTTATGTTTGACTTAAATATTAATTTAAACTCAATCATTTTTTTCTCTCAATAAAATTACCGTAGACGTGAATCTTATTTGTAAAAAATAACATCTATATAATTCTCGCTGCTATGATAGATGAACATAACTTTTCTTATGGCAATAATTAGTGATATCATAAAAGTGAAGTCTTTCCCCGTAATGTGACCAGCCTACACACGCACCTACGTTGAATTACGTCACTGCCAGTGGGACGTAAAATCCAATGACCTTACAATATTTCGCAAAATTATACCGTATTTTGGCAAGGACAGACAGATTTTGCGTCCTATTATTACATTTCTTGTAATATAATTCGAATCATCTTAATTTCTAAGCGGAACTTAGATAGAAAAGACCAACTCCTAAATTATAACGAAAGCAAAATGTTTATGTATCTGCTTGGAAACTGAAAACCAGAGACAGTAGAGGTAAGGAGAACCTATCTCTATGTAAGAAAGAGTGTCCATCAAAATGTGTTAAAGTATATAGAATGGCGCTACTAGCAACAGGGTTCATTATTGTTCAATGATTTCAACAAGTTTTATAGATTAATGTAAACACTCAAAAATCACGATTAAACAGATTATTTTTAAAGCTCTATCACACTCCACGTTTTCTTACAACAGTTAATTTAGGTTACATTTACAAGATTACACACTCCACGTTTTCTTACAACAGTTAATTTAGGTTACATTTACAAGATTATTTCGTACTGTCTATGATCTGTACCTACGTTAGCGTCATTTTGGAGGGACTTAGAAGCATTATTTGGAGCTTAGAACTGGACACTTTTTCAATATATGAGGGACATGAGATATTTTCTTTACGTACCTCCATATATTTATCATAATTTAAAAATATAATATATATAAAATAATTATATATAAAAGAAATAATTAAAAAGAAGTATAAATCTCGATGCACGTGTCGTTAAGAAAAAACAAAGCGTACGTACCACAGAGTGTTTTTATTTTACATGAAAAGAGTATAAACCACAGTTTAATCTACAATCAACCGCGATACATAATCCTATACGGGCAAAACTGATCGAAGTCTATTATATAAATAAAAACAAGATAAAAAGTTGTGGGTGAGCGCTATCAAGACGTGAGATGATGAATGGTGGCAGCAATATAAATGATCTCTTAAAGAAATAAACGTTTTTACTAGAATCCTAAGGAAAATAATGAAGAATTATGTGCTCTAGAATGATTCAAGATTATTTTATACATATAAATATCGCTCTTCACTATGTTGTTATTGCAGAAAGAACATTGTTTATGTTTTTACTAGTTGTGCCCGTGGCTCTGCTCGCGTAAACTATGAAATTACTATTAAGGGTTTTTTAAATAAAATGTATTACTAGTCTAGTTAATTACTTTTAAATCTAAATATTTATTTCAGAGATTTCTTATACATGATATTTATTACCCAAAAACCATCTGAACAATACTGAGAATCGTATCAAAATCGAATCGTAATTTAGACTTAACGAACACACAAACAGACTAATAAAGTGACATTATTTTATAATAATAGTTATAGTGTATATTATATATACATATTGCAAAAATATTATAATATATCATTCACTTAATAAACCATGAAATATATTGTGAGACGATAAAAAAGAATAAAATAAACACTGGCACTCAAAGTCTATCTTTATAATCGTTTGTTCTTGAACGAGGACCTAATTATGCGTATGCTTTTCAATGCTTTATGAATAGCGCGGCTAGCTTTTGCTTTTATTCGAACTTTATAAGGAGGCTCTCTGGTTTACAAGATACCAGACTCGTTTATAAATCTATGTATACAAACTTGTTATTTATAGATGTAATTTATTTACCTTAAGCTATAATGAATGTGCAAAGGATCCGTAAGGCGAAAGATTATAGGTACCATTTCTTGTTACCTACAATAAAGAGGTAAGGCGTTTTGTAAAAAAAATCGTACGTTGGTCATTTTACGTCCGTTTAAAACAAACCTTTTTTTGTATTTGCTTTTTAAATGTCAGTTATTTTGTTAATTACTCATTTTTATGTCGTTATCTTATCAACAAAAAGTTTATCCAATTATATAAAAAAAAAACTAAAAGTAAATTGATTATTACATTGAAACAATTCCGTACTCAAAAAAACAAAAGTTACAATAGAATGATCGCTCTTTAGGTCGTAATTACTGAAATCTACTTTTATACGAGTAATATACATCCAATTGAACTGTTTTCAATCACTGAATAATTATCGACATATTCAAAACAAATTCTTGACTGATTTGAAAAATTTCATTAAGCTTAGTTTTGTTGTTTAGAAAACTAGTTACGAATACTCGTACACAGTAATTTATATATAAAGGCATATAGATAATAACAATCATAACGACTGGACAACTAAGTAATCATCAAGTACTAGTTACGTATAAGTTAAATTACAAATAATTTTATTTTGGCAACCAAACTTCTAGTAGATTATCACTGCCATTGTTGAGTAGGTGATGATATTATAAGTATCTTGTGATCATTTCAATTAACTAACAAGATGGTGGCCGCCTTGTTAGAACTTTCCAGGCAGTTTTTGTGGCAGAAGGAGGCGGCGGAGAGGGCCCGCGAGGACGATCCTCTATAAGTGGCCCTCTCCGCCAACGGGGGACAGGAAGGAGGAGGCGGCAGTTCGACCGCCTCCTCCCGCCAACGTAGCCGGACCTAGGGAAGGTGGGTCGGGGGGCCCATCTTCCCATTGCACAGGTTCGGCGGACGGAGGAGACGGCCGGTGTGTACCCGGCCGTCTTCTAACAGGACGGGGCCCGGCGGCGGCGCTTTCGCTGCTGGGCCAACCGCTGGGGCGGCACGATGAAGTCTTTAGAGATCTCGTGTCGCCCCGACTATAGCGGCAGACGTACACCGGGGGGTTTTTAGTCAGTAGGCAGTTTTTGTGGCAAGTTTGAATCCATGCCCCGTAGTATTATTTCGATCCACTTCACTTGTGCACAATAACCAAACTATATTACATAAAATACTACCAATATTACACAATATAGAGCCACACAACACAAGACTATGATTAAAATATAAAGACCACTACATGACCGTCCAAGATTCCGCCAAAAACCACAATTAAAAATTATAGAAATAAGTATGACAATTTCAAACAATACAGACAGATTATCCAGATGACAATAATTACTGTCTATTAATTACTGATCAAAAGTACAGATAACCATAACACAGAAAAATCTCTTTAAAATACCAAAGTACACGTAATTACGACCACTGGGACTTGCATAACTTCCTGCTTTCACCTCAACAAAGAATTTTACAAATTTAACGTTTGCCGGCGGTGAAACGTTAGAACTAAGAAAAGCCGAGTTAAACAGACCGTATCTATATTGCAATTAGCGCTACACTTATATGAAAAGTCGTAGAGTTGTCGCAAACAACGATCGCATGTTTCTAGTCGCGCTTAGAACAATAAAATCCACATGCACATGTACGTTCTATAGTCCGTTATGACGATGGTAAATAACCTTAAGGACGTAAAACATTAAATCTGCATCGCCGGCTTAGGTTATGGTAAGAAACAAGGAGGTTCGATTAAATTACTTTACAACGTTGATTATCCTGTTAATTTACTATAAATTGAAATAGTATTCTAAACAAGTCACAGTGTAAAGGTCGATATCCAATCAGATACGACATATCGTTAATTCTTCTTGTTATTTATGATTCATAGTATTCATATTGTTAACATAATAACAAAGATACGCCATAGTATCTCATATTAGAACAATACAGTAATTTTCTTAAATGCAATTATGCATTTTAATTAATAATTATTTTAAACACATTCTTGTACGGATAGTGTACAATATAGTATATTTCCTCCAAAAAAAATAGTGACTTTTCTTGAACAACTTTGAATCTGAGAAAAATTCGCTGCGGAAAAAACATTTACATTCTATGAACTTCGGAAACTTTAATATTTGTTCTCAGCGTTTCCGAGAAGTTTGAGAAAATTCGATAATGTTTCTGAGAATTATCAATACCTACTCTGAAAACCCCACTAAGCCCTTTTTCTATTATGGCTATCATATAAAATTAGATAAGAAATATCAGATAAAAATCCTGTTCAAGGCCGTTTGGTCAATTAACGAACAGTTTTCTTACAATTTTCCTACGAAAAAAACGTATATTAGTCAACATAATTCATAGCATTCATGATATTCATATTAATGCTTAGTAATATATTATTTAAATAAACCTTGTTTGTAGCAATGCAGCCGAGTCACCTTCAATTTTAAAGATGTTAAATTGATACCGTTTTATTTGCCAACAGATTCCAAGTGCGCGTCCATATTATATATTATTACCGTTCCTTTACGCGCTCATAACACGGTATTTTAAATAGAGCGTGTTAAGTGGACGTAACCTTATGATAAACAAGAATATAAAAATAAACATAAAAAATGTAGATTACGACTCTTATTTTGAACCTCTTTTTAAAACGTTGAATACTTTTGACAGATTTTCTCCGCGCCATATTGAAATGGAAAAGGTTCTTTTTAACTTTTATTTTTAATCTACCAGATTATTACTGCCATTTCGAGTAGGTAATAATATTACAAGTGGCATGTGATTATTTCAATGTTCCAACAAGATGGTGGCTTGTTAGAACTTTAACGGGAATTTTCGTAGCATCTCAAAATTCGTGCTCCGTGGTATTATTTTCAATTCACTTCACTTATGCACAATAACCGAACTATAATGTAGTCCGGTGAAACTGTTAAGACCTTGATGGGTCAATAGCGTAGTCAAATCGAAAAAAAAAACAAACTATAATAAAACATAAAACGCCACCAATTTTACAAAATATAGAGTGATATAACATAAGATTATGAATAAAATATAAAATCCGCTACATGACAGACTATATATATTCCTATATCCCGCCAAAAACTCAAAAGGTATGTTTCTAAGTGTTTATGTTTCAAGAGTTTTTGTCAGGATTTTTAGTTTGTGACATAGTGACTTTTATTTTTTATTCGTACTCATGCGTCATCTACCCTTATTAGGTCTAATATTGGTGACATACTGCTTAATACTGTGTATAAATTACTGCACATAAATGAAGAAATAATAATACGGAACATGTATTCCGAGATGTTACACAAGACGGAGCACTTGATAATGGTAGTAATAAACACTTTATTGTTAACATATTATAATATCCCTATTTCTAAGGATATTTTCATATATTTGTTTTTGTTATTAGGTTATATTACATTAGAAAAAATAATAAAATTGAAACGTGTAGTTGACATGTATGACATTGACAACACAAGGACAATGACAAAAATAAACAGAAGACTAGGCATTTTTATGTAGGTATCTCTATACTCGAAACACGTATTATTAGTCGGGTCTTATAATTATGCTTGATATTGATCTATCCATGATACTATAAATTTTTGCTGCAAGAACAAAAAGAATCATAGGCATCGACAATACGCTAAACTTTAACGCGTTCCATTGTACGCATAATTTTTATTTTACCTTTATCGTAACAATACAATAGTATCCTCACGCCCGCGTCCGTCGCGGCCTCGGTGGCGAGAGCGTATGCAATTCTTCATTTTCTTTTTACATTGTCACACGGTTGTTTTAAGATGGTTTTTTTCAAGATACGTATCTACTTCGGTACTAAGAATTCTAGAAATGTCACGCGATAGAAACATGCCGCTTGGCAGTTTTAGATTCAATTTGCAGATATATTCGTTAGCAAGTGACAAGAGAAAAATATGTACATGGTTCCACAGTTTATTTCATTTACATTATAGGTATTGATTAATCTTGATTGAGTTGGTCGTAACAAGTTGGTAAAACATTACACATATAAGCATTTATATTTAAATACGTATTTAAATCTTTATATATCGCATTTTTATTGAGAAATAAAAACCTAACCTTTCAAAAATTTGCTTTCATGTCTATTTACTTACTTTTTTTATAGTATAGGAGGCAAACGAATAGGTGGGTCACCTGATGTTAAGTGATCACCACCGTCCATAGACACTTTGAACACCAGGGGAGTCGCAAGTGCGTTGCCAGCCTATGTTGGGGGGAGAAAGGGAAGGGGAAAGTGAAAGGGGGGAGATGGGTCTCCGGCGCTCTCACTGACCGAACGAAACTCAACAATGCAAGCACTGCTACTTCACGTCGGTTTTCTGTAAGAGGGTGGTATTACCCCGGACGAGCCGACCCATTCATGCTGAAACCAGTAATAGCTTCAGCGTGACTCTACCACCTACCAAAGTTTAGAAATTATCAACGTCATTTGTCATGCATCCAAACCCAATACCAATAGCTTAGCTGCATGGGGCATCGAAGCTGATGGTATTTTATTCTGTCTATAATGGAACGTTTTTTTATTAAGGTACCTTTCGTAACGTAACGTAAGTCTGATATTGTATCTTTTGTTATGTGAATTTTAATTTTTTTTAAGGATATAAATATACGTCAGATTTCCTGTCATCCAGCACTAACTTCCTCAAGTTTTTTTTTTACCTGCTACGAGCTTCCCATATTTATAACAAGTACACAAAGAGTTATAAATACAATAGGAGAATTTCTATCTTTAAATGTTCTAAAATAAGGAACTAACAGTACGATTTGCAAAATATTTTCGCATTATATAGCTTATTTATCGAGTTGGACTTTATCTCTCGAAGCCACCTCCCTAATGAGTGGAGTAGCAACCAGAAACGTCAGCCAGTCTGGTTATTTTTACAATATTCATTAATTAATTATGAAATAAAAGTATATAATCCAATTTAACGAGGTTGAAACTCGCCACCAATATATTTATAAACGGGTAATAGTATATTAGTTTTATTAAATAAAAACCCAGAGCATATTAACATGAACTATTTTAATTATTTAGTCTGTAGAAACGGTTTGAATTAGGCAAGTGGGTAATTTGTTACAAACAATTACGCAACGCACACAGATAGAAGAAACTCTATTACAAAATGTATTATCCACGGACGTGTTATGAGGCTAATTTTAATAAATATAACTAACGTATTATGAATACATTTACAAGTAATCTGGTAATAAGCCATTTCATCTCCAGCCTATAAGAGTAATTTTTATATAGAAAATAACACTGCAAAATTATAGTGTAATATTTGACGTAATTATTATAACCAGTGGTCGAAATTCGACTTTTCATAAGAGGTATATAGTTTTATCTAAACGTGTTAGACTATAGATAATAATTATCTGTATTTATTTTTGGTTTTCTTTCTAAATGGTAAGATATCAATAACTGTTTTGAGTATAGTACATATTGTAGTTGATAGACGTAAAAAGCCTGATCTGTGACGAATAGAGACTTATAATTATAGACTTGGACTCGTCGATGGTATGAAAATAAACCTATTTCCAAAAAAATCTTTGAAGTTTACTTCTTATGGCACGTTCGACGCGCGCACGCCGACCCCTAAAAGCGACACCATGAAGTTGGTTGCTAATTGTCTGTCAAGTTTTCGTAAGAACTGATAATTATATTCAAAGTAGTTTTCAAATACATAACTAATAACACGTGTTATGACACTAATAATAACGAATCTATAATACATGTTTTTATACTGTAAACTAGTTAAGTGGGCTTATTGATTTCAGATCAACTGTCGGTAGGTATTCTTTTTAATTGTTAACATTGTGAGTAATTATTATTACATTAATATTTGATAAATAGTTTATTCTACATCTCCTTGGTATCTTACTTAATTATGTGTACAGCTACGTAGGAAATTAATTTTAAAACTCCTTAGAGATATTATAATCTATATTATAATAAAACTGTAGCAAGGTCAAATCTGTACATTAAATTATTTTTGAAAATTTTGATCGGGGTAGGCTTTGTTATCGATATAGAAGCCAAAACTAACCCTTTTAAAATTTTTGTCTGTCTGTCTGTCTGTCTGTCTGTCTGTCCCTGTGAACGCGCATCACTCGGAAAGTACTGAACCGATTTTGACGAAACTTGGCACAGTGATAACTAATGTTACGAGATTACATTTAGGATAATTTTTGTCCCATAAAACGCAATGGATTCTCCAGGATCTGCCTGTTTGTCTATACCTTTAAACACGAATCACTCTGAAAGTACTGAACCAATTTAGATGAAATTTGGCACAGTTATAACCAATATCACAAGGTTACATCTAGGATACTTTTTATCTCATAAAACGCAAGGGATTCTCCAGGATAACGGACGAAAGTAAAAAAAATGTAGTTCATGATATTCTTGACGAATTTTGGTAAATTTTCTTTGTGCTATATATAGCAGACAGATTAGCTAAAAAATTAAGCTATATTTCCATATGCTACTTAAAAAAAAATACCAAAAAAAAACGACCACCGTGATTCGAACCGTCGGCTCCGTCGAAACATATAAAGCCCCGTACGTTACAACTGAGCTACGCCTACATGACATTTCTGTACGTAATTATCGACCACGTATGAAACATTTATGTAGACGAAACTGTCACTTATGTTGTTACATTTATTTCATTGTATAAAAAAATGTTTGCTAAACAAAGGTGACAAGATTTATTTATTTATCTATACTATAATAAAACTGTAACAAAGCCAAATCTGTACATTACAAGGTTACATTTAGGATACTTTTTGACCCATAAAACGCAAGGGGTTCTCCAGGATAACGAAAGAAAAGAAATTAGTTAATGTAACTAGACTTTTTTGCGACACCTTAGTATAAGAGCCAGCAACGTTGGAAGAACGAGAATTTGAGAAAAGTTGGTTCTTTAATATGAAGATATATTATGCCCTTCCAAACACGATTCAGGATACCTGGTAGCCGGTTAACGTTGTATTTTTTAATGCGAATTACACCTTTACAGATCAACATTTTGATTTATAAATAATTTAAGGAACATTTTTTGTCAGTAACTTTTATAAGTTTAACGTTTATACGTTATTAAAAACATGAATTTTTCACTGCCAGACAATTTTGTTATTGACAATAATGTGCCTGGTGATATTCTTTATAAACAAAATAATTCATTTCAAACCATTTTATTTTTTCCCTTGCAAAGAACATATTTCATTTTGTTAACCAGGCTCTTCCACAATTATGGCTATCTTTATTATACAGCCAGTGTTGCGCTAAGCTAGAGTTATAACTAAGTTATTCTATACATAGGTTTTGGTAGGGGGTAGAGCCACGCTGAAGCTATTACTGGTTTCAGGATGAATGGGTCGGCTCGCCCGGGGTAGTACCACCCTCTAACAAAAAGCCGACGGGAAGTAACAATGCTTGCATTAGTGCGTTTCGTTCGATTAGTGAGAGCACCGGAGAGGCCCACCTCTCTTCCCCTTCCTCCTCTCCCCTTCCGCTTCCTCCCCCTCCAACACAGGTTGGCAAGGCACTTACGACTCTCCTGGTGTTGCAAGTGTCTATGGACGGTAGTTATTACTTAACACCAGGTGACCCACCTGTCCGTTTGCCTCCTATGACATAAAAAAATACATTATATTTTTAATTTACCCTTTTTTATGTTGAAATAAAATAATATTAAAAAAAAGTGTGTGTGTGTACTTATGTACACGCATTAGAAGTTATACTTCTTTGGCGTAACAAGTAAAAATCTTTTCAAAAATTTTATCTTGCGCCTTATTCTACGTTTGTAGAAAAAACGACACTAACAATAAAAAAAAGGTATTTAATACAATGAAAGTTTTAATATAAAGAAATACAAACAACAAATACAAAGAAACAAAATGTTGACTATAGCTAACTTCAGGGTGTCGGTTTTTCGTGACGGTGTGTGCGCGCAACGTAAAAATTTACTCTCATCATTTTTTTGTTACGGTGTGCGCGTTCATCGTAAAAATTTACTCTCATCATTTTTCCCTAACGCGCCAAAAGAAATATAACTTCAATAAAATTACAGATATCTTAACATGGTTTGAACATACTTCTTTATTTACAAAAAATTGCATCGGGCACATTATTGTTAATATCAAAAATGTCTGGCAATAATAAATTCACGTTTTAGTAGCGTTTAAAAGTTAGTGAAAAACAAAACATTCTAAAATTATATAAAGTTCAATATTTTTGCCTGTAAAGGTTTACCGGCAGCCAATTCGCTGTCGAAACCGTTGCCTAGCTCTTAGACAAATAGTCACAGGCAAGTGACAGATGACACATGTTGCTCATATCTTTTTAATATTTATGTTTTTCTTTAATACAATGTAGTGTGAAAAAGTTTTAATACAAGTTGAAAATAGTTATGATGTCATTCAGTGTTTAATTTATCATTATTTATTTTATGAATATATTTTAACGTTTAAATTACAATTTAACTTTATCAACTTGATATTTTATAATGTAAACTATACTGAGCGTATAGTAAACGCCTACAAAAAAGGGAAAGGAACTACGTTCCAACTGGAGGTCCATGGACCTCTCAAGCTTTTTTTACATTACTGCCAATATACGTAGGTTAGTTTTTATTTTAATTGAACCCGGTAGATGATGTTACAAACGGGTTGTAGGCTTATTGGGACAGAAGTTACTGGGACAACGTACTGGGAAGACATTTATCGGCAATATATGTAGGTTATTTGTTATCTTAATTGTACCTGGTAGGTGATGCTGCGAACGGGTTCAAAGCATATTTTAAAATATTTCTCACATACCAACTGGGTATATGTTTGAGTGAGTCCCTGGATAGTTGGGATTCACAATTTGAAACAGTAGGTATCGCTGCAATCGGGTTTTGAGATGTATTTAGATTTTTCGCGTTTAAAAGAACAATCGAAACCGGTAATAACCGATTTGGTGCAGACGAAGTCGCACGGGTCAGCTAGTTTTTTAATAAAAACGTTATCAATTGTATTTAATGTTTTCTTCTAAATTAAACAAGTGTAACTTCTTACATGCGTACATAAATACAAACATAGAAGTCCTTTTCTTTTCATTAATAACGCTAAATCTGATCAATGTCTACTAAACAAGAAAAATAAAGGAAAAAAAAATTCAAACAAAAGAGGAAGAGGTACTGAATTGTTTTATGTATGTCTATTTATACATATATAAAAAGCTTTTACTCGCGGTTACCCTCGCGTTAAAGTAGATTTTGAATCAAAATGATAATGTTAATGCAAAATTTCATGATGATCAGTTGAGTAGCTAAGTCGTGAAAGCGTAACAAACAAACAGTCAAACTTGCATTCGCATTTATATTATTAGTTAAGATTGTATATTATTTATACTAGTAACCATATGATGAGAAACCTAAACAATAGGGATTAAAATTATTATTTTTACCATCAAACTGAATAGTATTGAAAAAACAAGCATTTTTTTAGGTTATTATTAATAAAGACAGACATAGATTATAATTAAACAAGACAGGATTAATATGACAATCAATTCAAAGATCAACCAACAGGCAACAAATTGGTCTCGTAAATAATAGCCAGTCATTTCGCCTATAGAAAAATCATTTATCAGATGATGAACGAATAATTATAATAGATCATAGATATAATATTGTATTGAATAAATTAGCCTTTAAGTCTTTATTTATAAATAGGCTGAATGTTTTAATTGCTTTTGCTTTCTATTACTGTCAATTTCGCTGTATAATCTGTATAAGCACTTCCAACACCAGTGCAAAGACTAAAAAAACTGCACATAATAGAATACTGTCTCTGGCCAAACTCCTCTACAATATTCTACCTATGAGATCGACATCATTTTTTTTTGTAATAACTTTAAATTACATTTAGTGATAGGAAATTTCCTTTGATAAACCATAGTATAAATCCCTTAACAATGAGAATCAGGAGATTTAGATTCTAAAAGAATATCTTTGATTATTTATAATGCAAACTACTAACAAAGTTTTAGACCAGTGATTCCATTCCATAAATCATTGAATTATTTTCAATATGCCCATTGTTACAAATCTCATTTTGTACTATTGTTTTAATTAGACTAGATATCATTTAATGAAGGTGTTTATAAAACAAAATAGATTTGATGAGTGTTTCATTCTTTTTATAACTTTTATTTCTTTAAGATATTCGTGACATTACGAACCAACAAACCACGACGCAGCTTCACTTCCCACGAGTTAATAACATTTTCGTTACTGTTTTTCAAGCAAAATCATACAAAAATATACTCTCCATAACCACTCTGTCCTTACAACAAGAAATATAATTAGTATCATAATTTAAGTCTTATACCTGTATATTTCATAGGACTATAAATAAATTTGTACTTACAAGCGTTCTTGCTAGTAAAACAAACGCAATTTAAAACTAAGAAAAGCGAAAACAGATTATAAAGCTACTGCGAATACGAAGGAGGTTTGAGTCACCACAAGGGATGACGTCATACGAGCAAATGCCAACCGGCTGGACAAGGCTGCGACAACCTGACTTTACCGTCTACGCACACGATTAATAGCATGTCTATGAATACTGTGTAATAATATTGTCATATATTAAGAAGATTAACGTCTAAAATATTTTTTGTTTTTACGGACATATGTATTAGGTACCTGTGCATCGCATTGGAACAAAAACGAAATGCGAATTACAAGTTTAATTAAAAACTTATACATTTCTTCATCGCAACAGTAATAATGAGAAACATACGTGTTCCCAAAGAATGATTACAATGCAACTCAAGAAAGATGGATTTAGATAGTACAATTATCTTAGCTGTAAATCAATAATGATCCACACGCAAACACTTCGGATGTGACTAACTTCTCGAATATTCTATTTATTCACGTGTCATTCATTGTTATTCACAAAGACCTCGACACCTCAGTATTTGCACACTCGTGTAGCAGGAAATTCAAATACTGTAGCTACTTGATATTGTATACCAAATGCAATTGAACAGGACATTTTTATTTCGCAGAATATAAAAACAACGCCCTTATTTTACGACCGTCCAACGTCTCCATTTCATCGGCGACTAAATGAATTTACTGTGCAAATAAAGTATCAGTGTTACAACTCCAGGGGACCGTAAAACGGAACGACACAATAATTCCCGCGCCCCGGTAATAACACCGCGCCAATATTCAAATGAAGAACGCGGAGGTTGCGGCTAGTGGGCGCAATCCGCGTCGCCCACTTTACCGCCAAAACCTTGCGATCGGATTCGGCTTGCGTAATACAGATGTGTGAGATTTACCAACCATATTTCAAGAATATCACAAAATCCTGATTGTATCTTTTTTATTCATAACTTTTCTCATGTGTTTATTCGTTTAGCTGTGACCAGAGTTCATAAAAACCGATATCTATACATATAAATAAAATTAGCGTGTTTGCTGTTTATCCGGGTTTATATCCGGGCTTTCGAGAATAACATGTACGCTATACATATAAAATTAGGCTTTTCAGTAGGCGCTAAGTAGTAATATAAAGAAACTGTCATAGGATTTAATTAGTAATTAAAAAATAAAAACAAGAAACAGTCCGAAATTAATTCAAATATTTTTTTGTAGTTTCCACGAAATAAAGTCGCGGGCACCAGAAGACCATAATGTTTAAATTGAATGCAAAGGAAAACAATTAATACTGCCATTAAATATTTAAAACAAAACGTGTGAACAATATCATAAACGGTGGTAAAGGTTCGAAATATTATATTATAAATGCTACAAATTACGATGATATTTATTTTATATGCTCGAGCCTAGCTTTGTAGCATAGTCGTAGAAATAATAAATTATTGAAATGATTGAACCGAAAATTCGCGGCTTCGATTCTTGTGATATGAATAATTATAATTTCGATTAATGTGTTAGTTAACCACATTTTCTATTCGGTTACTATAGTACAAGATATACGTTCAAGATTATTCCCTCACATTATTATTTCATATTCGGTCTCACATAATGTCGCCAGGGTCGAAACTAAGAAATAAGTCACGTACCAACATCCTGCGCGTACACAGTCCGCGTTTCCAGCAAGCACTACGCGACTATATAAAAAGCACATCTAATCGCCCGGTCATCGCTCCCACAGCTCTAAAAGCTTGACGAACACGCCAAGTGTTTTGTCACAGACTCTGGATGAAAAAACCTTTCAAATCCAATGTTATGTATGTAAATGTAATATAAATGAAACGGGTCGTCCGTTGTAGCGGGAAACTTTCAAGCAAAAAGTAGAGTAATTTACTAACAACAAAAAAGTCGTACTGATTCAGCAAACGACTAATGTAAGCGACAACGACATTACTATTTAGATCCTTAGCTCCCCAAGTGGCCCACGTGGACCACTTGCAAGACTTGCCGGGGGTTAACGTTGGCATGACAAAAAGGTGGGGATTCTCAATTCGTAAGCGGGGGCCCACGAAAATTTATCTGCTTTCCATAGTGAAGAACTAAAATATTGGCTTGACTGTACCTATTAATATAGGCAGATAATATTTTAAGAAGCTCAGCGACTGTTAGTTGTAAAAACTTGTATGTTCTATATTCAGTACTGAACGTAAATTTCCATAGTTGGATCTAATGTTCACATTTTTGTCGAGTTCTGGGAATATGGTAGAAATGTAGCTGCCGGGGTCCACCGGAACCAGCTAAACTTTGAAAGTGGTCTATAAGAAACAAAAAATTCTGGGAACCTCTGATTTAGATCAATGGTGGTGCTTTGTTAGCGTATTCATACACTATGGTAATCGACGCAGGTTCGATTAACCTGAGCTTTGCATGAGCTAAAGGGAAAACGTCGGCGGTGGGTTTTTTTTCCCAAGTCCACCTGGCTAGCTATCGCCTTCAACATGAAAATCTGTTCCCAAGCAATTATTGTTGTGTTCCGGCAGTTGCACTTGAAACTCAGTTTCAGTTTTAGGTTTATCGTTGTTACCATCCAACCAGCCAATATATATCCAGTAATGAATGACTGTAGGCACCGGTATAGATCGCCTAGTGACTCTTACACTGTTTACGGAATCAACTATTGTATAACCAGTTATGGAAATATTTGCTGGACGGCTGGAGATAACTGCACTTGCAACGCGTTGGTCATCCTCGATTTTGGTTTATGTTATATTTATTATTAGGTGCAATGCATTTACTATGTAGTGCTACGATAAATAACAGTTGAGGCGTCGCTTTGTAATCGTAACTAATATTATAAATGCGCCTGTGCGTTTGTATGTTTCTTTGTTACGCTTTCATAAATTAACTACTCGACCCATTCTTATAAAATGTTGCATGTATATTGTCAGGGTCACAAGAAAGACAATATGTGAACGATGGTGATGTCTGGAAAGGATGCCCCTCTCTGTGATTCTTCTTGATGACTTTTTTTTCGGAACAGATGGTAGCTTTGTCTTTCATAAGCAGGTGCTTATGAGGAGGAGAAGGTCCTCAGTGCCTAAACTGTTTTTTTTTCTTTTGAAAGGATATAAGGTCTATTTCATTCATAAAAAAACACGGTTTTCAAAAGATTAGTCATTTTTTTATAAACACGAGCAAAGCTACAACCTCAAACTAGTACTTACTATATATGCTATAAATCGTGTAAGATTTTACATAGATTCAATGATATATATTTATGGTGTTGTTTTATATACGAAGCCTATAAATTATTGTACTCTCGTTGACTTCAAAGTCCGGCTGCAAAATTTACTTCTTAAAATCAGTTCAAAACTATAACTATTCGAACATTTGGAAGTCGATGATAAGTTACATTTCAAAATGAACTAAATCCAATTTTAGCCGTTCCAAACCCTAGGTTCGTTCCCTCGGCGTGGAGCCCTTGAGTACGCTACCCGCGCGATACAGTGACACAAAATCTTACATCAATGCGATAACATTACACATATCACCTCCACACACGTGCACGCACACATGCTTACACATGAAAGTGGAAGGGCTTTATTCTTTTCCTTTATCGAATTCAACAACTCATATATGTATGAATAGTTAGGTTAGCTCAGATAGGTCGCGAATAGCATGTATCAGGCAACAGCCCAAGCCGAGGTGTGCCGTGCGCCCTTGAGCTAGTTGTCAAATAAAGTCGGCTGAGTGCCTTAAGAGCTTGCCTTAGTAGTCCGGTGAAGCTATTAAGACCTTGTTAGGTCCTATTGACCTAGTCATTTCGAAAATTTAAAAAAAACCGTTTCAAATAATTCACGTTATTTCTCAAGATCTTCAAATTTTGTACGTATAAAATATTAAAATCATAATAAAACTAAATACCTTATGGGAGGCAAAATTATAACTTCGTACACAGAGTATAAAAACTGGAAATATTTAAAAAAATTAAACATGTTATATGAACGACTAAAATTGGATTTACCTCATTTTGAAATGTAAAGACACAATTGAAAATGATTCCTTTGCACTCATATATATTACTCATACAAGTGTATATGGACAGGTGAAGCTAATAAAAGGTTTCTCCAATCCATTATAACTATGTCGGAAACACGAGTATGAGTAACATTTCACTTTGTTTGCACAAGTGAGCTCGTACGAGACGTTACCTAATTTATTCGCTTATTTATTAAGAAATATATTACATTCTACAGCTCGACGTACATTCTTATATATAGACAAAAGTATTGTCTTTAAATCTTTAATTAAGATAAAATTTTCACTGGCAGATATCTGGTGCTATAAGAAGTAGCTCAGTACACCTTAACTTTAGAAAAAAGTTTCAGTTCCGTGCAAATATAATAGACTAAAGAAGTGACTGACGTACGCGCATCCCACGCAAACATTAACACTATACTATGTTTTTTAATTATATTACGTACGGCGAAAGATTTAAATAACAACTAATTATGACAGTAACAAACCGTATGAATTTTATAAGCATTATAATATTGGTTATATTTACAAATCATTTTAAAGTTAGAGGCAACACGCTAATATTTTTTACATGGTCGTGAAACCCTATATTTAACTTAACAAACCAATAGAAGACTTCCACGAAGTTGAGTCTCTGTAAGAAATCACAGGGTTCTTTAAAAGTTTGTTATTAGCTAGTCTAAAACAAAAGGCAGCGCCGAAGCTCACAAATCACTAAAACACCGGCGTAGTGGTGCGATAGCATCGTGTTATTTGCCTAAGTGGTCGATACAAGGTAATAAGTTAGAAAGAATGGACGCGCACAGGGACGCATTTCAGTTATTACGTAGGGACCAAAATTAAATTTTTTAGTCAAACATATCTGATTTTCTTTTACATATCTACTACCTATTCTATATGTTGAAATGAATATTGGTATATCTGTAAGCGATTAACTCCAAAATCGTATAACCAAATACCAACAAATCGCACACGTACTCGTTTTTCGTGGTGAAGGGGTTACGTTATCCATTTGACTCGATATTGAATAGCTGACTTTACACGACATGCTCTTTAATTCGTGATTGCAGTGTACAGGATTGAACGCGGAGAAATGCATACGTGCATTCACAAATAATTCTTACTGTTGATATGCCCCCTCTTCGTGTAAAGGCAGCTACAACACACCAACGTCTGTTATCATCATTATTACATCTGTACGGTTGTAATGGGTATAATGCACAGTTTAAAAAGAAGTAGTTAATAAAAGTACAAATTAATAGAAGCTATTGATATGTAAACATCAGTAAAAACATCTTTATTAACCTATGAGTTATGATAGGCGATATCATTAGGCGTTTGAGATGTATCGACGTGCCCCGCTGTGAACGATCGGTTATTTTTTGTTTACGTTTTATTCCGTTTTCACGAACGCGTCACGTTTTTTAGTCTATATTTTTCTTTATTCATGCTGTGGTAATTCGTATTATTATTAGATAGTTTATTTAAAAATATAGAAATAAAAAAGCTTTTTACTGTGTTTATGTTTTTATTTACTGGCATCATCGACAATATTGTTCTTTTTTTAATTCTTTATTGTCATTGACGTAACACTATCTAAGTACAATAGAAGTGTTTATAAAAGCAAAGGCTATGATTCTTATAATTAATCCATAGCTTATTTAAAAATCTAAGAATAAAAACTTTTTACTGTGTCTACATTTTTATTTTTTAACATTAACGAAAATATTGGTTTATTTTTATTTTGTCTAACGCAATTCTTCTTTATTTTATTTTTGGCAACCAATCTTCTAGTAGATAATTACCGCCATTGTCAAGTAGTTATATCAATATGGTGGCCGTCTTGATAGAACTTTCCAGAGAGTTTTTGTGGAAGTCAGAATTCATGCGCCGTGGTATTATTTCTCATCCACTTCAGTTGTACACAATAACGAAACTGTATTTCGTAAAACACCATCAAAATTACAAAATATGGAGCCAAATAACACAAGATTATGAATAAAATTCACTACATGACATTCCAAAATCCCACCAAAAACTCAACGTAATTCTATCTATAAAGTACGTTACAAGTGCTTATAAAAGCAAAAGCCATAAATTCGGTGTGCCTTAACTATCTCTTCTTTATATACGTATAAGTAATAAATCGTTTATTCATTATACGATACAAAGTATTCAAAAGTGGATAAAAATCTACACATCGCAGCATTATGAAAGGGTGTCCATATCAGCATATGCTAAAGTGTCATAAGAAACACTCAGCGCTCATTTTAGGCTGGAATCTAGTGCAAGATATGGTATATAAATAAAATATCAATAAATAACTGCTAATATATATAGGGGAAATAAATAGGGGGAAAATAGTAAAATACATAAAACATCATTTTAATATACTAAAGAAACAATTGCAGGCGTAACAAAGTTGTACGCAACACAAATTAGACCTTTAATTTTACAAACATATAAAACTTAACATATCAAATTGTATATATCCGAGATCGATAAACTCAAACACCGTTTGATTGATCACCGTGAAAATTGCCACTCCTCTAAGTGTTTTTTTACATGAAAACCGTTTTTATACTAAACATTTTATTATAACTCGGCACTAGGGTATGTTGTATTGATGTTAAGTTTTATATTTTAATTGATGACGAATAAAGGTTCGGACTGTCGCTAATTATAAAACTGATTCAAAATAAATAATCTTATATAAATGCAGATTTCAATATACCTTAGGTGTATCTAACTTTTATTCCTAAGTCTGCTAAATAATTCGAAGTAAAAAATGTTAATAATAACAAATTATACTGCGTAACTTTGATGCGAAATAACTAACAGTTTAAAATAATTAATTTAAATCTTATCACAAATCTACATCACTACAAAAACCTTCATAATATAATTTGAATGTTTTCATTTTTTTTATAATAAAAAGGTACACATTATGGCTAGATCAGCGCATTCTAAAGTCAAAGATTATAACGACATTGAAAATGGCGGGAAGTGACGTGCGTGACCGTTTTTTGTTATTGTTAAATTAACGAATTCGGCGATACGCTTCAGCGCTCACCCTGTTATTAAGCTTGTAAAAATTACAACGTAACAAAAAGCTGTTACCTAAACGTATCTCACAACAAGGATACGTTGCGGCGTTGGTGTTATGTACAAAAAGCTTAAAAGAGTTTAATTATTAGGTCGTATATAATCTATAATTTTAATGTTTCACAGATAACAAATAACTATAATGTCAAAACATGTAAATTAGAGAATATGAGATAGAAAATGAGAATATAACTTATGGTTTTATAGACATATCAAAGTTTAATGACTTAGCGTGTGGTTCTTAGAATAGTTCTTCTTTTAACATTTCTTATTATTGAGAAATATTACTACTATTAGCATTGATGAATTATTGCCTACAAAGTGTTTTATGATGACGTCGGTTTGTATGCAAAATAACGGCCGACTTGTTATAATTGTCAAGGAGTTTTTGTGATAATTCAGAATCCATGTTTCATGTTATTATTTGTAAAGTACATTGCAGCGCATTAACCGAATTATATTAATCAAAATGCCCATCAATGTTAGAAAATATGTGGTCGAATAATGCAAGAACATGAATAAAATAAAGGTTTTACATTTTCACGTAAACAAAGTCGGGGAATGTATTAGGTTTACAGGACAACAATTAATTTTGAATGTTGCAGGAATTTATGTTAATAGATGTTACATTCCAGAGAGTATGAGATAGTTATTTGAGACTGAGATTAGAGCACGTTTTCGTTTAGCCCCGAGGTGTCATGTCCAGCGTGGGTCCGAACTCCGACGTAGCCGCCGGTATCCTAAGGCTATTGTTCCTAATTTCGTCAGGTGTGTAACTAAGGCAATACAATTGGATGCACCCCCCATATAATTAGTTATGTTAGAAACGTGTTATCGTTTCACAATTGAAGTGAAACTTCTTATTTGTCTACAAACTAACGTATGTCGCGTTTCTTTAAAGTTGTAGTAAAGTAATGTCAATTTTTGACTTGACTCCCGTCAGCTGTACGATGGAAAAATGTTTGTCAAATATTTGTGTCCATTGTCTCATATGTTTGCTTACAAAATAAGGTGCTGTGTCCGTGACTGCGTGCATTTTTTATCATTTGTTTCTATTATATTCGTTATAAGAAATACATTGTTGAGTTGCGGCAAAATGGATATCGTACTAATATTTTCCGTATTCAAATATCTAATTATATAAATTTCTTGATCGGTTGAACGATACAGAAGTTGGTGTGTTGTAGCTGCCTTTACACGAAGAGGGGGCATATCAACAGTAAGAATTATTTGTGAATGCACGTATGCATTTCTCCGCGTTCAATCCTGTACACTGCAATCACGAATTAAAGAGCATGTCGTGTAAAGTCAGCTATTCAATATCGAGTCAAATGGATAACGTAACCCCTTCACCACGAAAAACGAGTACGTGTGCGATTTGTTGGTATTTGGTTATACGATTTTGGAGTTAATCGCTTACAGATATACCAATATTCATTTCAACATATAGAATAGGTAGTAGATATGTAAAAGAAAATCAGATATGTTTGACTAAAAAATTTAATTTTGGTCAAACATATCTGATTTTCTTTTACATATCTACTACCTATTCTATATGTTGAAATGAATATTGGTATATCTGTAAGCGATTAACTCCAAAATCGTATAACCAAATACCAACAAATCGCACACGTACTCGTTTTTCGTGGTGAAGGGGTTACGTTATCCATTTGACTCGATATTGAATAGCTGACTTTACACGACATGCTCTTTAATTCGTGATTGCAGTGTACAGGATTGAACGCGGAGAAATGCATACGTGCATTCACAAATAATTCTTACTGTTGATATGCCCCCTCTTCGTGTAAAGGCAGCTACAACACACCAACGTCTGTTATCATCATTATTACATCTGTACGGTTGTAATGGGTATAATGCACAGTTTAAAAAGAAGTAGTTAATAAAAGTACAAATTAATAGAAGCTATTGATATGTAAACATCAGTAAAAACATCTTTATTAACCTATGAGTTATGATAGGCGATATCATTAGGCGTTTGAGATGTATCGACGTGCCCCGCTGTGAACGATCGGTTATTTTTTGTTTACGTTTTATTCCGTTTTCACGAACGCGTCACGTTTTTTAGTCTATATTTTTCTTTATTCATGCTGTGGTAATTCGTATTATTATTAGATAGTTTATTTAAAAATATAGAAATAAAAAAGCTTTTTACTGTGTTTATGTTTTTATTTACTGGCATCATCGACAATATTGTTCTTTTTTTAATTCTTTATTGTCATTGACGTAACACTATCTAAGTACAATAGAAGTGTTTATAAAAGCAAAGGCTATGATTCTTATAATTAATCCATAGCTTATTTAAAAATCTAAGAATAAAAACTTTTTACTGTGTCTACATTTTTATTTTTTAACATTAACGAAAATATTGGTTTATTTTTATTTTGTCTAACGCAATTCTTCTTTATTTTATTTTTGGCAACCAATCTTCTAGTAGATAATTACCGCCATTGTCAAGTAGTTATATCAATATGGTGGCCGTCTTGATAGAACTTTCCAGAGAGTTTTTGTGGAAGTCAGAATTCATGCGCCGTGGTATTATTTCTCATCCACTTCAGTTGTACACAATAACGAAACTGTATTTCGTAAAACACCATCAAAATTACAAAATATGGAGCCAAATAACACAAGATTATGAATAAAATTCACTACATGACATTCCAAAATCCCACCAAAAACTCAACGTAATTCTATCTATAAAGTACGTTACAAGTGCTTATAAAAGCAAAAGCCATAAATTCGGTGTGCCTTAACTATCTCTTCTTTATATACGTATAAGTAATAAATCGTTTATTCATTATACGATACAAAGTATTCAAAAGTGGATAAAAATCTACACATCGCAGCATTATGAAAGGGTGTCCATATCAGCATATGCTAAAGTGTCATAAGAAACACTCAGCGCTCATTTTAGGCTGGAATCTAGTGCAAGATATGGTATATAAATAAAATATCAATAAATAACTGCTAATATATATAGGGGAAATAAATAGGGGGAAAATAGTAAAATACATAAAACATCATTTTAATATACTAAAGAAACAATTGCAGGCGTAACAAAGTTGTACGCAACACAAATTAGACCTTTAATTTTACAAACATATAAAACTTAACATATCAAATTGTATATATCCGAGATCGATAAACTCAAACACCGTTTGATTGATCACCGTGAAAATTGCCACTCCTCTAAGTGTTTTTTTACATGAAAACCGTTTTTATACTAAACATTTTATTATAACTCGGCACTAGGGTATGTTGTATTGATGTTAAGTTTTATATTTTAATTGATGACGAATAAAGGTTCGGACTGTCGCTAATTATAAAACTGATTCAAAATAAATAATCTTATATAAATGCAGATTTCAATATACCTTAGGTGTATCTAACTTTTATTCCTAAGTCTGCTAAATAATTCGAAGTAAAAAATGTTAATAATAACAAATTATACTGCGTAACTTTGATGCGAAATAACTAACAGTTTAAAATAATTAATTTAAATCTTATCACAAATCTACATCACTACAAAAACCTTCATAATATAATTTGAATGTTTTCATTTTTTTTATAATAAAAAGGTACACATTATGGCTAGATCAGCGCATTCTAAAGTCAAAGATTATAACGACATTGAAAATGGCGGGAAGTGACGTGCGTGACCGTTTTTTGTTATTGTTAAATTAACGAATTCGGCGATACGCTTCAGCGCTCACCCTGTTATTAAGCTTGTAAAAATTACAACGTAACAAAAAGCTGTTACCTAAACGTATCTCACAACAAGGATACGTTGCGGCGTTGGTGTTATGTACAAAAAGCTTAAAAGAGTTTAATTATTAGGTCGTATATAATCTATAATTTTAATGTTTCACAGATAACAAATAACTATAATGTCAAAACATGTAAATTAGAGAATATGAGATAGAAAATGAGAATATAACTTATGGTTTTATAGACATATCAAAGTTTAATGACTTAGCGTGTGGTTCTTAGAATAGTTCTTCTTTTAACATTTCTTATTATTGAGAAATATTACTACTATTAGCATTGATGAATTATTGCCTACAAAGTGTTTTATGATGACGTCGGTTTGTATGCAAAATAACGGCCGACTTGTTATAATTGTCAAGGAGTTTTTGTGATAATTCAGAATCCATGTTTCATGTTATTATTTGTAAAGTACATTGCAGCGCATTAACCGAATTATATTAATCAAAATGCCCATCAATGTTAGAAAATATGTGGTCGAATAATGCAAGAACATGAATAAAATAAAGGTTTTACATTTTCACGTAAACAAAGTCGGGGAATGTATTAGGTTTACAGGACAACAATTAATTTTGAATGTTGCAGGAATTTATGTTAATAGATGTTACATTCCAGAGAGTATGAGATAGTTATTTGAGACTGAGATTAGAGCACGTTTTCGTTTAGCCCCGAGGTGTCATGTCCAGCGTGGGTCCGAACTCCGACGTAGCCGCCGGTATCCTAAGGCTATTGTTCCTAATTTCGTCAGGTGTGTAACTAAGGCAATACAATTGGATGCACCCCCCATATAATTAGTTATGTTAGAAACGTGTTATCGTTTCACAATTGAAGTGAAACTTCTTATTTGTCTACAAACTAACGTATGTCGCGTTTCTTTAAAGTTGTAGTAAAGTAATGTCAATTTTTGACTTGACTCCCGTCAGCTGTACGATGGAAAAATGTTTGTCAAATATTTGTGTCCATTGTCTCATATGTTTGCTTACAAAATAAGGTGCTGTGTCCGTGACTGCGTGCATTTTTTATCATTTGTTTCTATTATATTCGTTATAAGAAATACATTGTTGAGTTGCGGCAAAATGGATATCGTACTAATATTTTCCGTATTCAAATATCTAATTATATAAATTTCTTGATCGGTTGAACGATACAGAAGTTGGTGTGTTGTAGCTGCCTTTACACGAAGAGGGGGCATATCAACAGTAAGAATTATTTGTGAATGCACGTATGCATTTCTCCGCGTTCAATCCTGTACACTGCAATCACGAATTAAAGAGCATGTCGTGTAAAGTCAGCTATTCAATATCGAGTCAAATGGATAACGTAACCCCTTCACCACGAAAAACGAGTACGTGTGCGATTTGTTGGTATTTGGTTATACGATTTTGGAGTTAATCGCTTACAGATATACCAATATTCATTTCAACATATAGAATAGGTAGTAGATATGTAAAAGAAAATCAGATATGTTTGACTAAAAAATTTAATTTTGGTCAAACATATCTGATTTTCTTTTACATATCTACTACCTATTCTATATGTTGAAATGAATATTGGTATATCTGTAAGCGATTAACTCCAAAATCGTATAACCAAATACCAACAAATCGCACACGTACTCGTTTTTCGTGGTGAAGGGGTTACGTTATCCATTTGACTCGATATTGAATAGCTGACTTTACACGACATGCTCTTTAATTCGTGATTGCAGTGTACAGGATTGAACGCGGAGAAATGCATACGTGCATTCACAAATAATTCTTACTGTTGATATGCCCCCTCTTCGTGTAAAGGCAGCTACAACACACCAACGTCTGTTATCATCATTATTACATCTGTACGGTTGTAATGGGTATAATGCACAGTTTAAAAAGAAGTAGTTAATAAAAGTACAAATTAATAGAAGCTATTGATATGTAAACATCAGTAAAAACATCTTTATTAACCTATGAGTTATGATAGGCGATATCATTAGGCGTTTGAGATGTATCGACGTGCCCCGCTGTGAACGATCGGTTATTTTTTGTTTACGTTTTATTCCGTTTTCACGAACGCGTCACGTTTTTTAGTCTATATTTTTCTTTATTCATGCTGTGGTAATTCGTATTATTATTAGATAGTTTATTTAAAAATATAGAAATAAAAAAGCTTTTTACTGTGTTTATGTTTTTATTTACTGGCATCATCGACAATATTGTTCTTTTTTTAATTCTTTATTGTCATTGACGTAACACTATCTAAGTACAATAGAAGTGTTTATAAAAGCAAAGGCTATGATTCTTATAATTAATCCATAGCTTATTTAAAAATCTAAGAATAAAAACTTTTTACTGTGTCTACATTTTTATTTTTTAACATTAACGAAAATATTGGTTTATTTTTATTTTGTCTAACGCAATTCTTCTTTATTTTATTTTTGGCAACCAATCTTCTAGTAGATAATTACCGCCATTGTCAAGTAGTTATATCAATATGGTGGCCGTCTTGATAGAACTTTCCAGAGAGTTTTTGTGGAAGTCAGAATTCATGCGCCGTGGTATTATTTCTCATCCACTTCAGTTGTACACAATAACGAAACTGTATTTCGTAAAACACCATCAAAATTACAAAATATGGAGCCAAATAACACAAGATTATGAATAAAATTCACTACATGACATTCCAAAATCCCACCAAAAACTCAACGTAATTCTATCTATAAAGTACGTTACAAGTGCTTATAAAAGCAAAAGCCATAAATTCGGTGTGCCTTAACTATCTCTTCTTTATATACGTATAAGTAATAAATCGTTTATTCATTATACGATACAAAGTATTCAAAAGTGGATAAAAATCTACACATCGCAGCATTATGAAAGGGTGTCCATATCAGCATATGCTAAAGTGTCATAAGAAACACTCAGCGCTCATTTTAGGCTGGAATCTAGTGCAAGATATGGTATATAAATAAAATATCAATAAATAACTGCTAATATATATAGGGGAAATAAATAGGGGGAAAATAGTAAAATACATAAAACATCATTTTAATATACTAAAGAAACAATTGCAGGCGTAACAAAGTTGTACGCAACACAAATTAGACCTTTAATTTTACAAACATATAAAACTTAACATATCAAATTGTATATATCCGAGATCGATAAACTCAAACACCGTTTGATTGATCACCGTGAAAATTGCCACTCCTCTAAGTGTTTTTTTACATGAAAACCGTTTTTATACTAAACATTTTATTATAACTCGGCACTAGGGTATGTTGTATTGATGTTAAGTTTTATATTTTAATTGATGACGAATAAAGGTTCGGACTGTCGCTAATTATAAAACTGATTCAAAATAAATAATCTTATATAAATGCAGATTTCAATATACCTTAGGTGTATCTAACTTTTATTCCTAAGTCTGCTAAATAATTCGAAGTAAAAAATGTTAATAATAACAAATTATACTGCGTAACTTTGATGCGAAATAACTAACAGTTTAAAATAATTAATTTAAATCTTATCACAAATCTACATCACTACAAAAACCTTCATAATATAATTTGAATGTTTTCATTTTTTTTATAATAAAAAGGTACACATTATGGCTAGATCAGCGCATTCTAAAGTCAAAGATTATAACGACATTGAAAATGGCGGGAAGTGACGTGCGTGACCGTTTTTTGTTATTGTTAAATTAACGAATTCGGCGATACGCTTCAGCGCTCACCCTGTTATTAAGCTTGTAAAAATTACAACGTAACAAAAAGCTGTTACCTAAACGTATCTCACAACAAGGATACGTTGCGGCGTTGGTGTTATGTACAAAAAGCTTAAAAGAGTTTAATTATTAGGTCGTATATAATCTATAATTTTAATGTTTCACAGATAACAAATAACTATAATGTCAAAACATGTAAATTAGAGAATATGAGATAGAAAATGAGAATATAACTTATGGTTTTATAGACATATCAAAGTTTAATGACTTAGCGTGTGGTTCTTAGAATAGTTCTTCTTTTAACATTTCTTATTATTGAGAAATATTACTACTATTAGCATTGATGAATTATTGCCTACAAAGTGTTTTATGATGACGTCGGTTTGTATGCAAAATAACGGCCGACTTGTTATAATTGTCAAGGAGTTTTTGTGATAATTCAGAATCCATGTTTCATGTTATTATTTGTAAAGTACATTGCAGCGCATTAACCGAATTATATTAATCAAAATGCCCATCAATGTTAGAAAATATGTGGTCGAATAATGCAAGAACATGAATAAAATAAAGGTTTTACATTTTCACGTAAACAAAGTCGGGGAATGTATTAGGTTTACAGGACAACAATTAATTTTGAATGTTGCAGGAATTTATGTTAATAGATGTTACATTCCAGAGAGTATGAGATAGTTATTTGAGACTGAGATTAGAGCACGTTTTCGTTTAGCCCCGAGGTGTCATGTCCAGCGTGGGTCCGAACTCCGACGTAGCCGCCGGTATCCTAAGGCTATTGTTCCTAATTTCGTCAGGTGTGTAACTAAGGCAATACAATTGGATGCACCCCCCATATAATTAGTTATGTTAGAAACGTGTTATCGTTTCACAATTGAAGTGAAACTTCTTATTTGTCTACAAACTAACGTATGTCGCGTTTCTTTAAAGTTGTAGTAAAGTAATGTCAATTTTTGACTTGACTCCCGTCAGCTGTACGATGGAAAAATGTTTGTCAAATATTTGTGTCCATTGTCTCATATGTTTGCTTACAAAATAAGGTGCTGTGTCCGTGACTGCGTGCATTTTTTATCATTTGTTTCTATTATATTCGTTATAAGAAATACATTGTTGAGTTGCGGCAAAATGGATATCGTACTAATATTTTCCGTATTCAAATATCTAATTATATAAATTTCTTGATCGGTTGAACGATACAGAAGTTGGTGTGTTGTAGCTGCCTTTACACGAAGAGGGGGCATATCAACAGTAAGAATTATTTGTGAATGCACGTATGCATTTCTCCGCGTTCAATCCTGTACACTGCAATCACGAATTAAAGAGCATGTCGTGTAAAGTCAGCTATTCAATATCGAGTCAAATGGATAACGTAACCCCTTCACCACGAAAAACGAGTACGTGTGCGATTTGTTGGTATTTGGTTATACGATTTTGGAGTTAATCGCTTACAGATATACCAATATTCATTTCAACATATAGAATAGGTAGTAGATATGTAAAAGAAAATCAGATATGTTTGACTAAAAAATTTAATTTTGGTCAAACATATCTGATTTTCTTTTACATATCTACTACCTATTCTATATGTTGAAATGAATATTGGTATATCTGTAAGCGATTAACTCCAAAATCGTATAACCAAATACCAACAAATCGCACACGTACTCGTTTTTCGTGGTGAAGGGGTTACGTTATCCATTTGACTCGATATTGAATAGCTGACTTTACACGACATGCTCTTTAATTCGTGATTGCAGTGTACAGGATTGAACGCGGAGAAATGCATACGTGCATTCACAAATAATTCTTACTGTTGATATGCCCCCTCTTCGTGTAAAGGCAGCTACAACACACCAACTTCTGTATCGTTCAACCGATCAAGAAATTTATATAATTAGATATTTGAATACGGAAAATATTAGTACGATATCCATTTTGCCGCAACTCAACAATGTATTTCTTATAACGAATATAATAGAAACAAATGATAAAAAATGCACGCAGTCACGGACACAGCACCTTATTTTGTAAGCAAACATATGAGACAATGGACACAAATATTTGACAAACATTTTTCCATCGTACAGCTGACGGGAGTCAAGTCAAAAATTGACATTACTTTACTACAACTTTAAAGAAACGCGACATACGTTAGTTTGTAGACAAATAAGAAGTTTCACTTCAATTGTGAAACGATAACACGTTTCTAACATAACTAATTATATGGGGGGTGCATCCAATTGTATTGCCTTAGTTACACACCTGACGAAATTAGGAACAATAGCCTTAGGATACCGGCGGCTACGTCGGAGTTCGGACCCACGCTGGACATGACACCTCGGGGCTAAACGAAAACGTGCTCTAATCTCAGTCTCAAATAACTATCTCATACTCTCTGGAATGTAACATCTATTAACATAAATTCCTGCAACATTCAAAATTAATTGTTGTCCTGTAAACCTAATACATTCCCCGACTTTGTTTACGTGAAAATGTAAAACCTTTATTTTATTCATGTTCTTGCATTATTCGACCACATATTTTCTAACATTGATGGGCATTTTGATTAATATAATTCGGTTAATGCGCTGCAATGTACTTTACAAATAATAACATGAAACATGGATTCTGAATTATCACAAAAACTCCTTGACAATTATAACAAGTCGGCCGTTATTTTGCATACAAACCGACGTCATCATAAAACACTTTGTAGGCAATAATTCATCAATGCTAATAGTAGTAATATTTCTCAATAATAAGAAATGTTAAAAGAAGAACTATTCTAAGAACCACACGCTAAGTCATTAAACTTTGATATGTCTATAAAACCATAAGTTATATTCTCATTTTCTATCTCATATTCTCTAATTTACATGTTTTGACATTATAGTTATTTGTTATCTGTGAAACATTAAAATTATAGATTATATACGACCTAATAATTAAACTCTTTTAAGCTTTTTGTACATAACACCAACGCCGCAACGTATCCTTGTTGTGAGATACGTTTAGGTAACAGCTTTTTGTTACGTTGTAATTTTTACAAGCTTAATAACAGGGTGAGCGCTGAAGCGTATCGCCGAATTCGTTAATTTAACAATAACAAAAAACGGTCACGCACGTCACTTCCCGCCATTTTCAATGTCGTTATAATCTTTGACTTTAGAATGCGCTGATCTAGCCATAATGTGTACCTTTTTATTATAAAAAAAATGAAAACATTCAAATTATATTATGAAGGTTTTTGTAGTGATGTAGATTTGTGATAAGATTTAAATTAATTATTTTAAACTGTTAGTTATTTCGCATCAAAGTTACGCAGTATAATTTGTTATTATTAACATTTTTTACTTCGAATTATTTAGCAGACTTAGGAATAAAAGTTAGATACACCTAAGGTATATTGAAATCTGCATTTATATAAGATTATTTATTTTGAATCAGTTTTATAATTAGCGACAGTCCGAACCTTTATTCGTCATCAATTAAAATATAAAACTTAACATCAATACAACATACCCTAGTGCCGAGTTATAATAAAATGTTTAGTATAAAAACGGTTTTCATGTAAAAAAACACTTAGAGGAGTGGCAATTTTCACGGTGATCAATCAAACGGTGTTTGAGTTTATCGATCTCGGATATATACAATTTGATATGTTAAGTTTTATATGTTTGTAAAATTAAAGGTCTAATTTGTGTTGCGTACAACTTTGTTACGCCTGCAATTGTTTCTTTAGTATATTAAAATGATGTTTTATGTATTTTACTATTTTCCCCCTATTTATTTCCCCTATATATATTAGCAGTTATTTATTGATATTTTATTTATATACCATATCTTGCACTAGATTCCAGCCTAAAATGAGCGCTGAGTGTTTCTTATGACACTTTAGCATATGCTGATATGGACACCCTTTCATAATGCTGCGATGTGTAGATTTTTATCCACTTTTGAATACTTTGTATCGTATAATGAATAAACGATTTATTACTTATACGTATATAAAGAAGAGATAGTTAAGGCACACCGAATTTATGGCTTTTGCTTTTATAAGCACTTGTAACGTACTTTATAGATAGAATTACGTTGAGTTTTTGGTGGGATTTTGGAATGTCATGTAGTGAATTTTATTCATAATCTTGTGTTATTTGGCTCCATATTTTGTAATTTTGATGGTGTTTTACGAAATACAGTTTCGTTATTGTGTACAACTGAAGTGGATGAGAAATAATACCACGGCGCATGAATTCTGACTTCCACAAAAACTCTCTGGAAAGTTCTATCAAGACGGCCACCATATTGATATAACTACTTGACAATGGCGGTAATTATCTACTAGAAGATTGGTTGCCAAAAATAAAATAAAGAAGAATTGCGTTAGACAAAATAAAAATAAACCAATATTTTCGTTAATGTTAAAAAATAAAAATGTAGACACAGTAAAAAGTTTTTATTCTTAGATTTTTAAATAAGCTATGGATTAATTATAAGAATCATAGCCTTTGCTTTTATAAACACTTCTATTGTACTTAGATAGTGTTACGTCAATGACAATAAAGAATTAAAAAAAGAACAATATTGTCGATGATGCCAGTAAATAAAAACATAAACACAGTAAAAAGCTTTTTTATTTCTATATTTTTAAATAAACTATCTAATAATAATACGAATTACCACAGCATGAATAAAGAAAAATATAGACTAAAAAACGTGACGCGTTCGTGAAAACGGAATAAAACGTAAACAAAAAATAACCGATCGTTCACAGCGGGGCACGTCGATACATCTCAAACGCCTAATGATATCGCCTATCATAACTCATAGGTTAATAAAGATGTTTTTACTGATGTTTACATATCAATAGCTTCTATTAATTTGTACTTTTATTAACTACTTCTTTTTAAACTGTGCATTATACCCATTACAACCGTACAGATGTAATAATGATGATAACATTTAAGTCAATTAGAATGTTTGGTTAAAAGGTTTTTTATTTAACATTTAACGAGGAAACGCGGCCGTTGTTTATTCCATACAAACGTATTCCTCTGTTTTGTCCGTGGATATATTATCATTCAAATGTTTTTATACCGATACTACCTATACCTATACATCACTGTCATGCCATGTATATACGTTTTTAATCTTCTCGCAAATTAAATGTTATAAAAACTTCTAGTCTAATAAAAGTACTAAAATGGCCAGATTTATCAACGTTTTTAGACAAACAAATTTGACGACTATAATAAATAAATGAAAAACATACAGATCAGCTACACGCACAGCCAAAGTCCTTCTTAAATTGATTTTGAAGAAATTATTAAAATCAGCTCATTTTCCATGGAAAAAAAATGAGCATACAAAACCATGATTTCGTTTATTTTTTGTAGGTAAAATGACTCCAAATTACAGCTGTCTCTCTCACGCTCTATTTGATATATCCTGATCTATAATAATAATATATCTAAAAGTGAGATAGCGACAAACTCTACCTATTCTATGTAATTCTCGCAAACAGCGTTTCCTCTTATAAGCACTAACAATGTAACAATGTTGGCGCTGAAATAGAAGACACCATGTAATTATGACTCCAAAGCGCGTGTGTGTGCTTTTCTTTTAGGTAGATTTGACATGGTACAGAATTTCAAACACGACCAGCAAAACAACGCCTCTACACAGCTGAATCGGTTCAGTATTCTTAGTAACGTCTGCATGTACAAAGCGGGTAGCCGTATCAGGAAAAATCATTTTAGAGTAGGTGGTAAAGCCACGCTGAAGCTATTACTGGTTTCAGAGTTTTCGAATGGGTCGGCTCGCCTTTGATAGTACCGCCCTCTAATAGAAAACCGACTTGAAGTAACAGTGTGTGCATTGTTGCGTTTCGTTCGGTCAGTGAATACCATCAGGTGACCCACGTGTTCGTTTGCCACTAAAGGTATATAAAAAAAGTGAGAGCGCCGGAAGTCAACCTCCTTGCGACTCCTCTGGTGCTGCTAGTGTCTATGGACGGCGGCGATCGCTTAACATCAGGTGACACATCCGTTCCTTCGCCTATGCGTATGATAAAAAAAGTTCTATACCTCATAATGAAAAGACTCTTATAGAGTTCGCTTTGTTTTCTGTGTAAGTGTGCTATGTTATTTTTACTAGAAAACGATTTTAATCATAAAGTTGAAACTTTTTAAACAAAATGTTATATCGAATTGTGTCAAGATTGGTCAATTTTAACTACATATTTTTAATTTAACACTGGCAGTGTGTGGAGCAATTCAGAAAACTAGATTTCGCTCGCGGTTTTGCTCGCTTTTGGTAGATTTAACCGGTCCGTCGGGAATACTACTTTTCTTTTAAATAAAAGATACTATGTTAAGATAAGATACGTATAGTTGAGTGTATAGTTAAGATACTTTTTTGAATCATTGACAGCAATTGTGCTAAATTTAATCATGATCGGTTGAGTAGTTAAGGAATGAAAGCGTTACAAAGAAATAAACAAACAAACACGACTCATTTTCACATCTATAATATTAATAAGTATAATAGTAGTTAATTCTCTGTAATTATGCTATGGTTTATCAACATGGTTTCTAATACGCCCATATTTGTATTCGAAGCCACATTTTTTTTAAACGCTTAACAACGCTTAACATAGGTACACTATTAATAATAATGAAAATTTAAAATTATGTAACAGTAAATATTGACGAACATTAGGCAAAGGAAAAAATATGAATAAGAATAAATGAAAAAGTGAAAATAAATACATTTATAAAAACTAAAATTAAGGTATCGAAAAGAAAACAAGATGGCAAATATAATTAAGAATATTGAATTATAATTGACTAAATGTTGTTTAAAAAGTCATAGATATAAAATGTTATTGGTACATTGTACAACTCAGTTATGTATTTTAACCCTATAATCGACTGTCGGCTAATTTATCACATATAAAAACATATACAACCCTAAATACATTGCTATCAATTTACAGGATCTATAAAAAAAATTCATCACACCGTCGTGTTCTCGTAAAATTAGTCGAATTACTAAAAAAAAACTCAAAAGGATCATTTCCTTTGCCTTGTGTTGTCATAAAAACTTAAACCCCTACTATAAATGTGTACAAGTTGAGAAGAGGCTCGAGAATCTCATTAGAATATCACGTTAACTCCTCCTAGAATTGGGTTCGTTAATAACTTAGGGAATAGTAAAGTTTTTATGGTTATTTAACTTCTTATTAGGAGTAAAGGCGATCGTCTGTAAGTTTTATAGTAATCTTTTTACATGTTAAGCCTAGCACACACTGTGTTTGACCGAGGACCAATTATAAAGACCGCAAAATTATACGATAAAAAAGAACGTACTAACGGTTTTCGTATGAGGATTTCATATGAATACAAAATACAAGGATGAACAATCAATATTAATTGCTATGTGTACTAAGCTTTATTTCACAGCTCGACCACGCGCTCTCCAATAATTAATTGGTTTATTTTTAAAACTTCTTTATTAATTGAGTTGAACTAGTGTCAACGATGACTGGCCAGTATTTGTTTACTATCGACGTGATTTATCTTAATTCAATCTGAGAGTTAGGCTCGACACACACTGTTCATCACAATAAATTCCGGTATGATCCATTAGAACAATTGCACTGTTTTTCGTTTGTTATAACAACGCTTTTCGAATACAGGTTGAAGAAAAACATGTGTGTGTGTGATACCTAAGTAATAAGCAAAACCTAATATTTTCAACTCTATCAGACGGTATACCTTTAAACCATATACGTAAGTTGACATTTAAGTTACCGCAAAACAACCTACGCTTTACTTGCAATCAAATGGCCTTGTGCACTATTAAAGCTCAAATGTATCAGGGAGTTTTTAGCGGGATTTTAGTCTAGTGTAGATTTTAGTGTAGTGAATTTTATTTTTTATTCATAGTTTTGTGCTATTTGATATTGCTTATTCTGATTTGATATTTGTCTATACTTTGTCATATTGATAGTGTTTTACGTAATATAGTTTGGTTATTATGCATAAGTGAAGTGAATGGAAACCCGGACCTATACATATAATAAAATGGAAGTGTCTGTATGTAATATCAAAATTTTTTTTTTACTGATTGGGTATGAAAGTATACACGATATTGATAAATGAGTTGCATTTTTTTTAAATTTCGTCTGTCTGTCTGTTTGTTTCGAGTGATCTCCGATTTTGACGGGAATTTAACTGACAGATAGCTAAAATTACAGCGTGTTACTTGGGCTACTCTAATTTAGACTAGCTGTCAACTGTGGCTTCGCCCGCAGTACTATATCTAAAACGGTTGGCCTGATCTTCACGAAACTTTCACTGGCAGATAGCTAACCTTATAAAAAGTAATTCAAGCGATTTTAGCTTATACTAGCTATTACCCATGTATTTGTCTGCAGTGCTATCTCCAAAACGGTTTGACCGATCTTCACAAGACTTTCACTGGCAGATAGCTAACCTTATAGGAAGTAATTTAGGTTATTCTATTTTAGACTAGCTGTTACCCGCGACTTCTTCCGCATGAAATTTAGCTATATGTTGTTCACTGTAAACGTGTGCGTTGTACAGGACTCCAAGAATAAATATAATTGAAATTTATATATCTGTATCTAGGTATGTAATTTGAATGATATTGTCTTTTCGGTCATTTTGACGGCTATACTGATTTATTGACTGCGCTTTCAATACATAACTCAGGAACCATAGTAACATATAAGAATATAGTATCGAGTTCAATGAGCACTATTTAAATTGGCAAATATTAAAAACTGCTTATGACAGATAGAAAGTTGTATATCTTGATTTACATTTATGCAATATTTCAAGACGTCAGCTCATTCATTGTATACAATTCAACATTATAATTATTAATAGTAATTTTGAAGACAGAAGGGTTCTTTCTAAAAAGATATTATACCATAAACGTATTACTTATTGACAATATGGGCATATTATATCATCATAATAACATCTATAATTCATTGTTTCATTAATTCCTTATATAGTGTAAGTGACCACTGAGGTAGTTATATGGTGGATTAGGGTTCTAAATATGTTGGCTGATGACAAACCTCATTTGACACGCTGTTAGTATTTATATATCTAACGTATACGTAACATGTAAGTGGCGTGCGTGTCGTACTTACAATCGTTTCTAGAGAGCTTTTTTATAATTGTACATGGTTTCACAATTTTATATTTCTATGAATCAATTTTTAAAAAACGCGTGCTGATCTGCGGTTACAGCTAGCACTCACATAACACGGAACATGAATTCTGGGATGCCACAAAAACTCCCTGGAAAGTTCTAACAAGGGAGCCACCATCTTGTTGGAATATGGAAATGCTCACACGTCACTTGTAATATTATTAATTACTCGAGAATGGCAGTAATAATCTGGAATATAGGTTGCCAAAAATAAAGAACGTATCAGAAAAACAATACACGATCGACGATATTAATATCGATATATTAATACGTGAAGCCCAAACTTTATGTCCCTTTTTAACGGAATTGCGTGAACGGATGAACGTGAAACTTGGCATAGTTAAAGTTTATATGGAGGAGAAGTGCAGAAAGCTATTTATTTTATATAAAATGCATTAGAAGTACATTAGATTAATTAAATATGCATTACTCACACTACTGCTTCAATTTTACACAACATATGTAACACACATGTAAATAAAAAAGACATTTTGACATCTGTCAATAAAGTATTTCAATAAAGGTTGTGAAGGAGGTTGCTATGCTCGACTGTATGGATTATTTTACTCTTACGTTCCAATTACCCTTTTTCATTCTACATTCAACTTTAAAAAATCAATAAGATATGGTCATATGTCGACCACTGGGCGCCCACTAGTAATACTAAATAGGAGTTTTTGGCGGGATCTTGGAATGTCACATAGTGGTTTTTGTATTTTATTCATCATCTTGTGTTATTTGGCTCTATATTCTGTAATATTGGTGGTGTTTTACGTAATATACTTTGGTTATTGTGCACAAGTCAAGTGGATCGGAAATAATACCGCAGAGCATGGATCCTGACTTACCACAAAAACTCCCTAGAAAGTTCTAACAAGACGTCCACCATCTTGTTAGTTCATTGATATGATCACCAAAAAAATCGCAAATCACATACAAATCTGTTGCTTAGTTTAGAATAATTCAGGAAACACACAAACAGACACGAAAAGCCACTTTCTTTTATTATGTTTATAAATCGATGTTATAATGTAACTGGAAGAAAGAAAGATACATTTATTAAATAATAACATAAAATTATATAAAACCTGCTGTATACACATACATATGGAAGAAATTTCGAACACACGGACAAACCTACACTACAGTTTCAAATTAATATAGATATATTCATGCTAAAATGTAACCCAGTACTGCCTATATACAAGTTACCTATTACATTTCACGAAACTGCGAAATTCGATATCACTTTAAAAAACTGCGCATTAGCTCAAAGATCACATTGACGAAACCAATTTGTTTAACTTTTTTTAGGCGCGCGGTATTTTTGATAGGACAAACTTATAATTTTGCCTCATGACACGCCAGTAAGCAGGACCGATCCTATTACGCTTGCACGGCTTGTATCAGTCTAGCGACGTGTAGTATAACGGCTTGTGTACATGTAATATTTATATTTTGTATGTATGTATGTTTGTATGTATGTGTACATGTAATATTATATTTTGTTTTACGCAGCCCATCATGTTTCATGAAGTACTTAATAAACTGTATAAAGATGTATATAACTATTTATTGCAGTTTTAATTTATAATATATGAAATTTAAATAGTTCACACTATAATTGATTTGAAAACTCAAAAAAGACCACAGTTATTTTATTACTAGATATTCCCGCGACTTCATCCACGTGGACTTTGAGCTAACGCTAATACGCAGCGAAATCTCTCAAAACGAAAAAAAAAACGATTTTGAAACATTCGTCATTGATGCTCCGCTCTTATTTGTCTTAGCATGATGATATATAGCCTATAGTCTTCCTCGATAAATAACCTATATAACACTAGAAGAATTTTTCAAATCAGACTAGTAGTTCCTGAAATTAGCACGTTCAACCAAACAAATAACCTCTCAACCTTAGAACCTCGATAAGTTAAAGTCCAAGGGAAACACAAAATATTTTAGGTTATAGAGGTTTTAAGTTATCAAGGGTCTATGTTAGGGATAGGTTAATATACATACATGTATGTACATATGTATGTACCCTTGTTCCTATTTTTACTCGAATGCGTCAGAAGGATCGGTTCAATAAAATACAGAAATTTAAATAATCATATTTAATTATTCACAATGCACATTGCCGGTTTAGTATACTTAAAAAAGTCTGTGATTTTCTTTTGTTTTAAACAATTCACAGTTTCTAAATCGATTTGATTTTCAATGACAAATAGAGAGGAGAATACATTATGCAAGCAATAAATACCGAAACCTTTTGTTTTGCACACTCGTTCAAAATGACTCATTGACAAACAATTTTATGTTATAGAGGTTGTGGAAACATTTCTTTAAGTTACTGAGGGCCAATATAGAGATTACTTATTTAAGTTAAAGAGGTTGCAAATTTTAAGTTGTAGAGGTTTTGGGCTCTGATGGGAAGGGAACATATTATTTTTTGAAGTTATAGAGGTTTTTAAGTTACCGAGGTTTGAGTTATCGAGGTTCTTCTGTATTAGTATAGTATAGTAGTAGTATATATTACTATATTTATCTCGTACTTAACTCGAGCTGTCATTCAAATTACAATAACTTTTGATAGAGTGGACCGATTTTAATGAAACAAAAACTAAGTTACTCTCGAAGATATGCCTTTTTTCTTAGTAAGTTTTTATCGTGAATCCAGTACTTAAGCAGTGATGCGTGTTCATACAAACAGACAGTCAGACAGATAGACATTTCTGAAAATGATTGAAATTATCTTTCTAGGTTTCTAGGTTTCTTATTCCTAGAGACCTGTAACAATTTTTTTTCACGAAAATCAAAAAAATACAGTCTGGTTGGATTTACATTCTCATTATATCTTATATGTATAGAAGAAGATTGTGAGTTGCAACTTCTGTCGGCAATCCTTATGAATGCGACGACTTTTTGTTTTAAGAAACTTTTTCCCATTATGCGTTCTAATATGTAAGTTTTGTTCTCATCGCCATCAAAGGCATAGACGCAACCGAGAGGCGGAACTCAATTAATAAGCGCATTCCGAGGCAGTGAATAGCGCACGAATCAAACGCACTTAGAATTACTGAACGGCTAAGAAAACCATTAACGGGAAGTTTGTTTCGAATTAATGTTTGCACGTAATTAAATCGCTTTTGTTTATTGTTACCAATGACTTATATATAAATAAGTAGCTGGCCCGGCAAAGCGTTGCTGTGGCTCAGTTGGAAATTCAAAATTAAAACGTGGCACCATCTATGCGATATCTTTAACAATATATCCTATAGTTTTCTATCAACAAACTCATTTAAAGCGCCATCTATCCGAGAATGATGATATTATCAATTAATAACAATAATCAACATTGAGAATAATTTAATTTGTAATTAAAAAATATTGAAGCCATTAATCGAAATATAAATTACCCTATCTCTCAAGTTGAACCAAATTATACATATCGACTTTCGTGAAGATCGGTTGTGTAGTTGTAGAGTTCATCGTGGACAAACATCATGACACTGAGTTTTTATATATTTAGATATTAGACTACAGATTTGAAACAGAAACTCTTTCGTAAATTCGAAGGGCGTACCTGAAGAATTCATAATGTTTAGACCATTACTTTTCAACATGTGGGTTGAAATAGGTGATCGCAGAGATATCATCATCATCAGCCTGTAAGAGACCCACTGCAGGACCATAGGCCTCTTCCCGAAGGATACATCAAATATAAACTAACGCAAGCGAAGTTACGAGCAAAAGCTAGTATATTGTATAAATCTAAAGGTAAACGGATCCGCTTGTTGATGCAATTCCCTTTATTACCACAAAACTAACAGTAAACTAAACTGCAGTTTAAATTACTTCCTTCGTTCACTTTAACGATGAAGGTTATATAGCAAAACAGCTTTAGTTTATTAAAAATATAAAAAGAAACCTGTTGTCTATAGAAATATAATAACTGTATAAATAAAAATCTTCAATGAAGCTGAATGTCAAGATGTCATTCGAAATGTCATCTAAAAGCGTTTTATGATATAAAATTAGTGTTTTTGGCGGGATCTTGGAATGTTATGTAGTGGATTTTATAATTTATTCATAATCTTGTATTATTATGAACAAACGCATACCGGGGTATATATATTAAATATTTATAAAAATCCTAATATTCAACCGCAGCGCCACCGACTTGGTTCAATTGTGAATCTAAACCATTCTTGAATCCATGAATACACGAAAAATTTCATCAAAATCTGTCCAACCGTTTAGGAGGAGTCACGTACAAACGGACAGAAAAATTATATATACATATAAATATAGAAAAATGTAACATTGACACGAAATAGCACGTAAAACACAATTGTCTATTAATAAAAATAAAGTGTGTAAAATGTACTGAATAAAAAGGAATGAAGAGGTTTCGCTTTGATTATTTATCATTTTCTCGAAACGAATGAATAACAAAATAAAATATATAATTATTATACTTCTTACATAATTAATATTATAAATGCGCATATGAGCTCGTCTGTTTGTTACGCTATCACGCTTTAGCTTTTCAACCAATCATCGTGAAATTTTGCATATACACGTATCAGGAATACATACAAGGTGGCTTTCACTGAAAAAGAATACTGCAGTTTATAGAGGACACATCAAATCTAGATTACCGGGAACGCCGATGCTAGTTGCAATATAAAACAATAAAAACCTGAAGTTATTCCAGCGGCTTCATTTGAAACGTACATTCTTACAACACGCCGTCTCACTAAACTGTCTAATAAAACGGCCGACTACTTATTTACTCTGAGCAATAACATTAAATAAGGCTGTTGACACAATAAAAGGACTCGAATAACACCGACCGCTTTAAATATTTTACGTTTATTATTGAACTCGCACCTCATTCGGCCTGAATTCACAGCTGTATCAATATAACTGTGTCAATAATTTCGTTTTTCTTTTTAGTACAGCAAACATAGGTATTACTAATCTTTAATAGGTCTGGTCAAAAACAAGAATACTTTATCCAATTTATACTATGACGCTTATGAACGTCAGGACTGGTTCAGAGAACAAACCAGTCATCAAGGAGCACCGGCAAACATCAAAGATCAACTTGTCCCCACCTGAAGTTACTATCCGCCAAAACTATAATATGCTTTAGGACTTTATTTTAGAGTCTATTATAGACAAAATGAAGATGGGCAGGACGTGTGGCTCGTACCCCAGATAACAGATGGACAAAAACTGTAACTCTGTGCAACGGGTCTCACAGATATAGAAGTAGAGGAAGGCCAAAAGCTCGATGGAAAGACAAACTACAATCTATAGCTGATAGGAGACAATCTATAGACACTGCGAGGAGTCGCGACACTTGGCTTTCTCTGGAGGAGGTCTTTACCAGAAAAGAGGTCCACGAAAATTAATGAAAAAAAATGCATTTAAACAAATGTAACAATGTAGTCTTGTCTGTCCGGGCAGAATCTATTATGAGGTGATTTTTTCTGACAGATAGAGAAATTTTCAAAGTTACATCTTATAAATCAATACACTTCTCCACATGAGCGAAGCAGCAATGATAACAATTAACAAAAGTAACTAAAAAAAAACGGGAAGTATTATCAAGTAACTAGCGGGCCCGGCAGACGTTGTCCCGCCCTAATTATAAAAAATTCCGGGACAAATTGTACACCAAAACGTTCCTCGTGAATCACTTTATCCACTGATGAAAACCGCATAAAGATTCGTTCAGTAGGTTTTGAGTTTATCGCGAACAGACAGACAGACAGACGCGGTAGGGGACTTTGTTTTATACTATGTAATAAAAATAATGATAATGACAAAACCATTAACACATTTAAAAGACTTTTCAATAGTGATCTATATAAAAAAGTTAAATGTCAGTAAGGAAAGTTAGAAGCATCTGCGAGAAAGAAGTTTTTTTTATATTATAGAAGGCAAACGAAAAGACGGGTCACCTGATGGTAAGTGATCACTGCCGTCCATAGACAGTAGCAACACCAAGGGAGTTGCAAGTGCGTTGCCAGCCTGTGTTTAGGGGGAGGCAGGAGTTGGGGAAGGGGGAGTGGGGAGGAGGAGATGGTCCTCCGGCGCTCTCATTGACCAAACGAAACGCAACAACAAGCACTGTTACTTCACGTCGGTTTTCTGTGAGAGAGTGTTACTACCCCGGGGGAGCCGACCCATTCATGCTGAAACCACTAGTAGCTTCAGCGTGGCTCTACCACCTTAGCAGTAGCAGTAAGTAGCAGGTTAATCCAGTTGTGGGAGTTTTTAGCGGGATCTTTGTTTGTCATGTAGTGGCTTTTATATTTTATTCCTAATCTTGTATGACTTGACACTATATATTGTAACATTGGTGGCATTTTACTTAATATACTTCGGTTATTGAGTGAAGTGTACGGAAAATAGGTACTACGGAGCATGAATTCTAAGATGTCACAAAAAATGGATTCTAACAAACGGGTCCTCATTTTGTTAGAACATTCACACATTATTACAAGACACTATTACCTACTCGACAATGGCAGTAATAATTAAAAAAATTGGTTACCAAAAACAACATATACAAAAAACTAGTTGTAGATATTAGATAGTAGTATGTTAGTATGTTCCATGAACACATTTTGGTAAGTCCATCTCTCCAACTTTACACTATAAGTATATTAAAGCAAGTAGTGCTAACAACACTCCACATTATGTAGTCCGCGTATACCGCGACCCATTATACAGCGAAGTCCTTCGAACTATTGACAGTTTTATACAACTCGACTATCATATTAAAACACTATAAGTCACTACTTGCAGTAATGTTTAAAAGGAAGTAGCGTAGTTAACATACATTTATAAAGCTATGAGTCAAAAGACAAAGAGTCCTTAATACATTCGTATTAGATAAGAAATAAAATCACTCTCACTGTCTTATTGGAAAATCTGATGACAAAACTTTGATGGCAATCCGCGCTTCGAGACGTAACCCATTCCACAGTTCTAATTCTGAATGTGAACGAACAAATACGTGTATGTAATAAACACACACTAAAACACTATTTTTTAAAATTGTAAATGACCATTAATTAATTAAGAGCATTAGAAATCGCTCGTCATGTTTGTAGTAAAATTTAAAAAGAAACAATTACTTTTAATAAATACATATGCTTATAAAAAAGGATAACGATCTATTTTGGCTAAGAAAGAAGAGTAAAAAAATGTTCTAATTGTATCTACCGAGGTCGCTGATTAAGTAACAACACTCGCAACGGACCGTAACAATCTAACAACTAATCAATGGTTCGTACAAAACGATGCAAATGAACGCGAAGTGGGTTCGCGTTCTATCGCCGTAATATCGAATAGACCACAACACTGTAAATACTAATAGTAAAACAAACAAACCTCTATAGAGAGTCGTTGGCCCTGCAGCGTCCGAAATGTTCGATATGAGAAAAATAAACAAAATCACAGTTATGAAGAAACACTTCGTAACGGGCACGGTGTTTACGACACCGGTGGGTTTCGATCGTGGCGATGCAACGTGAGACGTGCGCAAGCGCCGGCCGTTCCGCGCTGACTAGCGCACCACACAATATAAGTGAACGTAGTTTGACCTTCCTGCCCACAGAGCCTAGCAGTAGCCTTTTACCTTTAAGATTCTTGTCCCAAAAACTATGACCTTCCTATAAACCTAAGACAGGAATTATATCTATTAATCTCTCCAGTTTGAAGAACTTAAACATAAGTTGGGGGAGCGTTGAACGTAATTAAACATAAATATATTATGTGGTAGGATTCAAAATAGAAAAAAAATAAAAAAAGTGGAGGCAGGCATAAGGACTGCTGACAGAAAAGAAAACTTGTGGAGTCTTGATCCCTCACGACGCAGTGGGCGACCCTTAGGAAGGGCAGCACCTGTCGGGGTAGCAGACGTAATGCCGATAAGACAGTCCCTGATACCCCAACCAAAAGGTGTAAGAAGGTACCATAAGTTTTTAGTCCGTGTGAATCGGATATAACTCATCCACAGGTGCCCAGCGGGATAAATATCCGTTGTGGATCTCCCTATGTAAAATAATAGTTACATCAACCTCTTTTTGTCGCGGTACAATAAAAAAAAGTGAGGGTTCTTCGTCATGTATTATTGTTTTGATAATGAAAACTATAGTACTACTTCAGCTTCTTCTTTTCTTCCAATTTTCTCAACCATCCGTTAATTCAGTACTCGCACCTTTTAAACACTTATTATCTTTCTTACTATCTACACTTGTATTATAAAGCGGTAATGTTTGTGAGTTTGTGACGTTGTAGAGGGTAATTTCTGAGAGGGATCTACTAAACCGATTTTGAAAATTTTAGCAATAGAAAGCCACGTTATTTGTGAGTGTCATAGGCTATATATTAACACGCAAAATGAAAATACTTTTTTATGAAAGTCAGATTTGCAAAGTAAGTCGGAGAAAAATAGTCGAATGAAAACGTTTCTTACGAAGGCTGCCTTAACGATGAGAGATATGTGATTGATTTCCAGAGAAAAGTTGTAGAGCCTGATAATGCCTACAAAAAAGCGATAACATATGTCTAACTTTTATATTTAAGTCACAAAACATAGTTTTTTATAAATGTTTACCGCCCAACGAATTGTCACGGGTCAGCTACTTCTTCCATACCTTCTTCGGTCTTCCTAGAGGAAGTAGTAGTAGGCTACTGCTCTAGTGGTTCCTGGTAATAGACTGTTATATCCAACCACCTTTATAATTAACCTTCCGTTCTTTGTTTGCAAATGAATGTTGTCGAGGCGGCAACACTGGTAGTGTCCCTACGTCCAAGGGAGAGGGTGAAATATACTGCGGGGACGAGGATGCGCGGGTGATTCGGCGCCTCACTCATTATTGTATCGTTCGCCTATGAGCACATATATATTGTATTCCTTTCACATATTCAAAGAATATTAAAAGTTACATCATTCTGGTCATTACATCTGGTCGTCCCACGTTTTAGACTTAGCAAAACCAGTATTTTTTTTTATTATTGCATTGCAAAGTGACTGTACTGGGTAAGCACAGTACAATCCAAAAATAATGGCGACCATCGAGAGACACACTATCCATCGCCGGTCGCCGCTGTCATGCCGGCCTGCGAAAAGCTGGATATGCACAGGCTGATCCCGAAACGCGACCCGCAGAAGCGAATCACTATGACGGGCTTTTCCGCCATATACATGGTGGTTGCGACCCAGTCAGGCTGTAGAACCCTACCACCCCGCTTTTGCCATTGCCTCGTTCGTTACTCAGCAGGGTGCACCACGTGCAGGTGAGGTTGGCTTGGGTGTTTCAAGTCTTATGATGTTATTCGACACCCCATTACACCACAATTATAACCACCCAAATTAGGTAATAGTTTCTTAGGTAATAGTATTAGGTTTTACAATAAAGTCCCAAAACATTTTACCAATTTGCCGGACTATAAGATTAAGCGCCATGTCAAGCGGGTTTTAGTGTCGAAAGGCTATTATAGAGTGGATCAATACGTGAACGATGTTGACGTCTGGAATTGACTCCTCCTGTATTGTAACGTATAATGTATTCGAAATATATATATACGTTAAAAAGAAGTACCCGATCGAGTTGTTTGCCGGTTCCTCTCGATGACTGGGTTGTTTTCCAAACCGGTGGTAATTTTTGACATTCATAAGCGCCTTATTAGGGCCTAAACTGAATAAAGTATTTTTGATTTGATTTGATTCCACAAAACACCTCTACGATGCCCACAATGTTGCTAAAATTTTCTTAAATTATTCTTATAAATCCAGAAGTGCTATAAGCTATGTTATACTTCTATACTTTTTATTAAAACTCAATTATTAATTTAAAAACTAAACTGTGTAGATTTCCGTTATGAAGTATTCTATCATAGACAATTATATGTGGAATTTTCATGAAATATTATACTAAATTCGCAACAATATTAATTTCTGATATAAATAATAATGCCCGAAATGTTATCTATAAAGAAAATTATAAATAAAATGAAAACATTAAAACCCGAGTAACGTCAGATGTTTTCCGTTCGTGAGTAATAAAAATAATGCAAGAATCAAGTTTTTCAACCTTTTTTTTGTTGTGCTCTACGTAAAAACGGTTTTACATGTAAACAACACATTTGTAATTACTGTCCAAACATTAATGCCTTTATTAGAGAAGACATAGTTGTTGTTAATACATCTATACATATAATAAAACATTAACAGAACGAAATCTGTACATTGATATCTTAAAGAAAAAAAAATACTCTGGTGGTGCTTAAAATCAAGGATAGAAAACATTTTTTTTAAATTTGTCTATGTCTGTCTGTTTGTTTGGACACGCATCACTGCTAAAATACTGCGTTCATGAGAAAACCTCTTGATGATAATCATAAATCATATCTTCGAGTAACAGTTAATCTTAGTTTAATTAAAAACGGTTTGGTCTATCAAAAGTTATTATACTTTTAATGACGACGCAACTTAAGTACGAGAGAAAATTAGATAAGTAGATGGATTCACATTCAGGTGACTTTATTAATCACTGTTTTTTTACATAACGTTTCGGGCGAGGTAGTGCGGTGAAGCTGTTAAGACCTTGCTTGGTAAATAGTGTATTCAGTTCGAAAAAAAAAAAAAAGTTTCAGGCGGATGAAGTCGCGTGCACAGCTAGTAAATATATAATATAGTGAATGTTTTATTCACCAAGAACTATTTCATAACAGCCTATGTAATTTTTTATGCGATTGGAGGCAAACAAACATTCGTCGTATATACTAGACCAACGCTGTTTATATAATTTACAATTTTAATGTTGTCTATAATTTTTAATAGAATTTCAAATTTGTTATATTGCGACAGTTTAATTATGCATATAACTGTTAATCTATACTTTGTACTTGTACCTTTCTATAAAGACAAAATACTTTGATGCGGAACCCTCGACCCTCTAATACTCAGCCATCTTATTTTTATGAAAAGTTTTATCACAGCCCCATAGAGTAATCCACGATATAAATATATACATAAAATATGCCGACAGCAAATAATAACAGATTTTAGGTACAATCTATATAATATATCTATAATTACATAACGATATTAAACCTTCATTCAAATAGCTATCAATAAGACTATATAAGCTATAATAGCTATGAATGACGTCATAAACTGACAAAATAAAATCACAGCAAATGATAGGAAACAAAAATATAGCCACAGTAGATGCGCTGCGCCGCCGGCTACCGGTCTTTAAGCAGACAAAAAAAAACGATTTCCTATCGCCACTGGGTTGGTGCTTTTTTCTCGGAACATTTAAACTATTAAATTTATTATCAAATTATAAAAAAAAAACTCTTCTAATGGGAGATTATGTGAACCAGCATTTAAATATAACATTTAGACTGTTTTCTTATAACACTAGGTTATTAAAGATTGCTAAGAAAAATGTATATACCTATATTTTTATTTACATAATATGTAGTAAATGTAATAAACCTAACGGCGTAAATAAGAAATAATCTTTTTGCTTATAATAAAATCTTTACAAATAAAGGAACTTTCAATTTGATGTGTTTAAAAATAAATACCTTAATAACCATACATTTTATTGCGCATTGTTAACAAAGGTTTTTAATCATTTTATATCAAGCCAACCGCAAAGGTTTGAGTCCAAACCGGCAAAACTTACTACTTCTGTTATCACGGAATATGATCCAAAACGTTTTGAATGATATTGGTGTACCTTTTTTATACCATACGATATAAAATTGAAAGTATTGTCATTATTTACAAAATAGTTTTCTAGGAAAATAACAAGTGTAAAATATTACAACTAAAAATACTACGAAAAATTTTTTTTGGCTTACTCTGAAAAAGTTATGTGAATTTTAATGATCGTTATTAAATATTTACCGGGGATTTAATAATCTGCTATTTAGTCTTGCATGTTTACGTATCTACTGTGCCCATTTGTGTAATATATTTGACGGTTGCACACTGCGCGAATCAATAAATATTATAAAACAAAATCAGTACCTATACATGTATGTCTGTGTGTTCGATTTTCATTAAGATATGAACAAGAATTTGAGCTGGACCAATCTTTGCTTCACATATGAACATGGGGAGCAAGTAATTTGGTTGAAATTAATACCAACAGATATACGCGTTTAAAGATCCTCATTTACCCCCTTCCAGCTCTTCAAAAAGTCTCGCTCACAATGTGAGACAGTCTCAATATCTTAGGCATAGGTATTTTCAGCAACCTCAATCCCAGGGATTACATCGAGAGCGTGATCTTCACTGCAACGTGAAACTGCGTGCAACTTCAAGCGCAACGTGAAGAGACACTTACGCAGGCCGGCATGACAGCGGCGACCAGTAATGGATAGTGTGTCTCTAGGTGGTCGCCATTGTTTTTGGATTGTACTATGCTTACCATCAGGTATAGTGAAGACATCTTGGCGAGCTATAATAAAAAAAAAGTGCGTGCGTACAAAATACACATGTCAGAAGTGAAACTTCTTTGGCGAACTAATTTATAAGTCTTGTTTATATTTATACAAACAAGAAAAAAGAATAAAAAGTTTTTTTATTTATTTAATCTGCGTTTACTGCAAATGACGTCACTTTCGTTGCATACCTGCGAGACATTACATCTGTAAAAATTTTACCCTCATGCGCCTAAAGAAGTTTCACTTCAAAAACCGGAGTGGGTTTAAATGTGTATTACATGCATATTAAATTTATAAACAGTAAAGAAAAATCGATGCATTTTTATCAAGCCGCAAAAACATTCTTCGGGTGTTTAATATTAGAAATGCGAGTTTGAGTTTGTTTCTTTGTGTTGTTTTATGCCTTAATTACTGAGCTAATCATCATAAAATATTGTACATAAATTGTCAGAGGTACTGAAAACACGATAGGATAACTTTTATCAAAAAAAAAGTACTAGGTGTGTATATATACGGGATATGTTAAATCTACTTCAACAATAGCGAATTTGCAAGAAAAGCTAGTGAACTATTAATGATAACATTTTAAATAAGTGATTAGATTGTACATTTATATCTAAATAATTTAAACACTTCCGAGACCACATTATTTTGATCATAGCAAGGTGAAGTCGAGTCGGGCAGATATAAATATCATAAATAAAATATTAGGGTTGGTTTTTATGAGTAAAATAAAATATGACCGTAAATTATTAGGTAAAGAAAGACGATGAAAGTGAAATTTTTGTACTACAGTTAAACATTTGAATTAAAAAAATATAACAAAAAGCCAGCGTTACACAGCTTTCCCCGGCTATTACCTAACCAAATACCGGCCGCATCCGATGTTCATTATCATCGGTAATCATACAAGAACCGGTATTTTCAACACTCTACCCGACACAATGTTTATCCCCACCTCTTTTCGTCACACAAAAAGATGGGGGATCAGAATTTCAAAGTCACCCATGAGAAGTTTCTACCGTGTTTCCATGTTGTTTCCCTCAGTAAATGCAATTTTTATATTATTATCGATTACTTGCAAACTGAGAAACAATAACATAATATGAATCCAAATAAATACTCAGAGCAAGTATCATCTTAACAATTTTTGACAGCCTTTTTTTTAAACTAGTAATATTCGAGTACGCTGTCAAAGTTAAATCCTTCAAAATTTCTGTGTTTATGAATTTCAGTAGCAAATTATTTCATAATTCTTGGTTAATTACGTTAATAAACAATAAAATAGTCCCCTCATTTGGTATAAGAAATGCACAATTTTCGTAAATTTATTACCAATACAAGTAAGTTTGTAGGTTATATTTTTATTTATATAAAAAGTTGGGCCAGTGTACAGAGTATTATACTTTTTTTTATATAATGTATGTATGTATATAGCATTTCAAAATGTCAGTAAACTTTAACTTTTATTCGTTCATATTTTATAAAGAGTTATAATAATTATCTAATCAAATTTATTTTATTTATAACTTGACCTATATTGTGCTGAACGGAATTCTTTTTTTTCAGTAAGAAAACAAACAAAATGCTTTCGACCGTCACATATTCAGAACATTACCCGATGCACTTCCACCATAGACCATCATACCCCAGAACAAGTCACTAAACCACAGTTCACAGTGCCCAAAGGTGTTTTCGGGCAAGCGACATGTCACACTCACCCGCATTTAATAAAGCCGCCCCATTTGACTTGTGGAATAACTCAGATGGAATATAGAGAGAGGAGAGAAACGTTGGTCAGTAAATTAGTTGCTGAAGTGGATAATATGCATAAAACACACATAGTAAGTATTGCAATATATTATTACTATATTCTTAAAATTGTCTGCACTCATCATTAAGCATAAAATAAAAAAATATTTGAGAGTAGGCAACACTGCTTTCTAAAAACAATGGTGACAACTGAACCATGAAAACGTAAAAGAAGATAATGTCAAAGGGTCTATTTTAAAAAAAATCATGGAAGTCATAAGGAGTGCCGACAGAAGTGCAAACTCAAAACAATGGAATTTAAACTGTGTTCTCTTTTGAATTTTTAAATTAATTATTTAAATTACATAATTTGTAAATTAAAATTATTATCATTCGTTTGGTTTTCACAGCTATTGGCACTCCGAACAATCACACATTTTTATACAATTTATAATTAAGATATGATAGGCTGCACAATCTCATTACTGTAATCTGTTGAAGCTGTTAAGACCTTGCTTGGTCAATAGCGTAGTCAGTTCCAAAAAAAAAAACAATCCTATTACATAATATCAATATTAGATATATACAGGTTCGTAGGATAGTATGTATATAGCATTTCAAAATGTCAGTAAACTTTAACTTTTATTCGTTCATATTTTATAAAGAGTTATAATAATTATCTAATCAAATTTATTTTATTTATAACTTGACCTATATTGTGCTGAACGGAATTCTTTTTTTTCAGTAAGAAAACAAACAAAATGCTTTCGACCGTCACATATTCAGAACATTACCCGATGCACTTCCACCATAGACCATCATACCCCAGAACAAGTCACTAAACCACAGTTCACAGTGCCCAAAGGTGTTTTCGGGCAAGCGACATGTCACACTCACCCGCATTTAATAAAGCCGCCCCATTTGACTTGTGGAATAACTCAGATGGAATATAGAGAGAGGAGAGAAACGTTGGTCAGTAAATTAGTTGCTGAAGTGGATAATATGCATAAAACACACATAGTAAGTATTGCAATATATTATTACTATATTCTTAAAATTGTCTGCACTCATCATTAAGCATAAAATAAAAAAATATTTGAGAGTAGGCAACACTGCTTTCTAAAAACAATGGTGACAACTGAACCATGAAAACGTAAAAGAAGATAATGTCAAAGGGTCTATTTTAAAAAAAATCATGGAAGTCATAAGGAGTGCCGACAGAAGTGCAAACTCAAAACAATGGAATTTAAACTGTGTTCTCTTTTGAATTTTTAAATTAATTATTTAAATTACATAATTTGTAAATTAAAATTATTATCATTCGTTTGGTTTTCACAGCTATTGGCACTCCGAACAATCACACATTTTTATACAATTTATAATTAAGATATGATAGGCTGCACAATCTCATTACTGTAATCTGTTGAAGCTGTTAAGACCTTGCTTGGTCAATAGCGTAGTCAGTTCCAAAAAAAAAAACAATCCTATTACATAATATCAATATTAGATATATACAGGTTCGTAGGATACTATGTGTCACTTGTTTGATGCAAGTCATGCAAGCTAAATAGGATCAGTCATGCTTATTAGCATTACATGATGCGGAATTATTAATTTATCTCCTGCCAAATATACCACTCAACATAAAGAAGTTTTCACTCCAAAAATTAAATCTTTATTTTTAATTTTTTAAAACTGGTATAAATGGATAAAGTTGCCTCGACTTTGGTGGTTTTTATTTGTATTTTAAGTTATTTGTTTCTTCCGTAAATATAGAAGAAAAAAAACAATGTTCAGTATTTTTTTGGATTCAGTAGGTAAGTTGGAAATCAAATGAATGTTGCTGAAAACAGTTTGTACCTACTGGATACCAATTTCACTTTAAACTATGGAAAACTGAAAATAAATAGGAGTTAAAAGTAATAATTACTGTTCCAAATATTTTAAAAATTGTTTGGCATAAAGACATCATTTTTTTAGGTTTTATTAGGTTACAAGCTATATGGAGTAATATGTAGAATTTAAAAAATCAAATTGAAACCCTCTAATGTCAAATGACTGTGTCCAAAGTTACTGGCATGATCTCTTAGTTGTATCATGTATGCAATGATAAATAAGTACTTGGCAATCGAATTTAAATTGAATTAACTAGTTAAACATACATTCAGACAGTGGGCCTAAAATCCCATTTAAAATATAAACATACATTGAATATTGTGGGTATATGTAATAGATTTTCGATATATTTATATTAGGTGAAGTATATGTTGGCAGAACATTAAGATATCTCGAAAACATCACCCATTGTTACAACTAAATATGAGTAGTCCTTTTGATGTTATAATGGATTTTGACTGTAGCTTGCAGTAACAGAGAAATAATTATAAAGTTGTCCAAAGAAACAGAGGTGCACCTGCCATGTATTGCAAGAATTAAGAAAAACAGCAAATAACAATATTTTAGTTAACTGTTCTTAATTTATACTTTTTTTTAAATCATGTTCGATCTTCTTAGCTAAATATGCGAGCTAATTGCTATTTGTGTTTAGTTGAAAACACCTTGCAATGCATTTCATTTTCCTTTTTGTTAAGTTTTATTAATTATTTCTTACAGATTGTCATACCAGCAGCATGTAAACAATATATTTCAGATAAAATACCCTATGTATTTAGACAGAATTCCGATTTTTTCTACTTAACAGGATGCTTGGAGCCGGCCTCAGTGCTGGTTATGGTGAAACCAGCACAAATTGATAGTTATAAGGTGAGAGGCTTCTAATAAACAATTACTGAATATTAATACTGTACATATTATTTGTGATTCATGATTATATATGGTATGATTTTGTGAGATTTGTGAGGCACTTTATAAGTTTAAGCACCATGTCAAGTGGGTTGTCAGAAGGCTATAAATGGATTATTATGTGAGCTATGGTGATGTCTGGAACTGATACCTCTCTTTGTGCAGCCACCAAAAACGTTTGTGACGTTAATGCATTTTAAACATGTATATATATATATATATATATATAAAAGATGAACTAGATCGAGTTTCTTTGATGGTTCTTCTCGATTACTAGGTGTTTTTCTGAACCGGTTGCAGTTTTTCATTAGGGCCTAAATTGAATTTTACACTTGATTTGAGTTTATTGGAGATATTAACAAGCATTCAGGGCTCAGGATTAGCACAAAAACTTATACAATCATTCCTCAAGTTTTTAATATAAAAGTCCCGAAAAACACTGACTACAATATTATTATATTTTTAAAAAAGTCCATAAATACTGATATCCAAACACCTCAAGAAATAAAAATATATCGGTATTTTATTACAGAGTATATTATTTGTACATGATAAAGATAGTCACGCAGAACTATGGGAGGGCCCTCGGACTGGCTGTGTGGCCGCTGCTCCACTCTTTGCTGTCGATGAAGCCAGACCAATTGAGACTTTTGGCAACTTTTTGAACAAGTGGGTGAAGTTTATGTTTTTGTCAACCTTTGTCCATAATTTCAAAGATGTCCATGTACCATACTAGCTTTTACCCACTACTATGTTCACGTCATTGTAGATTTAACCTACTCCTTATAAAATATTAACTTTTTTGGATTAAAAAACCATTTCTTTATTGTAACTGTGAAAACCGCTATGCAAAATTTCATCATGACCATTTGAGTAGGTAAGGTATGAACATGTAACAATCAAACTCATTCATATTTATAATATTAGTTAGGTTTTATTAAGTCTATCAAATTTATACTTGGAGGTTCAGATTTAGGAAGCTGAGAACATATTTGAAAAGTTTCTATAATTACTTTGATGTATTCAGGAATATTTATCGCTAATTGGGATTCTAAGGCTACATACGCACTATGCGGCTAGCCGCAATGCGGTCAGCCGTGCGGCTGAACACAGGATGCAGTTGCGCTTGCGGCTAGCCGGGTGGCGGATAGCCGCAGCCGCAACCGGAACGTACTTTTGAGAAACCGTCGTAACTTGCGGTTGAATTAATTAATTTCCAAGATGGACGTTGTAGAAGTCGCAGCCGCATCGCAGTGCGTATGAAAACGTACTTTTCATACATATTTTTGATTGCGGTCGGCCGGACGGCTGGCCGCATTGCGGCTAAGCGCATAGTGTGTAGGTACCCTAAGTGTATGTATCACTACATATTATAAAACAAAGTCGTCTGCCACATTTGTCTGTCTGTTCGCTATAAACTCAACGGACTGAACTGATTTTCATACAGGTTTCACTAGTAGATAAAGTTATTCACGAGGAATGTCTAAACATTATATATCTAAATATATAATTTGTCGAGGTTTTTTTTATTATCAGGACAGGACAACGTCCTCCGAGCCCGCCGATATTATACAATAGTCAATAGACAACGTAGTTTTAAAATGTCTGTTTTTCAGTATATATTGTACCCTTCTAGGAACGAGAAAATTCTATTACAAAAGAAACACTCTCACAATGAATTCTAGACAAATTTTGCTGTCTGAAACAAGTTTTGGTCAATAACTTCTTGGTAGAGCCACACTGAAGTTATTACTGGTTTCAGCGTGAATGGGTCAGCTCACCCGGGGTACTACCACTCTCTCATAGAAAACCGACGTGAAGTAACAGTGCTTGCATTGTTGCGTTTCGTTCGGTCAGTGAGAGCGCCGGAGACCCACCTTCCCTTGCCTTCCCCTATCCCCTCCCCTAACCCTTTCTCCCCCAACACAGGCTGGCAACGCACTTGCAATTCCCCTGGTGTTGCAAGTGTCTATGGACGGCGGTGATCGCTTAACATCAGGTGACCCACTTGTTCGTTGCCCTTGTATGAAATAGCAAAAAAAAAAAAAACCTTATTTGTTACTAACCTATGTTAGGACTATAGTTCTGTTTGACTTGGCTTGTAGATAAATGATTACAAAGGTCACTTAATATCAAATACCGATACCCATTAGTTATAGTCTAAAAATTATAAAATGTCTTCTAGAATAACAACCTCATCGAAACCATCAGTCTTATGGTACCACAACGAGTCACCAGCGAATCCTGATATTCATGCTACCGTACGGTCGGTGCTCCGCCCCGACGGGCAAGTGACACTGGCTGATCCTCAGCGGACGCTCCACTTTATGAGGGTGATCAAATCTCCCTCCGAGATAGAGCTTATGAAGGAAACCTGCCATATCGGATCACAGAGTGTCAATATGGCAATGGCATGTACTAAACCTGGTATGTATACTGATTTCCCTTCAACTTAATACAAAGACCAAGATAAGCTCAACAAAATCATCCAAATCCCACAAACTATATTGTAATTATAAGATTAACAACAATTTTCTCTGAATCTATAATTGTAATATTTTCTAGAGAATTCTGAACTATATACTCGTGTTTTCGAATCTCATATCTAAACAAAGTGTATTCCAACGTCTCGTTTTTTTATTAATTTATTTGCCTTTGACTATAATCGCATGTGTTAAATAGCGATGAAGCGTGAGACTATAAAAACACACTAGACCCTCTACCCCTCTACCCTCTGTCTTTCGAGCATGGGAAGCGGCGGCCACAAACCCGCGTGGCGAGTAGAATGAAGAGGTGCTCGTGAGGTGGAGGCAGGACCTGGCGGATGCGCGTTACGGTCGATACACGATCGATGCCGTCCGCCCGGTCCTGCCGGAGTGGATGGGAAGGAGTTGGGGCTCCCTGTCTGGTGCAGGTGCTGACTGGGCACCGGTGCTTCGGTTGGTACCTGCACCGGATAGCACACAGGGAGCCAACCGCCGTATGCCGCCAGTGTGGCGTTGAACCGGACACCGCAGCGTGGGAGGAGAAACGCCACACTCTGATTGCGGCGATGGGGCGAGATCTCTCATCTCTCTCGCATGGCTCTCACCACGCTCGACAGCGAGGATGTATGGAATGTTGTGGCCTCCTTCTGTGAGGAAGTCTAATCGCAGAAGTAGGCGGCTGAGAGGGCCCGCGAGGACGACCCACTAAGCGGCCCTTTCCGCCAACGGCGGACCGACAGTAGAAGGCGGCAGTTTGCGGCTGTTTCCTGATAAGACGGGGCCTGGCGGCGGCGTTTTCTACCGCTGGGCTGCCCGCTGGGGCGACACGCTGAAGCCTATAGAGATCTCGTGTCGTCCCAACTATAGCGGCAGATATACACCGTGGGGTTTTAGTCCGTGCGAGTCGGACATAACCCCTTTCCCCCGGGAGGGTGAAGTATCCATAAGGGATTTCCCCAGGTAAAAAAAGGGTACTGTCTTTCGAGTATTGCTGCCGGAACACATAAACAGGTGCTTGGCGACTGATTTTCAATTTGAGAATGGTAGCTATTAAAGTAGTAGTTAGAAAAAGCCTTTTCACCATGTTTTCCTTCATCGAAAGCTCCGACTCAGTTGCAAGAATTCGAACTAACGTCGGTCGACACAGTGTCCGTAAACATTATCAATTGGGTCATTATCGCTTCAAAATGTTGTTATTTAGCGTCTTTACAGTACTTTCTCCCTTAGATCATGTTGTCTTAAAATCTCTAAGAAAAGATAAGGTCTAGAAATGTGTACAACCTTAATCCCGGTAGTCCGGTGAAGCTGTTAAGAACTTGCTAGGTAAATAGCGTAATCAGTTCGAAAAATAAAAAAAACATAATCCGGTTTTACCAGATGGAAGTCTTGAGATCGTTGGTATCCCAAGTATACAACTCTAGAATGTAGCTATAGTGATATGATACAAATTGTTTTACTTTATCTAAATAGCTTATTCCTACTGTATTCCTCTACTGAAATACTAAAAACCGCATGAAAATCCGCTTGGGTGTATAATTTGTCAAGGTTATTTTATTATTATGGCGGGATAACGTCCACCGGGCCTGCTAGTTGTTGTATAATATGTACAATGTATAATGGTTGTCGTAGGTGTATCTGAGCACAGTTTGAACGCGGTGTTAGAGTACACGTGTCGGCAGGCGGGGGCGGAGCACCTCGCGTTCCCGCCGGTGGTGGCGGGCGGAGCGCGCGCTACCCACATACACTACGTCACTAACAACCAGCTACTCGCCGCTGATGAGATGGTGCTCGTCGACTCCGGCAAGTACATACTCTTCATCGATTACTAGTCTATATGTTATATACTATAATTTTTATTCTATTGTATGCCTTATATGTAGATTATAGCGGTTTCAATGTCGTATATATGATATGATAATTATGCAGTATTCAATCGCAACCAAAATACACGAGGTGAAACAGCTGCCATAGTAATATGCTTAAATGTATCGCGTTCCATCATCAAACAATATATATGCAATTATATATTAATACGTGAAGCCTAAACTTTGTATCCTTTTTTGAGAGAAATGCGCGAACGGATGAACGTGAAATTTGGCATAGTAAAAGTTTATATGGAGGAGAAGTGCAGAAAGCTATTTTATATAAAATGCATTAGAAGTACATTAAATTAATTAAAATATGCATTACTCACACTACTGCTTCAATTTTACACAAGATATACACACATGTAAATAAAAAAGACATTTTGACATCTGTCAATAAAGGACTTCAAAAAAAGTTGTGAAGGAGGTTGTTATGCTCGACTGTATGTATTATTTTACTCTTACGTTCCAATTACCTTTTTTCATTCTACATTCTACAATGATATTATAACATAATACCCTTTGACAAAAGAACCTTAATAAAATTCAAACTTTAAAAAATCAATGAACTATGGTCGAATGTCGACCTCTGGGCGCCCACTAGTGCAATAATAAAGAGGTATAGTATAATGCGTGTATCTGATTGTATCATTACCATCGTCACAGTAACTGTTTTAGTTCGTCATGTTTCGAGACCAGTCGAGGCATATCCAATCGTGGAGAGTCTTGCCGACAATCGTGATAGCAGTGACTGTTGAGGGTTTATAGATCACTAGGTTATCGCTGTTCTTTTTACAATACTCGACTAACCATCAGACACTTACAGTGCACATGACGTGATACAAAAAAAAGAAGCATACACTTAATTTGTTTTAATAAAATTTTCTATAAACGATCAACGTGAACAATACATCAAACTTATTATAACGCCTTTTCCGAAGGCTTCGTAATACGCAGGCATACACACAATGTTCAGACCAGAACCGGTATTTGATGTTGATATATATTAGTATAATAATGGAACCGCGAATATAAGAAACATTGTATAATGTATTCTATCTCATTCTCTCGCACGTATGGGTGGATATATTTGTCACTTTTTAATGCCGCTTTCTCGTTTCATCGAGTTTCAAGTCACAACGGGATTAAAAAAGGTTTTATTAAAAAAACCATAATAAAATACAAAGCGTTTTCAACTATTTTCTCTTACGTAATAATCAGTAGATGGGTAAATATTGGAAATTAACTCAATTATTATGGTTAAATCCAGGCAGTCAGAGGTGGTTATACAATTCAGACATATCGCGAACGTGGCCAGTGTCTGGGAAATTCTCCAAACATCATAGGATTCTTTACGAACTGGTGTTAGCTGTTCAGGTAATAACATTTATACAATGCTTTCATATTTAAGAATTTATTACTATTATTATTATTTACTGTCAATAATTTCTTCGATCACTGAACTCGCAACACATAAAATAACATGTTCAAAGACAAACAAGTAGTAAGAACAAGTATTCAAATGAGCTGAAGCGTTTTGTGTAGGAAACTATCGTAATGAAACCATAGAATGATGGCAGTACTTTTTCTAAACCCGCCTGGTTCACTACCACCTTCAAGTTGAGAATATGTCTCCAAGTACGGTATATAGGTATGTAGTGGTATTTATACTTGAGAGCCAGTACTTCTCCAAGTTTACCGTGTTAGAAGATTCGAGATTCTAGCTAAACACTAACATGTAAAGTATTGAAAGAAACTATTGCCCACTTGGTAATGGCAATAGTAACATTCCGTAGTCATGATTGGCTTTTAAATCGGAACAAATAATAAATGCTTATAAGTAAATAATAAAAGTGGTTATAGTATTTTGAATTTACACTTATCCTTCATCGAATGCTGGACAATTTTAAAGATCTAATAGCTATTTTAGGGTGGGTCAATATGTGAACGATGGTGACATCTGGAAATGACGTCAATCTCTGTTTATCTACCAATAACAAATGTAGCTATCTATGTATGTAAATACATGTATAATGACAAGATGAACCAGATCGAGTTTCTTGCCGATTCTTCTCGACGTCTGGGTATTTTGTCCGAACCGGTGTGATACCTTTGACGTTCATAAGCGCCTTCACAGGGCCTAAAATGAATAAAGTATTTTTGATTTTGAATCGAGCGTTGACCTCCCCTACTATATAAGCCACATTATTTAATATCAAACGAGATTATGATGAAATACTAACACATATAAAGTATAAGAAAAAACTATTACCCACTTGGTAATGGCAATAGTAATATTCAATAGTTAGGATTGGTTTCTAAATTAGGTTAAATTATAAATTCTTTCCGTGTCAAAGCACAGTGTCATTGCACAGTTGTTATGAAGATTGTCTGTTTATTGCAGAAACGTCTGATAGAGATCCTCGGAGAGCATCGACCTCCACTAGATCAGTTGTTCGACAGCATGTGCCGGCTACTCGGGACGCATCTCCAGCAGGAGGGAATACTTCCCAAAAACATCGACGGCCACGAATTAATCACCGTAAGGATCATCTATATTAATAAATCTCTAGTTCTGTCTGTACATGTAATTTATATTTCCAAATTTTTTGACAGATACTGGTCGCGAATATAGCTACTTTTTCCATCTATCTATTTCTTTTTCTATTCTGAACTTAATTTGATAGTTAATAATAAGTTGATTTTTATGCTTATTATTTTTATGAAATGTTGTACAAGAGGAATTAAAATCATTGCTAAATTGATAATCTATAAAAACCATCGACGATATTCTTGAAAAATTTATCAGAAATTCACTAATGATTTTTATATACACTGAGTGTGTTAGTGTTATATCAAATTAGTACATCAATTATTACGAGACGAGGATATTTACTGCCTAGTAGAGGCGCGCGGAGTCTGGGACACAGCTAATTGGCTATACCAGATGAATGTTTAAAGGGTGTCCTTCTAACGTGTGGTAGTTCATGGTCGCATTTAACATATAAAATAATAATATCAAAACAAATACTAATAAACAACAACGAGAGCCATAGTTAAAGTATGTTCTAAAACTTTTAAAAGTATGAGAACGATACTTTTAAACGTAAAAAATCACGCCTAGGTTCAATAAACCAGTTTAAAGGAGCGCTTTTCAAGGTTAATCATTACGTAACTGCTTATCGTGGGAATGCCGCACGGTCGAACAATGTCGGCCGAGTGCCTTTAGCACTCGCCTCAGTAGTTCAGGTGAAGCTGTAAAGACCTGTCCAGTACAACAGCGTAATCACTTCGAGAAAAAAAAATGTCGAACAATGGGAGCCGAGGTGCGGGACGCAGGCCGGACTGCGCGACGTGGCGTAACTCATTCGCTTTCCTATTTGTAGCACCATTAAAAAAAGTAGATATCTGATCTTAATCTAATACTTCAGAAAGGAAAACTTATTTTATATAATACTAGCTAATCTAAGCTAACTAGCTAAGATGTTAAAAATCAGCCGAAAGGTTAACAGCTATTTTAAATTTCAGAGATTGAACACGTGTGAAACCTCGTTGCATGTTTTGATAAATATATACACACGTTTATTTTTTTTCGCAGAAAGCCTATCGATTATGCCCACACCACGTATCCCATTACCTAGGGATAGATGTACACGACTCTCCACTCGTCCGTCGGAATGTTCCCGTCTGCAACGATATGGTGGTCACCGTTGAACCCGGTATTTAAAATTTAATTATAATTATGTAACTCGCTCTTAACATTATACTATGAACGGTAGAGGTAATTGGTACCCACTTCATTTAAAAAAATTGAATTTCAACTGATAAGATAATAAAATTTGTGCTAGTATATAAAAGTGAGAATTATTGCGATTTTAATATAAATTTGATGTTTATGTCATTAGCGATTTTACAATAGGGCAGAACAACTAAAAATCGTTTTTTGTATGGAAACCCCCTTCCCATATATATATTTTTTATATCCACTTTAATCAAATATATTGAGTTTATGCCGGGATCAGAGTTTGCCATGTAGTGGATTTTATATTTTAATTATAATATTGTGATTTTTTTTTATATCGGTATTTTTTTACGTAATATAGTTCGGTTAGCGTGTACAAGACAAGTGTAGAAATAACAGCACGAAGCATGAATTCTGAGATGGGACAAAAACTGCCTGGAAAGTTGTAACAAGTGCGCCGCCATCTTGTTTTTTTTTTTTTTTATATCGTAGGAGGCAAACGTACAGATGGGTCACCTGATGTTAAGTAATCACCACCGTCCACAGACACTTGGAATACCAGGGCAGTCGCAAGTGCGTTGCCATTCCGTGTATGCCTCCCCCATAAAGGCAGGAAGGGAAGGAGGAAGGAGAGGAGAGGTGAGCCTCCGACGCTCTCACTGCCCGAACGAAACGTAACAATGCAAGCACTGTTACTTCACGTCGGTTTTCTTTGAGAGGGTGGTCCTACCCCGAGCGAGCCGACCCATTCAATGCTGAAACCAGTAATAGATTCAGCCTGGCACTACCATCTTAGAACATCGAAATAATCACAAGAAACTCGTAATATACCTACTCGATAATGGCAGTATTAATCTAGAAGATTCGTTGGCAAAGATAAAACAAAAAGATGTATATGTCGCAGCGTTATACAGAGGCGATTAGAGTGACAAGCTTTTAACAATTGTTACTGAATTGTTTTTTTATGGGTTTGTCAGTCGTAAAATACGAATGGTGATTGATATGTCGAAAAATGTCATTGTATGATTGAATGGAAAAAATATAACACGTGTTGGCTACCTATGTGTGGTATTATTTCTTGCTTTCTGAAGATGTACGAGAAGGAAGACATCTCTGTACATAGCATTATTTTAGGCTCTCCATTATATATATTACTTTTAAATTTTTAAGTAGCTACTCTTTATCTATACTTATATGATGGACCTGGCGGACGTTGTCCTGCCTTGATAATAAAAAAAATCCTAAAAGTCACCCGCAACGCCACCTAACGGGTCCAATTGTGAATCTAAACCGTTCTCGGATACACTGGAACACGCACACAAAGTTTTATTAAAATCGGTCCAGCCGTTTAGGAGGAGTTCAGTGACATACACACGCACAGAAGAAATTTATATATAAAGATAATAAAACTACAACACAGCTAAAACTGTACATTAAATATTTTTTGTAAATTATAATCAGCTAGTCATACATACCTTCTTCTTCTATATTTGACATATTATAATAAGAATATAAATCTAAAGTATTTTTTTTTTGATTTTCGTAAAAAAAATTGTTGCTGGTGTCTAGGAATAAGTAATGGAAGAATAAATTTCGATCATTTTTAGAAATGTCTGTCTGTCGGTTTGTATAAACACGCATCACTGCTAAAGTACTGGATTCATAATAAAACCTCAACCATAAGAAAATCACAAAGCATATCCTCGGGAGTAACTTAGTCTTTGTTTCATAAAAATCGGTCCACTCTATCAAAAGTTATTGTAATTTTAGTGGCGCCGCGACTTAAGTATGAGAGAAGAGTTTATAAGGAAATGGACTATATTTATTTTTTTATGTCATAGGTGGCAAACGAACAGGTGGGTTACCTGCTGTTAAGTGCTCACCACCGTCCACGGACACTAACAACACCAGAGGAGTCGCAAGTGCGTTGCCATCTTTTGGAGGGAAGGGTTAGGGGAGGGAAAGTTAGAGGAGAGAGAAGAGGGGAGGGGAGGTGGGTCTCCGGCGCTCTCACTGACCGAACGAAACGCAACAATGCAAGCACTGTTACTTCACGTCGGTTTTCTATAAGAGGGTGGTACTACCCCTGGCGAGCCGACCCATTCATGCTGAAAGCAATAATAGTTTCAGCGTGGCTCTACCACCATTGGTAAATGATCTAAATAGTTTCTGATGACTTTATCAGTAATTGTTTTGACGTAGTCGCGGGCATAGCTAGTATTTTATAAGTTCGTTGTAGAACCATTTAAATATACGACGGACGAAATAGTTCTAGACAATGAAATTGCTTTTCTAGGACGAAGTACCATTTTTTTCATTTTTTCAGGTATATACATCCGCCCTGATGATGAGTCAGTTCCTAAAGAGTTCCGAGGAGTCGGTATCAGGATAGAGGACGATGTCCTCATCACTGATGGGGAACCGCTAATTCTAACCGATTCTTGTGTGAAAGAAGTAAGGGATATCGAAGCTATTGTTGGGAAACAGGCTATGTGAGAACTAGGAACTGGTAGAAATATGGTTAGTTTGCTTTAAGTGAAAAATTCTTTGTACGCGATGAGACAAGATCATATTACATATATTATATTTTAAATAATGTTACTGATGCAAAAGGGACTTAATAATTATTTGGTCAGAGAGTGATCAAGGGCTGTAGTACAAACTGAGAGAGTTAGTTGAATGTAACAGAACAAGACGAGTGCACACACATGTAAAATCGGTCAATAAAATTACTTTATTGCCGCAAAAAGGACAGAGGATAATTACTAGATGATATAGAAAGAGACGGAGAGAGATAAAAAATGACACTGCTATTGAATTGATAGGTGAATGTAACAGAACAAAATGAGTATACCCTCGTATGAAATTAAGTTATATGTAAATTATGAAAGAATATCAATGCGTGTTTTAAAATTGATAATTTAATATAAGGGCATTGTGAAAATTGTTCTGATTTGGAACTATATGTTTATTATAACAACTACAAAGGATATATTTCATCATTTTACTATCATAAATTGAATAAATTCGGTCACTTTATTATTTTTAAAGATTCCCGTTAATACTTTTGATTTATGTCATGTTGGATAGACGTCACATTATTCAATTAATGCCAGAACAATGTTTACGAAGCTGTGACATCACGCGCTATGTGACATTTGTGTTGTTGTTTCTGTTCACGTGATAACAGAAATAATTCATTGTTACAAGCATATTTTTGAAAAAACAATGTAATAATTATTTTGCTTTAGTGTCTAACCTTTTACTTTCTATACTAAGTAATTATTTTACAGTCAGTAATATTGTTATTGTCTTCAATAAATTTATGCATTGCCAAAGAAATTTCCCTTCTGACATAAGTTGCTCGCACTGTGTTTACGGTTATTCTTCAACGAAAATTTATATGGACTTAATCGAAATTGTTTGCATAAATTGTGTGTATATTATGGTACTCCCATACCTGCGTGTATCGGCACGAAGTTTTGTCTATGGTCACACTAAATTCAGATGTGGGAAGATATTATCGTCGTGCGTTACGAAGTATTGGGTTGCGTGACGATGGACGCAGCACGATAACTGGGTTGGCGGTTTTTACACACATCAAAAGTGTTTAGCGGACGCTAATATCGAGTCATTGGAAAGACACCGGTGTGGCAACGTATAATCTGCGCCTTTATGGGAATGTTTTTGACGTTAATTTTAACACGACAAGTAGTCGAAGCTTCGTTTCGCAGATATGGGAGTAGCATTACTGAAAATTTGTATATGAAGTATTGCTAAGTAGGTTTTATAGACAATTTTTTGTTGTTTTTAATCAATTTCTTCGATGAACAGACTTCAAGTCCTTTGGCCCTGCCTTTCATAAAAAAATATTTTCTATATTTTTTATTCGTTACAATGATCATTCAATTTAATTTTTTTTTATATAATAAAGTAATAAACATTACTGAAGGTTTTCTATGGCTCAAATAAATTTTCTTAATAAGATTATATTATAATAATTTGTTTTATGTTACCATATATTATATGTCAATGTTGATCTATGTTGTATAGACGATTCCAAATTGTAATGTTCCTCTGTAAATAGATAAATGTATATAATACGAAATAAATAATACTTAAATAGCATTAACGTTAAAGGAGTGTTTTTTTTTATTATAAAGAATGACGTAGGTTAAGTTTTTGGATTTATTAAACGTATATTTGTTACTTGACATTTTGTTTTGCAGTTTGATTGGTGGCACCTAAACATTTTCGGTACAAGTAGATTTGCAAACATGATATCAGTTGATTATACTAAATAAGATTTTAAAAAGGTATATTTTAAAGACAGTAAAAAATTCAGTGTAAAAAACTCTTTATAACAACGTTCGTTAAACGTAAAACTTTTTTTAACGTAAAAATTAGTTAAATTTGGTTAGTTTACTACAAAATTATATATTTTCCCTTCCATATAACGAAAACTGTTAATAACGAAAAAAAATTGAGCCGTCACGCGACGCCTGGCAGATGAGAAACACATCTGTAACGTAGTAAACAACACTGTATATACTATAAATATGCGAGCTCAGTGCGGCAAGAGAGATTGCACACAGTCGCTTGCGCTGTTTGTGAATTCGCTTGAAAGTAAGTATTCATTAAAATTACACACTTTGTATATAATAAATCAATATACTGTCATAAATGTATCTTAAAGATTTAAATATGTTCTCAACCAACAATATAACTGTGTAATATACGTATCTACAGTTTCTAGTATTTCAATCATGACAGTCTATTCCAAAATCCATTTTTAAATGTTTCGCGAACATACATTAAATTATCAAGAGTCTATTTGGAAGGCAGAGTTAAGACACCGAATTCCTGAAACTTGATATTTAACTATTTGTGTGGTTCCATAGTGTATATTGCTCGAACTGCCTGTTTTTGTAATAAAAATATGGTATTTACCCCAGCTGCTGTGACCCACAGTGGGAGTGTGTTTTGGGGTGTAAGTGGTATCAAATAACATCTAAGACTTGAGAAATCCAAGCCAACCTCACCTGCGCGTGGTGCACTCTGCTGAATAACGAACGAGGCAATGGCGAAAGCGGGGTGGTAGGGTTTTACAGCCTGACTGGGTCGCAACCACCATGTATATGGTGAAAAAGCCTGTCATAGTGATTCGCTTTTGCGCGACCCGTTTCGGGATCAGCCTGTGCATATCCAGCTTTTCGCAGGCCGGCATGACAGCGGCGACCGGCGATGGATTGTGTCACTCGGTGGTCACCATTGTTTTTGGATTGTACTGTGCTTACCAGCAGGCACAGTGCAGTCATTTTGCCGTGCTACTATAAAAAAAAAAGTATTTTTTAAAAACAGTCATTAGAAATATGTATATCCATAAAAGTTCATTATTTAGCGCGACAAGTAGCCGAAGCTTCGTCATGGAGATATGCGAATAACATTACATCAATGTAAGTATTAATTTAAAAAAAAAACACTGTATAATATAAATCAATATATTGTCATAAACTTATCTTAAAGATATAAATATGTCCTCAACCAACAATACAACTGTGGAATGTACCTACATGTATAAGGAACTTACAATTTTAATGAAACAGATCCAATGCATTCGAGAAGAACGACTTTGCGATAAATCATTTAACATTATAACATAGAATGATGTACAGCTATATTATTTTCTAAAGTAATTTAACTATATTAAAATTAATCATTTTATTAAGCTATATTAATAATAAAATCAAGCAAATTACGTTACATTAATAAATTACCCAACTATGGTAATTTTATTATAGCGATCGTGGCAACACTAAATTATTATTTTTTCTTTTTTGTATCCTCAATCAACTAAACGAAAGTAAATGCTTTAAAAGACTTGTTAAAATGTTTATAATAACTAGATAAACGTTAGTTCATTATAAAATTTGGATAACAATTTTATGATTTACATTTTATAGTATATCGAACTCAAATCTACCAATCTATCAACCTTTATAATCTATATTCAGAACAAAAATACAAATACTTAAAAAAAAATATTTTGACTCCAAATAACGTCATAAATTTGAATGTAATGTATTATACACATAAAACAATGAAATTAAAGTGTCTAACAGCCTATGTGTAATATTGAAAGAAAAAAAAAGTTACATTATAAATGTTATAGGTACATATATAATTAACCAAAAATGTACGTAATCTGAGGATTTGAAAATAAAATAAATAAATAATATAATATCGAAGTCGTAACCAGCACGACAACGCTCCGACAAAGTGTCAAGGAAAAAAATTAATAGCCGTGATAAAACTAGAATCTAGGCTATGGCTATAAAGGGAGGGTAAATAATATAGGTATCCAATTTATTTTCTTAACAACAAAAAATAAAATCGTTTATGATTTTGGCATCCATTTATCACTCTAACCCAGGATTTAGAAAAAATAGGTGTATCGTTAAGACACACGATAGAAGTGAAGCGTTTGTAGAGGGAAACATTTTTATTATTATTTTTAAAAAATACAACAAAACACGGCGGTCACCCATCTAAGTATTGACAGCGCCCGACGTTGTTTAACTTCGGTGATCGGGTGCGACACTACCCGTCACAGTGTTTATCCCCACCAGATTTCCTCACACAAAAAGGTTGCGGGTCAGAATATCAAAGCTTCCCATAAGTTTCACTTCAAAACAATATCCTTCCTTATTTGATGTTAAATATTAGACTTAATAATAGAAATGAGTGAGCATCAATGATATAACTAAATAAATAATAGTTTAAAAAAACTAAAAAACACGCTTTCATAAAAATCTTATTTTCTGTTTTTTAGTTGGATTTTTTATGAAAGCGTGTTTTTTTAAACTATTATTTATTTTTCGGTTAAATTTTTTAACTTTTTTTTCGGATTATTGCATCGTCATCGAACTTTGATAGGTGTGCAAAGTTTGAATTAAATCTGATCGTTCAAAGTAGGACAAAATCGAGCTCAAAGGAGTCGGTTACAAACATACATACATACAGGTGAAGCTAATAAAAAGCGTGATAAAAACTGTTTCAGTTATAATATTATTGGTGAGCATGGTTTTATAACGTAACCCATACGAAACGCTACGTCATACGTCATTCAGAAATCTGAATAGGCATGTCGATTCTGATAATCAAAATATCGATTAATTTTAATTGTACGATAAATAAAATTGATTCGACCCAACGAAATGGTAGTTTTGATGTTCATAAATGCCTTCTCAGGATCTAAATTAAATAAAGAGTATTTTGAGATGTAAATGTCGCGTTTAGCATTTTACATATCAGCTCAAATGCGAGACACCCTACATTATGATAAAGATAATGTTTAAATGCATGACGTTTAATTTGTTTATCAAACTTATCAGATATCTCAAGTATAACAAACGATAATGATTCTACAATGAGTGTCTATGTTAGTCTAATGGAAAACACACTTTATTTAATAAATTATAAATGTACTTTTATATATTTATCTAAAATGCAAGTTCACATTGATAACTATTTACTTAATAGCTGTATTAAGAAGATATTTAGGAACAGTTTGTCATCATGAATTGATAGACGCGGGCGCGGTGATGTTTGAACTTTAAATCTCTTTGTTAAACAATACGATTGAACAGGAATGCACTGTGTTTTTATAATATGTAAAACGACTTCCAATTATAACCTAAAAGTACTATGCATTTCAAATGAGAAGATAATCGTGTGCGCGCCAAATTTACTCACTACATTTAAAGACTGTGCCCCTAATAACAAAAGCATAAAATATATATTACTGTTTAACGCTAGCACAAAATTAACTCCTTAAATAATTATAATAGAAAAATATACGTTTGCTCAAAATAATTGAAATGTTCTATTTTAGATTAAAGCGGAAAATGTTGAGAGTCGTCTTTATTGACTATTAACAAGCGGTGGTCATTAGTTTGCGGCTAGCTCTAAACACTTTTTATGTATTAAATGTTTGTCTTCTATGCATATACCTAATAAGAATGTAAATGTAAAGTGTGTATTTTACTATTTCTGTGAAAAAATTTGTTGAAGGTGTCTTATGATAAACAATAAAATACATTTAGAAATGTCTGTTTCTATAAACATGCATCACTGCTAAAATACTGCGTTCCCGATAAAATCTCAAAGCCCAAGTACGAGAGAAAAGTAGATAATTAATGGACTTAATACGATCATATTCATTCAATACAGATTATTAGTCACTCTTTTTTAACATTGGGTTTAGCGCGGTCGGAGTACCGGGCACAGATAGTATTTTATAAATTAATGGGGGAATGGGTAAACTATGGTGGTTTGACATTTATCTTCTCATTTGAAACGTTGCTACTGGTAATGATAATTAAAAAAAAAGGGAGGAATTCTAGTCGAAACCTTTATGCGTGTCATAAATCGTCAATTAAATGGGCATTACCATAACATTATTTGATAATTGGCTAGAGATTTAAAGTCGAGAACGTCACCGCGCCCGCTTATACAGCGTGAATGTACAAGATAGCTAAGGTGGTTATCCCTAGTGAGTATAGTTCCACGGGTGTCACATCACCAGTCGACGTCCTCAGGCAACCCGCCCGGGTACTCCCCGGTGAGGCACGCCGTACAGTGTCCGCCGACGCCGTCGCTTGGCGTCTTCATATTGTAGTGTATCGCACTAACCAAACCTTCCACTGATAGGTACTCAAGGCTGTCGGCACCTAATTATGAAATTATCACTATTAAAGTAACAATGATTTTAGTGAAATTAAAAATACACGCCAAGTCATAGTGAATTGTTCAAAAGTTCTTAATATGACATCAGACCTATTTACGCAGAACCGGCGGACGTCGTCCTGCTTTGATAATCAAAAATAATAAAAATGCAACTGCAGCGCCACCTACCGGATCCAATTCTCTAAACCATTCTCGGATCCACTGGAACGCGCACATAAAATTTCATCAAAATCGGTCCAGCCGTTTAGGAGGAGTTCAGTGACATACACACGTACAGAAGAAATTTATATATAAAGATAGAACAACTAGCTGCTCCGGTCAAGCGTTGCTGTGGCTCAGTTATTAAAGAAAATAATTAAAACGTGGTAGTCCGGTGAAGCTGTTAAGACCTTGCTTGGTCAATAGCGTAGTCAGTTCGAAAAAAAAAAAAATTAAAACGTGGGGCTATCTACAGCCGGTCCTACATTGACAGTCATTTAATTTCTAATTAAAAAATATTGAGACGATTAATTGAAATATAAATTATAAATGCTAATTTTCACGAAGATCGGTTGAATAGCTTCGGAATTCATCGTGAACAAACATAATGATACTGGATTTTTATATATAAAGATAGATGTGCCCTGCGACTCTAACCGCATTAATTTTTCCGTTTTAGTTTCCATATTTAATGGTGGTAGAGTCACGCTGAAACTATTATTGGTTTCAGCATGAATGGGTCGGCTCGCCCGGGGTACTACCACCCTCTCATAGAAAACCGACGTGAAGTAACAGTGCTTGCATTGTTGCGTTTCGTTCGGTCAGTGAGAGCGCCAGAGGCCCACCTCCCCTCTCCTCTCCCTTTCCCTCCCCTAACCCTTCCCTCCAAAAGATGGCAACGCACATGCGACTCCTCTGGTGTTGTTAACAGCAGGTGACCCACCTGTTCGTTTGCCACCTATGAGATAAAAAAATATATATATATATATATATAACGTGCACCTTGTAATTCAGTACACTTGCACTACTTTGTTCTCTTTTGGCGTTCTTTGTAACCCACACTTTTAGTGTTAATGTCTCTGCTCCTAAAGGTAATAGCTTGATAATAGATAACCAAATAAGTTTCTTTAACAAATAAACAAACAAAAAATCCAAAAATGTTATTTATTATGTGCGAACAAAAGAGCTACACTTACCAACATGCTCGGCTAGTTTATATGCGTTCATCTTATTAGCTATAAGTTCTTCCCGAGTAGGAATGTTGATGCCCATATAGCAAGGATACTTCAGCGGAGGTGAGGCTATCCTAATATGAACCTGGACATAAAATAAAATAAACTATTTAATTAAATCATAAACGTGCACAGACATTTTAGTACACCTATCTCGTTCACACTTCACTTAATTATGGTACAGTGCAACTTATTATAATATATTTTAAAAAGTTAAGATATCTATAACCACACATTACACATCCACTCCACGTTCTAAAAGTTATGGCATAATTTTACAACTGTTTAATCTCATCTTTAAATATCGATAATTGACAAAATATGATAGGGTATAAATTTAACCATCAAGAATAATCAACACCTTCACTCCACGTTCTAAAAGTTATGGCGTAATTTTACAACTGTTTAATCTCATATTTAAATATCGATAATTAACAAAATATGGGTATATATATATGGGTATAAATATAACCGAATACTCACACACAAAACTGTCTTTAAATATCGTGTCATATCAGCGATTTTATCGATATTCTCAGAATAAACCATCCCTATTCAGATTTCTACAGCTCCACTTATATGTGCTTGACGACAGGGTTCAACTTAAGTGGTAGCTAACCAGACGAGTCTATAAACTGCCTAGCACTATGCGATAAATATATTACACTATTTTTCTTTAGCAAAACTTGAGACCTATGGATTTGAGATTATGAACATCATTATCGCTTCCAAACAAACCACCTTGTGAAAGCTTTTAAAAAAAGGTGTTATTTTTACCTCAGCAGCTCCAGCATCTCGTAGCAACTTTATAATAGGTCCAATAGTGTTTCCTCTCACGATAGAATCATCGATGAGTACAATTCTCTTCCCCTTGACGTTCTCGGAGAGCGCTCCGAATTTCTTCGCAACTCCAAGTTGCCGGAGCCGCGTCGATGGCTGGATGAAGGTCCTTCCAACGTATCGATTCTTGCATAGTACCTCCATGAAGGGGATACCTGACTATTAGAGAGAATAACAAAAGGAAATGAAGCAAATAATTTATAATATATTTGTTCAACATAAACCAGCTACTGCATACTAAATCAACTAAGAACTTATATTTGATAACAGCACTACATAATATTAGAGTAAATAAAAAACGTAGATGTAAAAAAACTTAATATATCGGTGTATGAAACTTTTTTCCATCGCCTCAATTTTTCGACCGTCTATCGCATGTCGCATTACAGCCGGCGCGCGACCTCGCTGTAGGGGTAAAGTGAAATGAGCTCGGCAGAGTAGACAAGGACAATATGGCGGCGCTCAAGACTCAATTCAAAATGATTGAATGATTTAAATAAACACTGTACTGAGTTTTTAACACGCCTCTATCACTTGAATAATTGTATTTATTATGTACCCCGTACTTTAATACGGTAAAATCAAAATTTGTAGTTCGATATCTTGTATACTATTGATTTCCAATTATTAAGTCAAGATTAAAAACTGATCTTTAATGCCCTAAATCGAATAATTTTCTGAATATTTTCAGTTAAATGGCTAAGAGTCATATTCGAAAATCCGACGTGAAGTAACAGTGCTTGCATTGTTGCGTTTCGTTCGGGCAGTGAGAGCGCCGGAGGCCCACCTCCCATCCCCTCTCCTCTTTCCTCTCCCTCTCCCTCTCCTAACCCTTCCCCCCAAGGGTGGCAACGCACTTGCAACTCCTCTGGTGTTGTTAGTGTCCATGGACGGTGGTGATCACTTAACATCAGGTGACCCAACGGTTCGTTTGCCACCTATGACATAAAAAGTTTTCACTTGAATCATGGTTTCATAAAACCACACAATTTTACTTTTTTTCTTACTTTACCAAATGACAAAGTTTACTTTTATTCCCAAAAAAATTCGTCTATATGCAAGAATTCTATATATTGATTCATAATTTAATTGTTTACCCTGATTTACAAGTGTTAAAAGTCGGAATTCGAAGAAAGAGGTGAATAGTTGATTTCTCTGCTAATGTCTTTTTCTATAAAAATTGTGTTTGTTGACTCATTATTCTTGCTGGTGAGTCTGCTACAGGAGAGGAATAACGTGTGCATCAGCGATCAGCCTAAATATGCCTACTGGGAGTTACAAATACCTGTCTAGCATAACCGTGCGCAGCAGCTGTACCGGATTCCGGGACAGAGGCCACGATGTCCGCATCGACTGGTGACTCGCGCGCGAGCATGCGACCGCACTGCATACGAGCCGAGTACACCATCTGACCTGCCGTCCAATATTCAGCACGATTACAAACAGAAAAATACAGATCGCTAATGTTACTCGCGTCCCCGAGAAGTGTACCTCTCATCCCCCTGCACGTGCACCCCGGATGGTGCTAAAGAGTAACAAATTATAGGCCTCTGTACTCTGCCAAATAAATTGAACCTCGCAAACAGAGTAAATCAATCAATCGACGGTAATAAAAGATTTGTAGCTACCGACTATGTCATCCTTATTGGCAGACTGGCTGAAACTTTTGTATATGTTGTAAATAGAATGTCGTTCAAACAAATGAATGATCGCGTCTCTATACATTATATGGTCATATAAATAAACAGTCTATTTCAAGCACTCCGAGTATTATTATTATGCTGTCCGTTTCAGTCTAGAATCTTATAGTAGCCAGCTCGAAGCTCCTACATATGTATACTCCATTTAGCCATATGATTAAATAATAAAAACTCCAGCTACAGTCGAGTTTTTTGCCGTTTTCTACATTGAAAATTATATTTATTAAAATAAATATACGCGGTGAGAACTAAGAACTTTCACGCATGTCGCACGAGTTGGCGAGTTGCACACGTACTTTTTTATTGATTAAAAAACAAAACATTCAGGGATATAGACGACAGTAATATAATGAGCTATTATACAACTTACCTTCGAACATGCTGTCCGCTCGTGCGAAATAAACGTATTCGAAGATACAAAACGCTTGGTGCTTATCAGCAGGACGCTCTACGACGTCCACCGTACGGATGCCGTGACGTGACATCTCTACAATTTCGCCTGGCAACACTTCACGGACATAACGGGCGCCTGCAATAAATGAACACGTTGTATATACACTGTCGAGAGTTTTAGTACAATCGGTTCTTTCCCATGTGAAACATCTATTATCGCACTAATAAAATTGACCCGTATGCCGTCACAACAAACGACATGACTCTCTCTTATGCTATCATGTTCCCTTTACAGCACCACTTGCGACTCCTTTGTGAGTGAGCTTAGTTGCTTCTTTGTGTGACCTGCGTACTGTTTCTATTTTTAGTACTTTTGACACCTTTTAGTCATAAATTCTAATATTAACTTGAATGTTTCACATCTGCCGAGCGTTCCTAACAGCCAGGCTTTTTTAATTCACGCTGATTATTTCTAATATGCAGCAATTTAAAAGAACCTGTTTACTTATTTATAGTTCAATAGTAGGTAATATTTATATGCTAGGTAAACTAAACAAAAAATGCTGTATTTCATGACGCTAATTCCTCTCGATAAAAAAAGTCCTTGCAAATAATATTAGAATGGTATTTAGTGTTGCCAGTTCTTATCTAAAGCTTAACCTTTGTTTTCTATACCTAAATAGTTTTGTCGTAGGTTTTGAAGTAATTAATTTCATGGCGATAAATTACAATTACAATTAATAATTGCTTCATCATTTTTAAGCAAAGCTTTGACTAAACTAGAGAATGGAAAATCCTAGTCCAATGATGCACATTAGCACCAGCAGAAGACTTACATAATTACATTATTAACAAATCTTACAAGGTACACATGAGGTACCTCACTATGAGATCACAATACAAAGAAATATAATATCAAGATACACAAAGACATTAAAACTACGGACATCACATTTACTACATATATGTATAGAATCCAATGAATGCCTTCTGAAATCAATTGCTCGATGCTGTTTGTAGCCCCCGTAAGTAACTACTTGGAGGTAAGTACCCCAGTTTAAATTCCCTTCCCCCTTAGAAAAAACATAGTCAAGCAATGTCTCTCTTTAAACTTACCTATAGACAGAAATCCACACGACTCTGACGATACAACCCAACCTTCGGGTTTGTCGTCCATTCCGTTCTTAGCGCACCCATTCATCAGGACTAGAAGTGAAAATATTCGTCATTTCCATTAGTCTTAGAATAATATTTTTGACGACAACAATTGATAGAAGCCTATTTCCTCATAATTATTTATTACTACATAACCAGAATTGAAAAAATTGACATGCCCTCTTTTCATTCCTATTGGTCGTAACATAAGGCTTGTTTGTTCGCACGTTATGCAGGCCTACCATCGTTATTGTTGATAATTATAACGGCCAGCTTATAATCAACAGCAGAATAATTGTAAAGCAGTTTTTATAATAATATCTAATATTTAATTCTCTATACAATGAATTCGAATGATATATTAAACTGTATACTGTATTGTAACTGTAATATGACAATGTATAAATACATCTAATGTTTTTTTTACAAAAAAATAGATACATGTAAATTTATCTTCGATCAACAATAACTAGATAAAGGATAACGTACAAAATCGATGCTAAAAGCCGTCCGCGTAAACATATATTTATGTGTAGCTTAATACGAAAGGGAGAAAAAAGTTTTAAAACAGTTAAGTCCAACCTAATTACAACCTTAACACCTAGTAATAAAGTCACAAATGTTTTAAATATTATCTAATACTTACGATAAAACGAGCAAAGTAATAAATTACTCCCCTCACAAATGAAACGACAAATTAAACAACATTTAGTGCGAATTCAACCTTAACACGTAATTAATAAAGTACGTTTTCCCGTTATTGTGCGTATTTGTGCTTGTCGAGGCCAAACATTTGTATCACAGGTTTAAAATCGGTAATTTTGTTCAAAATTTGATATTATTTGTTAGCTTTAAGCTTAAAATATAACTTGTTCAACATGTATTTAGCGAAAGTAAAATACTCCGGCCGGTAAATTGCTTTTTCGGGTATTATTTTTGCATCATTTGAATACACTGCGGCATGTGAAACGGGCTTACATTGGCTGTGTTTCAAACAAACTAAACAAAATAAGGGCACACATTTCAAGTGAGCTCTTATTTACCGAGACGTACTTTTCGCGCCGAACCTTTATCTAGTTATTGTTGATCGAAGAAATTTATAAATATTTTATAGTCACATAATAGATGTACAGTTGATTATTGAAACCATACTATTGACTTGAATTTACGTACTATTGACTAAGCACGTTTTAGTATTTATAATCTTCCAAGTTTTACAAGCTTTAATTTAAATTATATATTAAGGATTGTTATTTTGTTAGTAAATATTGACACGTATAATATCAGTTAAAATCATATATTAAGAATATCAAAAGCCTTAAAGGCAAGAGTTAAAATCACGATTATTATTGGTATTCTAACACCCAAGCCATTTTGGTCAGTCCAATTGAGGTGACATAAGTATTTACTTTTTTGTTAGTAAAATTCGTTACTAAATTATTTTATGTAGTTGGTTACATATATTTTATGCAATTTGTGGCATGCTATCATCTGTCACATAATAACTTTATTGTAATTGCGAAATAGAACGCGTATGTTAATATAGTCTCACTTTGTCTAGCAAATCTTAGTTTAAAGTCATTTTCTTTTTTATAATATTATGTTAATATACTTGTTAGTTTATATGCATTTTATATATATTATGTATGTGAAATATAACAGAATATGAGGAGTATTATAGATAATACGGAATATTTGCAAAATCATACTTAAAAAAGTATTTATGAACGATATATTTCGTTTTTTTCTCCTAATTAGTATAACCGAAAATTTATCAGAACACTCCACATAATCTGGCATGTATGAGTTATAGGTAATGGATAAATGAGACGTGCATTACCCGCTGCATGCTGCGCTGACGACTGTTTGTAGACATCTGGAACAGTTTTTAATTATAAACATAACAATAATGGTAAAATTGCAATAGAAATAACAATAACGGGAAAATTGGAATAAAGGCGTAATTATGAGAACATCACTAGAGATGTTAAGACTCTACAATAATAGGTTATTAGAATATATAAGCTATTTTTAACAAATAGGTATGTAACTGCATGCCGGCTTGAAGTTTATACTATAATACCAACATACAGCACATCGCAGTACATTCTTTATCCTATTGGTGCGGTTTCCTTTGGTCGATTGGTTCGCCGATTAGTAAAAGTATTTGTATACCAAAGTGTTCTACGGCTAAGGGAACACTTCAATAGATGTCGGCGATAAAATTATAACTTGAGATTAATACAGACCGAAGCTTTTTTAAAATTTACAACACCGGCCGAGAATTACAAATTTTCCAAACGTTGTTTCCAATTGAGTGTTAAGTATAATTAATTTTGAGTGTTTTGATCACAGAAATACCACAATATTTACTCTATCATATCAGGCTTTTCTACAAAAGCGAAAAAAAAAATCTATTTTGGAATTTAAAAAAAACAACTCTTGACATTAAACTCATGTAGCCCGGTGTAACCTCAGTTAAAATATTAATTTTACATTATTGCTGTTAATATTAAAATAACAACTTTATATTGATATTATATACTATACTAGCGGGCCCGGCAGACTTTGTCCCGCCCTGATTATGAAAAAAATCCTTGACAAATTATATACTAAAACGTTCCTCATTAATAACTCTATCCACCGGTGAAAACCGCATGAAAATCCGTTCGGTAGTTTTTGATTTTATCGCCAACAGACAGACAGACAGACAGACAGACAGACGCGGTGGGTGACTTTGTTTTATACTATGTAATGATTAGCGACGCAGTGTAACAAAAATAATTATTATACCCCACATATTAACTTACATGCATCCTTAAAATTATTATGGCCGACATGAGAAAAAAGATCAAAGAATTAGTACATATAACTATTTATACATATAACGTACATATAACGAACGAACGTACATATAATGTACATATAACGAATTAGTATATATAACATATCACTACACATTATCAAACAAAATCTTCTGCCACGCTTGTCTGTCTGTTCGTTCGCAATAAACTCAACCACTTCTGAATGTATCGCGGTTTTCACCAGCAGTTAAAGTGCTTCATGAGGAAGGTTTGAGTATATAATTTCAGAAGTTTTTTTTTATTATCAACGTCCGCCGAGCTCACTAGTTTACTATAAATTACTGTAACTTTGATCTAAATAAATAAAAATCAATTGCCGTATGTACCTATGTAAGCGCATCCCTTGAGAATGACTGTGTCTATTTAGGTAATTCTTTCTTTGTTATATTTGTAATTCTGTAATTATCAGCACTGGTTTGTATAGAAAATGGTTGAGAAATCATACGGAAAAGTGAAAGATTTAGCTTCATATATAAAGTAAGTGAGTAACAGAAGACTACTGCCTTCTACTGGAAGATTTAGAAAAATGAATTGACCTTCTGTTTAGTTGCCGTATTATTTAAATACTTGGTCGTACTGTAAATGGAAAACTTGGTCTCAATCTCTTCGTTAGTAGTCGTGTGAAACCGATGCGAGCAGCTATTATTACAGTATTATTCATACTTCAACTTATTTTGAATTCTTAAAATTAAAAAAGTATGCAATAACCAATCTTAACTCTATGTAAATAGATTACATAATTCAACATGCAAGTTTATGGAATTCTCTCTGTTATTATCATACATGCAAAACCAAGATTATCTGCAGTAACATGCCCGATTACAATTTTTTTGATGTCATACGAGACAAACGTCCGCCACGCGACGTATTGGTAATAATTCTAAAGTTCCCAATTACATCATCCTTTCCAATCGTATCAAAATTATTGAGAAACTTTATACAGAAATTCCTAATAATTGCATGATTAGTTTCAGTTTAAACCCTTTCCTATATGAAAACAAAGTTTAAAGTACTTTAAAAACTACTACCCCAGTCAAATTGGTAATACAAAAAGAAAATTGGTAATACATATTCCGTATACTCACACGAGGAGCCGAGGGGTAAAATCTTCCCGAGACAGAGCGGCCTGTTTCCATAAGGATCTCGTACTGCATATATCTTATCCTTCAGCATGATCACCAAAGAGTAACTCAGAGGTGCTAGCCTGACAGAGAAAACATGGTTTAAAGAATATTTTCATTATTAACTAGCAACTTCACCTTGATATGTATATTCATAAATGATGAACGCATGATCATTATCTCCATGTGACTCTAATGGTTTACACAGCGCACGCTGAAATAGTTCTCAAATTGCAGGATTTTTTAACTTACTCGACACTTATTTTGGATTATGCTGTATTTTGGATAATTTAAACTGTATCTGTGTAAATTATAGCCTTTTTTCGAACTTACTACGCTATTGGTCTGCAAGGCCTTAACAGTTTCACCGGACTAATAAATTATAGCCTGTATTACTCTGATGTATAAACTATATTACTGCATAGTTTCATCAAAATCCGTGCAGCAGTTTTTTTTTTGTACGACGATTACGTATATACCTACATCCATTATCACAAAGTTTCTCGTTTTTAATATTGTTACAGCTTGTATGCAAACTCGTTGTTACAACAACGGATGAATCATCGACCTTGGGAACTAGAAACAATGGGATTCAAAAATAGCCCGTCTCAAACTTCGTCGAATCATTTGAACAATGACGTAATTCTTCCAGAATCGTCCACCCTCTATAAGCGAAAGGTATATACGCGCCCCGCAGTGCTTCCAAACGGAGTCCTAGCCCGGTGAAGCTGTGAAGACCTTGCCAGGTCAATAGCATAGTCAGTTCAAGAAAAAAAAACAAATGTAGTTGTAGTCCGGTGAAGCAGTAAAGGCCATAGCCGTACCAATAGGGTAGTCAGTTCAAAAAAAATCCGAATGAAGTATTAATATTAACATCGCGTCGGAACGAATACGAACACAAAGATGTAAGGTCTGACATAGAGTAATTGTGTGTCAGTGAGTCCATTTGGTTTTTGACTGTATATATACCAAATAAATGTCTTTTGACGCAAACGTAATAATAGGAATTATTTTCGAATTCAGTTATGAAATACTTACCTCATGAGATTATTTATCCTCGCCGGCCAGTCGGGGCCATTGGTTTCGCCTTCTGGCGGGTTCAGGCATAAAGCCTGTGTGATCAGTTCCGAATCTGAATGAGTAGAAAGGCCCACACCTCGTCCAAGTACCTATAGAGGAAATAAAGGAATAGAGGAATGTCGACTGCATCTTATTATATATTTTTATTAATAAGTATGGAATATTATATTATTTTTGATCGCATCGTAACCCTATAATGCGCTGTTTATAATAACCGTTGTTGTAGACTGTTATCCCTTATTTGGCTGTTGAATAATTTGCAGCGAACTATAATCTCTTTCGTACCTATTAATTTTTACATAAGGTTTGTTTGTTCACACGTCCCAGTAACACTGGACGATCATTGTCATTATTGTCATTAAAAACGGATAACGAATAATCAATAGCAGAATAGTGGTATCTTGATAGCAATAATGCATCTCATTATTAAGTGTTGTATTGATATAATAATAAAAAGAAATATAGCAGTGATAACGTCATAAAATTGTTGTTTTTTTACCATTTTCCTGAGACTACTGCAATTAACGAGTTCGCCATTATGAGCAACAGCAAGTGCACCGTGCGCTGTGTGCACCACGAACGGCTGGCAATTCACTTCTTCTGATGCCGCTGATGTTGAATATCTACGGAGTTTATACATCGGGTCATATCCCTTCCAAGTAAACAGTGACACGGTCTTTTAGACTTTTTGATAGCAATTTCAAAAGTAATTTTCTGCATTTATTAACGAATGAAATGTCAATTCCATTGAATTCCACTAATAATCGAGGTAAGTAACTTAACTGGATTAATTAGTTCAGTGACTGTAAAATAGGTATAAACTAGGCTATAAAAATAATTTTGTAGGTGGTAGAACCACGCTGAAGCTATTACTGGTTTCGCTGGTTAATACGCAGATTGAAATCAAAATTTGTAGTTCGATATCTTGTATACTATTGATTTCCAATTATTAAGTCAAGATTAAAAACTGATCTTTAATGCCCTAAATCGAATAATTTTCTGAATATTTTCAGTTAAATGGCTAGAGCCATATTCGAAATTCCGCCGTGAAGTAACAGTGCTTGCATTATTGCTTTTCGTTCGGTCAGTGAGAGCGCCTGAGGCCCACCTCCTCTTCCTCTCCCAAACGCAGGCTGACAACGCATTTGCGACTCACCTGGTCTTGCAAGTGTCTATGGACGGTGACGATCACTTAACATCAGGTGACCCACATGTTCGTTTGCCTCCTATGATATAAATATATATATACTAGCGGCCCAAACGGACGCTGTCCTACCTTGATAATAATAAAAAAACAAATTTCAACCGCAGCGCCACCTACCGGTTCCAATTATATAACACGCACAAAAAGTTTCATCAAAATGGGTCCAGCCGTTTAGGAGGAGTTCAGTGACATAAACACGCACAGAAGAAATTTATATATAAAGACTAGCTGACCCGTGCAACTTCGTCTGCATCGAATCGGTTATGTAATTATTTACGACATCACATTAGAAACCTCAAAAATAACAGTATTTCTCCATTATTTAATGAATGTTATTATACATATAAACCTTCCTCTTCAATCACTCTATCTATTAAAAAACCGCATCATTATCCGTTGCGTAGTTTTAAGGATTTAGGCATACATAGGGCTATTGGGACAGAGAAAGCGACTTTGTTTTATACTATGTAGTAAAGAAGATATTAAATACAACATTCATGTATCTATAAATGATAAAACAAATAAAATAACTAAATTATGTCCTAATTAGTTGGAATCGGACTCCATGACCCTGATCATGTTTAATTATTTTCGAGAAACTGTATTTATTTCCTATACGGAAGTTAAATAGGGATTTATTTTTATTTGTTGATTTTGAATAAATTAATGGTTATTTTAATTAGTTTACTCAGGTTTCTCTTAATTTATGTAACATTGTAATATCTGTTGTTTGTCCTTGCCCTAAAATCAGAAACAATTGAGCAATAATGATAAAAATAGGGTTTAACTAGTATGAAAAAGATAAAAGGATATGTAAAAATAAACAAATCTAAAGATGGGTCGTGAATTATGCGTTAAGATTTTATATTTTCAAGAATTTCATTTCATTTATATTGCGTGTTTATTTGAACTTATCTAAAAATCATATTAGACTAAAACAAGGATTAGATATAATTATACTCGTAAATATACCGCTTTAAACAATTGTGCTATGATATCGTAAGATCTGTCTGACACTACAAATCTCATGTGAGTTCATGCTCTCTCCTTCCCACTCCCCGCCGCCCCGCGCATACTTAAGACGCGGTACAGCCATTGATATACAAAAACCCAAACGTCTCACAGCCGGCACACAAAATTTTCAAATAGTCTCGCGTCGTTTGCGTCCTAGTAAAAACAACTTTAAATCATTCGGGTAAAGTTGAATTTGCAAAAGCTTATCGCATAACTATAATCACGTAATATTGGAGGGTTTTTGCGGGTCGGTTTTGTAAGCCACTTTTATTCGAGACTGTGTGTCTTGGGTTTTTATATATCAATGAGTATAGCGGTTGCGATCAGACTATAATAAATGTTATAAAAGATACTAAAAATAATTGGTTGATTCATTTCAACGGTAACTAACTATGAAGAAGTAAAAAACAACTCACCTCGTGTGACCAATCCCTAGGTTTCCTTTTAATTTTTTCATAGCCTCATCGTTGAATATGTTATTGATAAGACCCATGCCTTTGTGGGAGTTGAAAGTTCGTGCACTTTTCCCCTCTGAAGTCACTATACCGGCTGACTCTTGTCCTCTGTGAAAAGACATCAATATTCTGTTACAGTCAAGTTAACAAGTTCAAAAACATGTTAATCCTTAGTCGTACGTGATACTAATTACAATAATAGTTAAGGAAAATAATTGGTGGTGGCAAAGGGTGGCAACGCACTTGCAACTCCTCTGGTGTTGTTAGTGTTCATGGACGGTGGTGATCACTTAACATCAGGTGACCCACATGTTCGTTTGCCACCAATGACATAAAAAAAATTGTATTGCAAGTCTTACTGTACTTAAAAAAAATTTAAAAGTGCGGTACAAGAGGATCCTGTGCGAATCCTAGGATTCCAAATACGCGTGATACTTTCATTATATTCTTAATTATATCTAGAAAATTCAGCAAAGGTTTGTAGAATACTATTCTAATTACACATTATAGGAATAGATGATTTGTAGGTGGTAGAGCCACGCTGAAGTTACTAGTTGTTTTAGCATGAATGGCTCCGCTCGCCCGGGGTAGTGCCACCCTCTCATAGGAAACCGACGTGAAGTAACAGTGCTTGAATTGTTGCGTTTGGTTCGGACAGTGAGAGCACCGGAGGCCCACCTCCCCTCTCTCCCCTTCCTCTTTCTCTCCCTCCCTTCCTCCAACACAGGCTGGCAACGCACTTGCGACTCCACTGGCGTTGCTGGTGTCTATAGACGGTGATGATCACTTAACATCAGGTGGCCCACCTGTTCGTTTGCCTCTCTAATTCAAAGATATGAATTTTATACATTTATTATTTGGCGATGATATATGGTAGGTCACTCTGAAATAATTAATTTGAGGATTTCAGGATTGTTGAAACTAATTATTGTAATTTTGTTACTTTGACAATAATTAATGTAACTTTGACACATCTATCAAAAACAGTACTTTCTCTTAAAGAATGGTTACCTCATATCTTTTTTAGTGTAACTGACATCACCACAAAATTTAATTATGATCGTTTTTTTTTTCTCGAACGTACTACCACTATGAACGGTTGAGTAATTTTAAAGCATAATAAACAAACAAATAAATTCACATTCACATTTAGAACATTAGTTACGATGTAAGATCTCACGATAGTCATATGTTTTGAAAATGTTAAAAATTAGTAATTTAATTAATAAAGAACGTATATGATTTATGTTCAATAAAAAAATCGTCTTGAAAAATTGTAAATCGGATAAAACGAATTAAGTACTAACGAACTAAGATCAACGTGTTATATCAAAAATCATTGACTTTCACCAAGACAACAATGTTTTGAATGAAGCCATGTCTAGGCTTATATGTATTCGCCAGCCCTAAAAACCCTTCCTGAAAAATCATAGTTTCAGAGATACTCATAAATGGTTACTTTCTGTGCCGGCAAGGGTTAGTATCGTACACGATCGAATTATGGTGCTTCACTTATTCGCTCCTAATATATATGTATTAAACTATACTAAACAATAAATATAAAAATCTAATATATATAATGTGCATGAAATTAAGGATTCGACTCGCACACATCTCGATAGATAGTCCCGTAGATCGCAATATATCGGTGTAAATTGAAAAAACGTTCAAACTTTAGTAAAACAACGACTGTCCTTTTTTTACGTGAGGAAATTATGGATACCTACCCTCCCGGGAGAGAGGGTGGGTTATGTCCGAGTCTCACGGACTAAAACCCCATGGTGTCCATCCGACCGTATTCTTGGGGCGACAAGAGATCGAGTTAAGCTAGTCCCCTAATATAACCGCCCCAACGATCCGACCGGCGGAAGGTGACCACCAGGCTCCTACCAATAAAGGGCACACTGAGTAAACACCAGCTGCCCCTCCTTTTCCGCCGGACCTATGCAATGAGGAGATGGACCCCCCAGCCCATCGCCTCAGCTCCGGCTACAGTGGCGGGAGGAGTTGGACTATGCGCCGTCTCCTCCCCCCGGTCCTTCGCAGACGGAGAGGGCCACTCAAAGGATCTACCTCCCGGGCCCTCTCCGCCGCCTCCTTCTGCGAAATGACCTCCTCGCAGAAGGAGGCCATAGCTTGCCAAGCCTGTTTGCTACCGATCATGGCCGAAACCACACTCGACAGCGATAAATTCGCCATCCCTACCGCTGCAGCCGGAGTGCGGCGCTGCCTCTCCCACGCAGCACACACGGTCGGCTCCCTGCGTTCGATATGGTACAGATACCACCCAAAGCAGCCAAGCGCGGTGAGTACCAGCACCATCCTAAACGTCAGGGAGCCACTCTCCCGATTCATCCACTCTTGCAGGACCGGGCGGACGTCTATGGTATAACGCCCATAGCGCGCGTCCGTCAGGTCCTGTATCTAGCTCTCCAGCGCCAACTTTCTGCGTTCCCGCCTTTTAGCTTCACTCCCCCTAGGAGCCGGAGGCTCCCCACTACGTTTTCTCGTCGTCGTAAACTCGTATACGGCGGGGAGGACACTTGCCTCCAGCTCCCAGGGCAGGGAGCCGGCGAGCACAAAGGCCGCCGCCGAAACAACGACTGTCCTGCCTCTGTACACATAATATCAAAATCATCGTAGTAGCAAAAATATAAAGGTAATTGCACATTTTAGTTTACATTATATTAGCAGTATATGTACGTAATTAAAAATTGGTTTTTGTACATTTAGAATAATTTATAAACCAAAAAACACTGACCTGTGTTGCAAGGCGACTAAACCTAAACATATAACTTGAGAGACGTCAACTTGCGTTGGCCATTCGCCTGTACCAATAGCACCGAACACACCACACTCGTGAGTCAATCCTGGAACCAAGATTTCATATACACAATCTATAGTTTTACTAGCTGTGCCCTTGGCTCCGTCTGCGTGAAAACTGACATACAAAATAGTAACTAATAACGTCATCTTAATATACTGATTGCTATCTACTTTAATTAAAATTACAATAATTTGATAGACCGAACTAATTTTAATAAAACAATGACGAAAAATTACTCGAAGATATGCTTAATGATTTTCTTGTAAATGTTTTATCATGGACGCAGAATTTTAGCAGCGACGTGTGTTCCAATAAACAGAGTGACAGACAGACAGGCATTTGTAAAAATGATTGAAACGTATTTTATTACTTACTCTTAGACACCTGCAACATTTTTTTACAAATATCTAAAAAGTACAGACACCTTAGATGTACATTATTATTATATTTATAGATAGATATATTTATTATAGTTGCGTAATTACTCAAAATCAAAAATTCTTTATTCAATTTAGGCACTTATGAACATCAAAACTACCACCTCTTCGAAAAACAACCCAGTCATCGAGAAGAACCGGCAAGAAACTCGATCTGGTTTATCTTTTATATAACATAGCACATCTATATATTAATACGTGAAGCGAAAACTTTGTACCCCTTTTTAAGCAAATTGCGCGAACGGATGAACGTGAAATTTGGCATAGTTAAAGTTTATATGGAGGAGAAGTGCATGAAGCTATTTTAAAAATATAAAACGCTTTAGACATACGTTAACTTAATTAAAATAAACATTACACACACTATTGCTTGAATGACACATAACATATACACATATGTAAATGAAAATGACGTTTCTCCATCCTTCATTTTAGTCTTACGTTCCAGTTACCTTTTTTCATCCTACATTCAATATTTTTAACACGACTTCCGTTCCCTACCTTACATGTCCTTTGAAATTTACTGGTCAAATTGTAGGTTAATTTTATGATAATATAATATATAAATTCATAATATACATTAATAATTAATTAATAAATAATTTATCTTCCACTGAAATAATTATTATTCTTTTTGGTCTTATTGAATGTAATAATAAAATATGGTCAAATTTCGACCACTAGACTACCACTAGTATATTTTAATAAACATATACAGTTACATTCGTTTTAGATGGATGCACAAAGAGAGGCGTCATTTCGAGATACCAGCATCGTTTACATATTGATCCACTTTATAATAATAGCCTTTATGCATTAAAAACCAGCTTGACATGGTTCGTAAACTTACTATCTGTCATACTAGAATTACCGACAGCATATGTATATGCATATATATTCTATGTATATGCATATATATTCTATGTATATGCATATATATTCGCATAAAACAGTTCTCACATTATAAGAGAAACAATAGAGATCACATTCATCCATAATATAACGCGTGATCAGTTATCAGGCAGATGTGGCTGACCTCTGCAATGGGGTTTCATCATAAATTAGATAATCTTCACCGTTCAATGTTTTCTAATATTAATCAAATATCCTTATTTAAAATAACAATATTGCTTCACGATAAGAACCATAGATACGAGTAAAGCGAGAATTATAACGAATTATACAACAATTTTGTCGGATTAAATATGCGCGTGAAAATGTGAATACGGCTAAAATTGTGTGTTATACAAAAAATGTTATGTCCCTTAGTTCCCAAAGTGGTCCAGATGGACCCCTAGGGGTTCGCGGGAGATTCGATGGGGGTCTACGAAAATTTATCTGCTTCCGATAGTGAAGAACTAAAATATTGGCTTGACTTCGCTTATCAATTTACGCAGATAATATTTTAACAAGCTCGGCGACTATTGTAAAAACTTGCATATTACGTATTTAGTACAACGTGTCGACACTTGCAAATTTCTATAGTTATATCTAATCTCCACATTTTTTGCCGAGTTCTGTGAATATGGTAGAAATGCAGGGGGTCCACCAGAACCAGCTCAATTTTTAAAGTGGGCTATGTGAAGAAATGTCTGGGAACCTCTGGTCTAGACAATATAATCATTAAATAATGTACCTGATTCCACAGCTCCTCTGCCATATCTTTTACTTTTAATCCGGACCTCGCCTTGGGAGTCGCATCGGCAGACGGACTCCGTATCATCTCCCACTGCCAACCTCGACATTGCCTCTGCTTCAACACTTCCACATTGTGACTGACATGGAGATGGCCCTACGGGACCGTCCATTTTTTTTGATCTGTAATGTATTAAAACAGAGCATTTTAATTTAACAATAACTATACATATATTCGAAATGACTTTGTTACTGATGTATTCCAAGTTATTTTTTATACTTCATACTATATATATTTTAAACTGCAGACGCTAATGTATCTCTAAGGAGGTTCGATTCCTTGGGTCTCTGCTCGAGCTTTTAACGTATAACTGGTCTGTCATCATTGATTATTTTGTTTATAACTTAATGGATACGAAAATTGAGTTTAGAAAATAACTGACATGCAAGCACATGAAATAAATAGAATGAAACAGTTTTTTTAAATCAATAGATTATAAGAAAGCAATGTCCTGGTGCCTGAAAGCTACCACGGCGTACGATATATAAATCGTTAGGAGTTACAAGAGGACAATGCACTTAAGGACTTATATAAGTAAATATTAATATAACATTTAATATGTAATATATTACAAAAATAAAGCTATGAACAAACATATAGCAAGAATTACACAATATTTCATTCAAATCTTATGACGCAGGAGTTGATCCACTTAGAAAAATAGTAGGCATTATTAAGTTATACGTCATTGGATAACATGTGATCGATAACATGTTATTTAGGTTGATTTATTCAATAATACGGTATACAAGATTAGGGTCAATGTCAATCAATTAATCTTTTAATAACAACATAAAATTCATCCCTTATTAAAGATTGATAAAAGAACTTAATTTTAGAGACTATAAAAATAGATAATAAAAAAAAAAGAATTTTCCGAAAAAATTGTCTTTATTTTTTCACTTTACGTGCCAATAGTATGTATGTATTATCTGTAAATATCTGTATGTAAATGTATTATCTGTCGCGACATTTCACGAAAAGTGCACAACGAAAAGTAAGTATGTAGTTAATATTCAGCCTAATTGAACTTCTAGTAGGTATCAATGTGAACACACAATCTTTTTTTCAATGACGTTGATTTGTCCTCGTCAATCATTGAATACTAAGTTTCAGGAATCCGGTATTTTAACTCTGCCCTCTCAATATATTCTTGAGAATTTGATGTATGTCCGGAAATACTTAGATCATCTGGATTTAGTAAAAGACCGACATAATGTAAATACCAGAAACCATAACAAACTGGTCACTCCATGTTTCAGGCTTACTAAGACCAGTAACAGTTTTTTTAAGTAATAATGTTAGATTTTATAACAAAGTCCCAAAACACATTACCGATTTGCCGGATAGTAGGTTCAAGTGTTATGTCAAGCGGGTCTTAATACATAAAGGTTATTACAGGGTCGATCAGTATGTGAACGATAGCGACGTCTGGAAGTGACGTCTCTCTCTGTGCAACCACAAAAAACGAATGTAGCTTTATGTGTCTATTATGTTGTAATAATAAAAAAAATGTTAGTTATTATGAAAAGATAAACCAGATCAAGTTTCTTGCCGGTTATACTCGATGACTGGGTTGTTTTCCGAACCGGTGGTAGTTTTGACGTTCATAAGTGAACTAAATTGAATAAAGGGTATTTTAATTTGATTTGTCATGTCGTATTTTAATTTCGGGTTATTTTAAAGTAGTTTTTCGTTTCGAACAAATTTGGACATTATTGGGAAGAATTTTTGCAAAACCATTGAACAAATAGCTTGCCTTATTCTTAAAAACAATAAATTTGAAACATTTAAATGTAAGGTTATTACTGCGTTTTCTTTACACAATACGAAATCCTTATACTTAATGATTAAAAAAATGTAAAAGTGAGTAATTGTTTCTTTCAGTTTCACGCATTAACAACTCATCTTATCATCCTCTAATTTTGCATAGATGTTTGCAACGGTACAGTAATTGTAAAATAAGGGAAGATAGGAAGGGTATGTTGTATTAAAAAAAAGTGCTGTTCCCATAGGATAGGTCAAATCTATACTATGCCACGTGCATGAGCCAGTCAAATTTATGCCTTTAGACTTATGTCCTAAACCACGTTGCATAGTATATTACATACGTTATACTTACCAACTAGAGATTTATTCAATCGTGTAAAATATTAAATGAATAAAACAATTAATAAATACGTTAGAAACAATAACGATCATCAAAGAGTAATCTTATTAATTGGAAATTAATTGTTGACATTAACGAGTATATATCTCGCCAAAGTAAAGCTGAAGCCACCACCAGCGACTCGCGATATTTTGACTTCCATAGAAAATCTCCCAAATATTATTGAATCAAAAAATCTTATCTCATTAAAAACAATTTGTAAGTGAAACGGTCGAATACAGCGAGGTCATGACGAAATGCTCTAGAAAAACTTGCAAACAATAACAATAAACCGCTGACCGGCGATAGTTGTAATGTAAACACAAGGCAATTTTATGTGTACATGTCATCATATAAAACCGTAGGGGGTCAATTATCTAATGTCACGACATCTCGGTACATTTCCACGAAAGGGTCGCGCATAAACAAGCGAAAGATAACGTTATTGGAAATTAACGTGTTATAAATAATCGTTATAACCGTAAGATATTAACAACGGACTATATATAGTTTCGCTGTATCTGGTCCAATAAAAAACATATCGTAATTTAAATTGCAACTTCAATAAACTACGACCTTTGTTACTCGTCAATAAAAAATATCCCAGTACAATCTTTGAAGTAAATTCTTCTTTTTGAAGTGAACACTTCTTTAGACACGTTAAGTGTTATTTTCGGCAGGAGATAAATTTATAATTTCACGTCATGACATGCTAGTACGCGTGACCTACCGTATTGCGCTTGCGTCAGACTAGCGACGCGTACGTATTATAGAGGCATGTGATTTTATATTGAGATTGTGCAGCCCATCATACGTTTGATTAATTCATAAGGATATGCTTTATTATTTTCTTGAACTTAAGGTTTTATCGTGAGCGCAGTACTTTGGCAGCGATGTGTGTGCAAACAAACAAACAGACAGACAGACAGACATATCGAAAAATGAATGAAATGTGTTTTATTACTTATTCGAAAACACCTGCAACTATTTTTTTCACAAAAATCTAAAAAGTACTTTTAAGTAAGACACGTTAGATTTAGATTCTTATTAGATATATATATATATATATATAGAATATCTAAAATGATATGCATTTACTTTTAGCCGTTAACCTTAAACTTGCCAATGAGTTGCGATATAATAAAGTATCAAATTATAAGCTATTTATTTCGCCTTTGCACCGCAATGTTTAATAAATATCACGCAATCTCATTCTTTTCGGGTAATATGTGATGAAATAGAGCGCTACGGTTTGATCAATTCTATTTAACTACAAATCAATTACGTGAATTAAATATAGATTTTTCACAACCTTAAGATTTCTAATATGACGTTGCACAAACTATGTAGTTAAATAACGTTTTGACCGTAGCTGTTACCCGCGTCTTCGTCTGCGTTGTTTCCTCTTCAATACATACAATAAGTAAGTAAATCTAACGTGCCTAGAAATGTCTGTGTTTCTTTTTTAAACACGCAACTCTGCTAAAGTGCTGAGTTCTCGATAAAACTTCACCAAGCAATTGATAAAACACATTCTCGAGTAACGTTTAGTCTGGGTTTTATTAAAATCGGTAAATGGGCTTAATAAATTCAGATGATTTTATTATTCACTGTTTTCTTTAATATTTGGTACCACGCGGACGTAGTTGCGACCACAGCTAGTCAACAATACATTTACTGCAGGAGAAGAAACATAAAGAAATGAAAACGAAAAATATACTTTGCCTACAAAATTTCTTTGTAAAGAATGTCGTCTTGTTACTCCCACCCTCCTGCGCATGTGCACCGCACCGCTTGCTCACTTCTCCACGTCAAGAAAACACACATTGCTAAACGTTTAGTACTTATGGAAATCGTAGTTTGTTAATACTTAAATAGCTTTATATTAGAAGAAGATATCGCGATATCTTTTTGTTAACGACCAATCATGTTATTACGAAAAATTTAATTACGTATTGAATACTGGCTTTAAAAAAGTTTGGATACTTACGTATTAAATGCATCGCGCTTGCTGACGACTGCCGCGGCAAGATCGTGTTATCCTTTTTCTCAAGTCTAACCTAACCTAACTAAACAGAGAGAGAGCGCGGTGCATTTAATACGAAAGTATCCAAACTTTTTTAAAGCAAGTATTCAATAAGTATTTAACTCTTTCGTAATAACACCTCAAGTGTCTAAAACCTACAACTATCCAGTAGTTTTACGTGACGCGCACAACCGCAGACCTAAAAGGATAATTCTATTTCATGTTTTACTCTATCGAATCAACCTACTTCAAAATCAAATATACTTTATTAAATTTAAACCCTAAGGAGGCACTTATGAACGTCACAACTACCACCGGTTCGGAAAAAAAACCCAGTCATCTCGGAAGAACCGATAAGAAACTCGATCGGGTTTATCTTTTTAACACATTTATATGTATATTTAAAATACATTACACGTCACAATCGAGAGAGGAGTCAATTCTAGACATCACCATACTGATCTACTCTATAATAACCTATTGACACCAAAACCCGCTTGACATGGCGCTTAAACTTACAGCCTGGGAAATCTATACTATATTATTGCTATATCTATACTAATATTATAAAGAGGTAAAGTTTGTGAGTTTATGACGTTGTGACGTTGTAGGGGGTAATCTCAGGAACTACTGATCCGATTTGAAAAATTATTTTAATGTTATATAGCTCATTTATCGAGGAAGGTTATAGGCTATATATCATCATGCTAAAACCAATAGGAGCGGGGCACCAATGAAGAATATTTCATATTTATTTTCCTCTTGAGAGCTTCCGCTGCGTGTTAGCGTTAGGCTAAAGTAACTATTCCACGCGAACGAAGACGCGGGCAGAGGCAACTCGGTAAAATATTGGGACTTTGTTGTAAAACCTAACACTATTACCTTACAAACTGTTGCTGGTTTTACTGATTCTGAAACATGGAATGACCAGTTTATAGTTTGTAATAATTCTAGTATTTAGATCGTGCCGGTCTTTTACGAAATTCAGTTTTTGAAAGTTTTTGCGGACATACATTAAATTATCAAGAATTCTTATTCTAATTAATATACTAAAGATTAATATACTAAACTAATTAATACTAACAAGTTAAATTCACAAAGCAGCTCATAAATATAGATCAGAGTCTAAACACAAAAAAATTAATTTCAATTCACGAAACAGTTGCCTCTTGTCAAATTTGCATACAACACCTATTGAACACGTGTTGAAGTAAAAGCTTGTCTTGATGTGTTATCTGTTATATTATTAAAATCATGCAGAATACACAACACAGACTTGCATGTAACAGTTTATAAAATATCTATATATAAATCGGTAACGATAAAGCAGTTCCGTACTTTTTTTCCTCTTCATTTAGTAGCTATTAACAAGCTTTAACTTTATTTTTTTTTTAATCCATACCAACAACGAGTCATAAAATTTAATTATAAGCCTCTATCCATGATATTTCCGCTTAAGTCTACAATCTATATATATACATGTAATAAGAATGTCTGAATGTCTGTGAAGAACGTGTCTGTACTTTTTAGATTTTTATAAAAAATAATCGTTGCGAGAGTCTTGGAATAAGTAACACAATACATTGCATTATTACATATACGATATACATCATTTTTAGAAATATCTTTCCATCTGTTTGTGTGAACACGCATCACTACTAACGTACCTACAAATTTGGCTACCTACTTGGCAAATTTACGTACAATATATTGCGTAAGTCGATTACGCGTGTTGAAGCGAAGGCTTGTCCTAATTTGTTCTCAACAAACATAATAAATCATGCATCATATACATTACGCAGTAGTGTATTTATGATTTGCAGGCCTCATTTTAAGAAAAATACGAAGGGGACTCTGGTCACTTTGAATTTGAAATAATCCAACATTGAAATTATCACAAGACGCTTGTAATACCTACTCGACAACGGTAGTAATAAACTAGGAGATTGGTTGCAAAAAATGACACTAAAAAACCAACGACTGCTCGCATTCAATACATAAATGTAGGTATAATGCGTTACATAATTATTGGTATTAATAATGAGGGAAATTAGGCAATGCGAAACTATCTACACACATGTCAGGGAATACCGCTGGTTAGCTGGAAGAAAATGCCTCACGGAATTAAGCTCGCCAGATAAAAAAAGATGATTCCTGTAACCGTCACACGCAATTGAAGTAAAACTTTTTAATTTGTTACTTACTTACATTGAAACCAGATGGCAGCACGGTCGCGCGGTCATATATACATAATTAATTCTATTGTATGATTTTTATTATTATCCAATTTAATATATTATATTATTTTTTTTTAATTTTCGATTCATTTGTTTATATTTATTGACAAAATCAAAAATATTTAAAAATTGGATGGTACAGAAACGTGTACGCCATATTTCGTCGTGACGCTAGTCGCGCCTAAAGAAATTACTTTAATATTATTATGGACATATAAAATTAGCATTTATTTATCAATAACTAGCGGGTATGGCAGACGTTGTCCCGCCCTGACTATAAAAAAAACCTTGACAAATTATATACTAAAACCTTCCTCATGAATCACTTTATCTACTGGTGAAAACCGCAAGAAAATCCGTTCAGTAGTTTTTGAGTTTATCGCGAACAGACAGACAGACGCGGTAGGGGACTTTGTTTTATACTATGTAATGATTTGGCTCGATGTTAGATATATAATATAATACGCATTTATATCTACATTTGTGTTCTGCGTAGCTATATTCAGAGAGGTTGAAAAGTTTGGCGCGTACTGTACGATGCCACAGGGAACAGAATCCGTGTCATCCCACGTGTGTAAGAGCCTAATAAAGCGTAAAATAAAAAACAAACGATACGATTACATACACAGATTGTTTTCTATTTACTGTTGAGTATCCGAGTTTGACCTATTGCTTGCTGGGGCAATTTTAACTAGGCCAATAACGCCGCAATCATATTATAATAGTTGCTGATAATACATATATATGTATACTATATTCATTCAAACAAATTATTACATTATGTTCTGAACATGATAAATAAATATATGCATACATAATCCATACTAAGCTTTTTGACGTTTTGTAATCCGTTCATGAGTACGGCATCCGACCTAGGTAGACTTCGCAACAGTTCCAATAGAATATTGAAAATAATAGTAGATATATATGATAGTCCTTTCCTGAAGCATTGGATATGGGCGATCGTATAATGTTGTGACCTGAATTGCATTGTGTGAATGATGCAACCTCGATTAAGTTATACTTCAATAACATTTAATTTCTTATTTCAATTACGTAGCTAGTATTTTAAATAGTTTGTTTATATTTATGTAATGGACTAATGCAATTGTCTTGTGAATAAATAAATAAACTGATATGATAAATTGGTCTTGTCTTAAACTCTTGACTAAATTATGCGCAAGCCCCACCTCACGGCTATATTCAGAGCGGTCGAAAAGATTGACGAGAGCTGTATTAAGCAGGCAATTTGGCCTAAAATGTCCACGTGAAGGATATACTCCCGGTAGTATTCTCAAATATAGCGGTCACCTTCGACTTCTGCCTACGACTACGTCTACTTGGAATATTTACTTTGGGCTAACGCTAACTTCGTTTATATAGAAAATATGTGTAGTGAAAATATTTTTAAATAAGACGTACGTTAACTCCGATTTTAAAACATTCTTCATTGGTGCTCCGCTCCTATTGGTCTTAGCGTGATGATATATAGCATATTGCCTATAGCGTTCCTCGGTAAATGAGCAATCTAACACTGAAAAAATTTTTCAAATCGGACCAGTAGTTCCTGACATGAGCGCGTTCAAGCAAACAAACTCTTCCGGTGTTATTACAAAAAAGTTAAATACATATTGAACCCTGGCTTTAAAAGGGTCTCATATTAAATGCACCGCGGTCGCTGAATGTTCGCCATCTTGTTCTTTTCTCTCGCTTTGGTTAAGTTAGGTTAGACTTGTAGTAGACGCAATGCCAATTCGGCAGCTCCTGCTCCTCGGCCTATAGGTGATTGAAGGCACCATGGGGTTTTGGTCCGTGCAAGTCGGACATACCCCGCCCTCAGCTGTCCGGCTACGGTGGGAATCCGTAGGGATTTCCCCATGTTAAAAAAAAGGGTTAGACTTGTGAAAAAGGATAACGCGAACGTGCCTCGGGCGAGCGCGGTGAATTTATTAGGAAACTTTTTTAAACCAAGTATTTAATACATATTTAACTTTTTTGTAATAACACGGTTCAGGTTTATAATATTAGTATACCTACACTACCTAGATCACAACGTATATTATATTCGTATAACTCTGCCGGTTTATGCAGTTCGAGATAGCTCCCAGACATAGAATTATGAAACCGCTTACATTTACAAACGCGCAGGTTTGTTACTCTATGCTCCCAGATGACAAGGTTCTTTACAAATTATTTAAAAGTTTTATTCGTATTTATTCGCAAAAAGTAACCATAAAGTTGTTGATTGTAAGCGACGTGTGTATGAGCATAACTTCATTACGACTGTTTGTAATTTTCAGGATAAGGTTTATATAATAAGAAAATGTTTGAAAATTCGTTCGGAAAAGTAAAAAATACTGATTTTTAAATCTCAATATTAAAAAAAATGAGTTAGTGAGTAAAATAGAAGACAGTAAGGAGACCTTTAAAAAATTGTCAGAATTTATTTCTTTCATTACATGGTCGTATAGGAGCGGGAAGATTTGGATTCATTTTCTTCATTAACACACTTGTACGAAGCCGGGGCGGGAAGCAAGTATTTTAGAACGAATAATATACGTGGTATGTCTCGCGCGTCCGCCTCCATTTATCCGGGAGACACCTACTTCTGGAAATAGACCACTCACAAAAGATCGGCATGTTCATAAACGAGCGGTCTAGCCTTTAGTTTTTTTTATTTTTATTTATTTATTTCTTATCCGTATACAACACTGATACCTAATGCATATTGTATATATGTGCATTTTTTTGTATATATGTATAGTAATTTATACATATATGATGATTTATACATGAAAAAATGTAACATAGAGCTTTCGCAGTGGGAGAAACTAGCAGCTAAACGTCCAGAATAGAGAGCTCACGTGGCAACTAGCGTTCAGATTTACGAACAACGACGTGCTGGATTTGATATTAAAAATGATGAGTTGAAAGCCCAACCACCAGCGGCGATCAATTAATTATACCTAGAAGTATTGTGTTTGCAATTGTGCACAATGTGCACGCACCTTCCGAAAGAAAATCGGCAATATAAGGCATATGAAAGCACACGAGAGTTGAACAGTCGCAGGCCAGAAGCACACACATACGTACATATATGATTAATAGCGGGCATTAATGTTTCTGTTATTTCTTTGAGTTTCGTCAGATCACAACTAAAGATATCAGTATTACCAAATAGACGGTGCACCATGCGTAGGTATACATTTCTTAATCGGAGCATTCATCTACAACTTGGCATTATTTTATGACACAGCCGTTTGGTACCTATATCTTTGGAGCAGCAAGAATGTCTAAGACTAAGACTGAATTGAATTGTAATGGCTCAAGTGTCAGTTCGATGTGTTACCAACCATACCGAAGTTCGAACTATAAATATGACGATGATGTTCCTATTGTAAATTATTTGTAACAATTTATCTTACTTTCATGTATTGTTTTCTTATTACATTTCTGAAAACACAAACGCAATAATGTTGCCAAGTAACTAAACATTATTTTATATAAACAACTCTGATAAACTATAAATTATAATGAATTAACTAGACGTCACTCGCGATTTCGACCAAAAACGCACGTGTGTCGCGCGCGGTTTGTGACACTGGTTCTATAGATTATTGTATTTGCGCGGAACCCTTTTTTTTTTAAATAAAAGTATACGTAACTAGCCGACCCGTGCCCACTTCGTTGGGCGGTAATACGTAAGCGTGGAATGGTTATCTTGCGCTAAGACGCAGCGGAAGCTCTGAAAAGGAAAAAATACCCCGATTTTGCAACACTCTTCATTGCTGCTCCGCTCCTATGTGTCTTAGCGTGATGATATATAGCCTATAACCTTCCCTGATAAATGAGCTATATAACACTGAAAGAATTTTCCAAATCGGACCAGTAGTTCCTGAGATTACCCCTTACAACGTCACAAACTCACAAATTCACAAACTCTGCCTCTTTATAATATTAGTATAGATTAGTATAGATTACTCCTTCGAGCATCAACTATCTGCCAGTGAAAGGTCCAAAAATCAGTCTAACCGGAAACGGTTCTCCAAAAGGAGATTAGGCGGAACAAACCGACAGACAATAAATAAATATTTTTGTTATTAGTAACGGATATATTTTTTATGTCCACTTAGTACAAAGCCGATATTTTGATGTATCAAACAGACACTACAATTTTATTTATGTTTATAAAACAGGATATTCACTTTGTTTGTATAGACGGTATGTACTTGGATTTTTAAATCTATCGTTACTGTTCGAGAACCTGAAGTATGGAGTAGGCGCAAGGATGACGCAGCTTGTCTCACCAAAAATAGAGAGACAGGATAAGAATGATAAAGCATTATGTATAGCAACTGCTGAATGACATAACATTTTTACATTTTAACAAACATAGTTATTATAATTTTGGATATATCGACAAACAATTTCTTATCTCAAGGCGTTGTCTTTCAAAACATTGACAAAACATTAGTTATACATTTTTTGTTACCATAAACGCGGCATGCTCATCGTACGTTTGGCTTTCAGGGGAGGATGGGGTCAAGCTGAATCTCACTAAATTTCACGGTGGCGAAAGAAGGAGTTTCGACAAATATCACGTAATATTTTTTGGGCATAAAATACCGTAAAAATGTGAGCAAATCAGATTGATTGAAATCAAAACATGTTTCTAAACCAAAATATGCTGAAATCTGGTGCAATTCTGCTCTATATTAAAATAATGAATAAAGGAAGCCGCGGAGGCCACCTTCCACTCATACTCGTTTAGGCATTAATTAGATAAATACTCTTTGGACCGTTAAGTTTCAATCTTCACGGCTGCGGCACTACACCATATTATTAATATAAATAAGCCGAACGCTACAGAAATGATTAAAAAAGGACAAATATAACTAATAACTACTTTGCTATTTGTAGACGGTCACGGGCACACCTTTGATTAATTTTGATTACAAGAAGATAATAATACGACTGTAACCTATATCTACTGTAAATCTTTGCCAAATGAAAATTAACTGATAAGAAACAGGATTATTCCCTACTCACTAAGAAATAATATTATTTTTAATTCATTACATAATAGGATAGTAAAACATTTTGATATAATGGGTAATTACTTTTACTTATAGCTACATTTATATTAAAATAATGCACACGCCCAAAACAGAAAATAATTATTTTATTATTAATAATAATTTTATAGCCTCTAAAAGATTAACGAGAATATTAACCATTATATAAATAAAATTTTACCTAGTAATATTTTTAATAACAAAAGAAATACATTCTTTTGATTTTAAAGATTGTTATAAAGTAAATTATTTTAAGCGCAGAAAAATTTAATATTTTTCTAATTTAATACATTATAATTTTGGATTAAGTCCAGAGATCCAAAATACATCTAGCAACACTGGTTTCTAAATAATCCGTAATGATCAGGTGTTCCGTGTTCCTTGACAGGTGTATAAATAAAAAAAATTAAAACAAAATTAATACCAAACACAGTATAAATACATTCGTTTTGAACTACACAAATTTGCTTATAGTGTAATAAAAATGTGAGTTGATTCTGAATTCTTTGCCTAACCCATAAACATATCACGAACTTTACGGCATATTTAAAATAAAAATAACATCGAAAATTAAAAAAGCAACCATAAACACGTATTTACATAACTTATTATATGTAACCATGCGGTCGAATATGTCAACATAACCAAACGAATTTAAGCATGCATGGTCCGACAATACACATCGAACGACTGTGTAATTTGAGTTGTAATTTATACCCCAATATTATTCTCTGTATATTTCGGTCAGGGTTTAACACACGAGTTAAACAAAAACCGATTAAAACCTATTTTCTAATTTTAAAAGTTAACACTTACCTCTTTGATCAAGACGAAAAGTTGACAATCTAAACCAAAGTTTCACAAACAAAACAAAATGTAAGTTCGTGCTGCCACTGCGCCGTTACGGACCGCCAAGTTTATGTATCGAGAATGAACAAATCATTCATTATTGAACAGCAGAATAAGCTGGTGTTTTATTTTGAATTGACGTTTCGTTGTGCGAATGAAACAGCATAGTTAAGACAGCGCTCGAGTAGATGAGATGGCTGTACGTAATTATTTCTCAACCAGTTTTGATACTTGAATAATATAAGTTACAATACAATAGTTGTACCGCCTACGTAGTTTTACTCCAGCTTAACAAGGCTTAGCAAGACTTTAATAACTCTGTACGGCCGACAAAAAATGACCTTAATTCACAATATTGTATTGTAATTATGCGCATAAATCAGGTTCGTAGAATAAAGTGATTTATTTACCTGGAAGTATGTTCTCAAGGAAAACTAAGCCTATGTTACTTATTTTAGTTGGATAAATTTGTAATTAATTATTTATTATTTAATCATTTTCGCCTTAGACTCCAAGAACAACTTTTACCTAAGAGTAAATTTTTTTTAGTTAAAGTTATTATTAGGCATCTCGTGTAATCCAAAATTTGTTGTGTACAAACGTATTAAGCTAATTTTCTTTCGCCGACCAGTGATCAGTGAATAAGAAAATTTGAATAAGAAAAAGAAATTTGAAAAATGTAGAAGATGCATCAGCACATTAGTTGAGCGGTGAACTAGATACCTGTTCTTCTTTGTAGAACTTCTATCGGAATCGCCAAATATCTTTTTAATCCGTTAAATTTGTATGAAAAAGTGTAACACATTAAATTACTGTAAGAGTAAATGTAAAAAGTAAAGGTTAAAAATGTAGCAATTTATAAAACGTACATATTTATTTTGAACCGGTAACAGTTAAAATATTATTATTCATTTAGATATGTAACTTGGGAATTTCATTATTTATTATTATCATCCCGGTAAATGAAAATGAAAATCAAGTCAATGAAACTAATAAATCAATAATGAAAATATCGTTATATAAACACACTTAGTTTTTTAATTAATTCAATTTAACTTAACTAATTATCATATCAGTCGGTTTCTTGTTTAATTATAGCTATTAAAAAATTAACAACTTATTTATATGAATCATGGCTATGATACAATATCTTATTAACTCGTTAATAATTCCATGTGTGCAAAACTTCCGGAATTACAATTAAATCGTTGTTGTTCTGTTCTATAACTGAACGGTAACTCAAGAAATAGCTCTGACCTTAATATTTAAACCGGCTCAGATCTGAGTCACAAATAATAACATCAATGCTCACCGTATTTAAAGTTTAAATATAATTTAATATATTAACACATTAAAAGAGCTTGTATAATATTTTTTAAGTATCAATATTACACAGTCGTAGTATAGGGGTCTTTATCAGTTGAACTGGACGTGTCTGACGGCATGCGTAGTTAAAGAGCACGTGGAGCCGTTGCTCGGATGTTCGCCATCTAAACTTTATAAAAGACAATCGCTGTGTCGTTGAAGCATCGCGCGAACCCCGCTGTTCAGCAAACCCGTCTCGGCGTTTCACAGTTTATTCAGACGAATCTGCGTTTAAAAATGTCGGGACCAAGCGAAGGTAAAACTAGAATTTATTTTTGTTCAAATAACCATACTGTTTGCTTTCATTTGTACCAATACAAATTGCCAGGTTATGTTATTTTTAGTTTCTGTTGAATGTAACTTTAGGAGAACATTATGTTATTCATTTAATTAATCCCACATTATTATACTCCAATTACTATTATCTAGATTATTTATATAAACAAAAGAAACATTACTTATGAAGTTAGAACTATTTTTAATCAAGAATGATAATATTATTAAAACAAAATAAAATAAACTTGTAAGTCTACGATAAATACCAACAATTTTAACAAATATACTTATAGTTGCCGGCACATAACCTCCAAATAAACGGAATTGGCAACACTGTAGGTATGTTTCTGTTTACTTGTATAATCAAAGTGTCAATTCTTAAGCATCATTCGGCCTTGACTATAAATTAGGTGTAAAACGTTTGTTGGCATATATTATATACTATTATAGACATTACAATGAATAGGTTATGTTGTAATATTTTGATTAATTTAACAGACAGATGTTAATTTAATAATGACATACTTTATTTAACAGTACTTTCAGAAAATGATCTATAAAAAAGTTAGACCTATAACATAAATATCTAACATTAGCGTAGATGTATCAATATAATAAGTATATACTTGCATTAAAATAAAATCAATGCATTTCTGCTAAAATTCCATTGCTGATTTTCTCGATTTAATCAATCAGTTAATATGCACAAGTAAGTGTAAGCTGTTTCATAATTCTATGGATTTTTTTTCTCGAACTGACTACGCTATTGACCTAGCAAGCTCATAACAGCTTCACCGGACTACTAAGTCTATGGGTAGTATGTGCCGAACTATGTGGACGCACCCACTTGATTCTCAATCGCCATCTGCAATAGGTTTCTTTTAAAAACATGTCCATATATTACATTTCAATGGTTTTTCACAAATGTTATTACAAGATCAAGATCATGGTACCTTAAATGCTTAACCCTATTATATACCAATCGTGCATGCATGCATGGAATTCGAGGAATCTCAACATTAAGGTTTACTGTAAAAAACCCTTTACGTTTCCACTAAAACGCACCTAGGACTTAGGCTAGGGACGACCCTAGCTATATTATTTAAGCACCCCTGGCCTCTGAGTGCCCCATGTAGGATTTAATCGCACATTAAAAAAAGGGTCGCCCTAGCTGACACTAGAATAGAAAAGCTACCATCAAAACGCATACCGATATGCCAAAGCAGTTCTACTCGACGGACAGTTTTTCTAGCAAATCGCTATTAAATACCTACGAGATGTGATGATATTCAAACGCTAACTGTAATTAACGTAACACCCAGTACACGTACGCGAGAGTAATTGAATATTGAAATCAATATACACAATTATCCGTATATAATTCTATGTATGTTTAACGGAATTAACTTAAGATCTATTTGAATGATTCTGATGAAACGTTCAAGTGCCACGCTATGAGAAATTGTCAAGACGGATTTTTTAGTTTAAGTACGAAAGTCGAGCGTACCGAGATAACACGCCCTGAAATTAATTGATAAACTATATATTATTTTAAAATATGATATAAAATATTACTTTAAAATATAAATATTGTTTTATACAGAATGTTATATTGTTTATTAAAACATTAATTCATAGTATTTCATTCTGTCATTGACTCGGTTAAAATGTGTAATAAGAAACGCACCTTCTTTTTTTGTTAATGCTCTTTATAATTTCATAAGTTATATATAGCTAATCGGCTGAGTGCCTTAAGCGCTTGCCTTAGTAGTCCGGTGAAGCTGTTAAGATCTTACTAGGTCAATAGCGTAGACAGTTCGAGAAAAAAATATATATATCTTATTTTTTTATTACGCTTAAGGCCCGCCGGTTCAAGCTACTTTTAAGATAAAACTTCTCATTGCCATAGTTATCTAGAAAAAATAATAAGTCTAAATCACGTCTCTAGTGTTCTCTAATCATTATCGAACGTTATCTGCATTTACATAACGCATGTAGTGTAACTGATCTAAACGTTCTAAACCTCATACAGTGGTGTAACTGTTGTTAGGTTTGGGGAAATATTGCCTCCGAAGATAAAATCTGTTGGTGGTTGGTTGGTCTGAAATTACACAATAATAATCTGGTTTTGAGACAATTACCGTCAGAATAGGTTTTATAACATTTTTAGTTAATTATGGTAATAGATGAGTGGACCTTGTAACTGACAAGGCACGAAATCACTGTTTTGCAAGACCAATACAATAGAAGAGCTTTTTTTGAACTACATAATAAAGGGGGAAATGATAAATGTGAACTTTGTCCCGGAATTATAGAAATATAGTACATACCCTTACACTGACCTGACGCTTATATCTCTCATAAAATGTTTTAGACATAAACAAAAAAGCCATCTTGGAATATTTGTTAGTTTATATAACAAAATCCATGTTACTGTAACATGAATTAGTAAATGGATTCAAATTCGATATAGTACATTATACTTAATAAACAGATAACAAATAAAGCGTTTGAGGATAAAAACATGAGTAGGTAATTTTTCTCTGTAACATTGTATATTTAGATCTAACAAACTTAAGTCCAAAATAACCATAATATTCATGAGTTTATAATTTTTAGTGAAGCTTGCCAAATTAGAAGTTTTTTTTTTGGCAACCAATCCTCTAATAGCTTATTACTGCTATTGTAGAGTAGATAATGATTTGACAAGTTTCTTGCGATCATTTTAATGTTCTAAAAAGATGGTACCCGCTTTTAAAACCTTCCATGTGTTTTTGTGGCAAGTCACCATACATATTCCGTGGTATTAATTCCCATCTACTTATTTTGTGCACAGTAACCAATCTACCACCAATATTACAAAATATAGAGTCAAATAACACAAAATTATGAATGAATATAAAATTCACTACATGACATTTCAAAATCCCGCCAAAAATTCCAAAATTTAGAGGTTAATCAGGAACTAATGTGGAAATAGTAACTTAAAACCTTTTTTCACACAAACATATTAACCTCCTTGCTTATAATTGAAATTGAATTAATATTGAAAAATAAATAGAATACAATATAAAATTGGCGAGAAGAATTAAGAAAATAATTGAGTTAATATTATCGTCAGTCTCGATGCGCCAATATGATACTCGTGTTACATCATACGATATGAAAGGTTGATATCATCCTACAATTAACCTCATTTCTAGTTGGTGGCTACAAGATCGGTAAATTGATAATCGAGGGCAAAACAAAACAAGTGTTCGACCTTCCCGATTTGCCTGGACAATGCCTACTTCTGAATAAGGACAGGATTACCGCAGGAGATGGGATCAAGGCACACGATTTGGAGGGCAAGGCAGCTATATCTAATCAAACCACAGCTAAGGTGTTCGAGATATTGAAGTCTGTTGGTAAGTAGCTATTACATTTTAAACATTAACTATAAGCACCTATTTCTCCTGCAGATGAAGAGTGCTAGAGCTGTTATGTTTTGTTGTGAATAGAGTAGAAACAGTAACTATGCAGGAATCTTAGGACTGCAGTTCTATTTTATTTAATTATGATGTAATGTAATTTTGAAAATACTGGACAGGCTTAAGGCCTTCGTGATTGTTTAATTCACGCAAAACAAAAACATTTACAATTTAATAAAAGAAATACTTTATTTCTATACATTTCCTATTCGGTTTAAAGGAGTTCCTTGGTATACCTTCCAAAAGTCCATTACTAATGAGATAAAAATGTGAAACACTTGACAATATTTTTGAAGGTGGTAGAGCCACGCTGAAGCTATTACTGGTTTCAACATGAATGGGTCGGCTCGCCCGGGGTAGTACCACCTTCTCACAGAAAACCGATGTGAAGTAACGTGTTAACGTGTTTAGTAAGTGTTTGCATTGTTGCGTTTCGTTCGGTCAGTGAGAGCGCCGGAGACCCACTTCCCCTTCCCCCTCTTCTTCGCTCCTCTCCTCACTCCACCACCCCTTCACCCCCAAACGCAGCCTGGCAACGCACTTCCGACTCCCCTGGTAGTTCTAGTGTCTATTGACGTTTGTGACCACTTAATATTAGGTGATCACTTATTATTATTATAACCCGCCTGTTCGTTTGCCTCCTATGATATATTAAAAAAAAAACCTTTTCCAATAGAAAAATATTCTTTTTTAGATTGGCTTTATAAAATACCAAGTTATGAGGTAACAATCATTATAAAAATACGTTTGATTTTTTTCGAACTGACTACGCTATTGGCCTGACATGACGGGCCTTCATCGGACTAAACGTCTGAATTCAGAACCTCTTCCTTTTTGAAGGTGGTTAAAAGTCTGTCAACTTAGAAAATCGAGGATTTAATAAAATGGGCTTTACCACATCGAGACAATTTATTTCAACTACTTTAGTTGTACTTTATAGTATAATATAGTTATATTATTATGAAAGACAAAATTCATCTGCTTGTGTTAATCAGTATCATCTTAACATTATAAATATATTTATGTCTATGTTTTAATATAATTGTTTGACAACATTTGTCATAACAACCCTATTAATAATTTAACAAGATATTAAAAAAAAAGATATTTGTTACTTACTCTTTCATACAAAAACTACTTAGGCAGATTTTGACGAAACATAATAGTAATATAGGTTATTATTTATAATATTATTATTTATAATTATAATAAAAATATTATATCGGACGTTACTTTGCACTTCCATCATGACTGCCAAACCTTTGTGACTTTTTAATAATTAATGCTCATGCAACGAGGTAAAGAGAAGTGACTCGTATCAAATCGCAACCACCTCTCTCTCCCTTTATATACATAAATCTTTATATCCATAAATTGATTGGCCACTACCACATCTCACTGCATCAACGTGCTAGCCACCAATAAATTCCAGGCGGAAGTGCAAAGTAACGTCCACTATAATAATTAATTATGGATTTCCGCAATGCAACGCCTTCTTCAATCAAACATTATAATAAAATATAGGCTGTTATTTATAAAAACAACGTTTTCATTGGTCAAAATATGGAAAGTGTCAGATAAATAGATGAATATCAGTCATTTGAGTTAGTCTGTCCACCATTGATATGGTCTCGAACACAAAGAGCCTATAATTTAGTTAAGAGAAAAAATATTGTTTTACTATAAGTACGCTTATATTTACACTAATTGCTTTAACGGTGAGTGTGAGAGACGTAGATGTCACATGCGTCAAAACTTTGGCAGCGTCCCAATTTTTAGTTACGTCATTAGTGGCTGGCACGGTTATTGCCTTAGTAGAGAATCTCAAGGAGCGATCCTCTCAGTAAAAGCTATATATTTGCGATGCTTAGAGCCGGAACTCTGAGATAGTAGAGTCTGAGTGTGCCCAAGAGTTGATTCGACGTATATTCTCAAACTCGCACTTCCCGCCGCTAGTTGTTTGCTTACATACACACCCTAAAACCTATCAAAATATCGAGAACCATGAGGTTCTCTCCATCCTTCATTATGCGTACACTATCGTTGTGGAATGTCACCAAGCACGGTTTTTTCTCAGAGCTATGAGTCTCTTACTCTTCAAAAAGGGACTGAAACGCGCTCTTCAAAGTCGACAACACAAAATTGATTCCCTTGGTACTGCAGTTGTCGATAGGCAACGGTAACCACTTAACTTCAGGTGAGCCGTCGGCCTTTCTGCTGCCTATTGGCAAAAAAAAAGTTCGTGAACATATACCCGATTAATGTCTCGGTAAACGTATAAGCACGGTCATACGGCATTGAAAGAGACTAGCCTTCTAACAACGTATCCTCCTGAAAGCAATATAGATGAGATTAATCCTAACTCTAACCATTATTATAAATACGAATTTTAGTATGTCCTTTACAATTTTACGCTTTAACCGATCTTCATAAAATTTTGCACGTTAAGTTAAACGTTAAGAATGTTACAGAGAAGAACATATGGCACCTTTCGCCCATTAAATTGCTTATTCCCGAAGGATATAGCAAATTTACATGAATGCGAGCGAAGCGAATAAAAAATCTAGCTTCCTATCATATAAAAATATTTAGATATCGTCATTTAAATTATATTTTTCCGGCGGACGTTATCCAGGCCTGTTAATAAAAATTGACAATTTTTTTTTTTTATTGTCATGGGGAAATCCTTTATGAATACCCACCCTCCCGGGGGAGAGAATAGATTATGTCCGACTCGCACGGACTAAAACCCCCGGTGTACCGACAGACCGTTTTTGTTGGGGCGGCAAGGGATGGTAGTCGTTACTCAACCTTGGATAGCCACCCCAACGGTCCGCCCGGCGAAAGATGGCCGCCGGGCTCCTATCTAATAGGGAGACAGACTGGGTACACTCCAGCTGCCTCCCCTCGTCAGCCGGACATGTGCAATGAGGAGATGGGCCCCCCGAGAGATAACCTCTTCGCAGAAGAAGGCCATCGCTTGCCACACCTGCTCGCTGCCGAGTCTGGTCTCGGCCATGCTCCGTTATATATCCGTGCATATATCCGTTCCCTACCGCTGCAGCAAGAATGCGGCGCTGTCCCTTCCACGCAGCATACTCGGATAGACGGCCATTGCCCGCTCCCATATAGAGTCGGCGGCACCCGGCACTCGGCCATCATGTTGTGGAGCAATTGGCCGAGCGCCGCCACCGCCCCCACAATCTTCGGTCCGAGCTCCTTGAAATAGTGCTCAAACCGACAGCACCCGTAACAAATTATCTACCTAACCCTTCCAAGTGGATCACTTTATCTACTGATGAAAACCGCATGAAAATCCGTTCGATAGTTTTTAAGTTTATCGCAAACAGACAGACAGACGTGGCAGAGGACTTTGTTTTATAATATGTAGTGATAACGCAAGAGTACGTTAGTAAGGTATTCCTCTCCTAAATACCCCTTTCTTACCCTCAAGTTAGAAATGAGTTATTGCGTTACTAAAGAATAAAGAGACGCAGTTATCTTATTGACGTAAAAGTCATACCCCTGTAGTAATACCACATTAATTGTAATATTTTCTTGAACCCGCAATGACCTCGGTGTGACAAACAAAAACAGATAATAAACCAATGTATCCATTATGAAACATTTACTTTTATAAGGTCATTCCGTTGCACGATCTCTGGTAATAACAAATCAAATCGTCAGTATAATATTGTTTACTTTTGATAAGGGGAAAAAATAGTTGATGTGTTTTTACGCTTTTATTTATTGGTACAATACCCTATGACGTCAGTTAGTCTTTTATTTCCGTTTGAGTATTACAGTACACTAGTTACCCGCCGCGGCTTCGTATTGGTATACTGGTAAAGAAATTAGACCAAATCTTTACAGTACGACCATTTAAGGAAACATGTTAAAGTCATTCTTTTAATACTGACAATAGTTTTGAAGATATCCCTATTATTGTCTGCCTCACTTATTTTCAATATGGGGATTTTTTCACCCAAAGGTTTCTCTTTTATGTACGACTAGCTTCTACTCGCGACTTCGTCCGCGTGGTTTAGTTACTTTGATCTAACGCTAACTTTAATTCACGACTTCGTTTACGTAGGTGAAAATATTTTTAAATAACACGTACGTTAACCCCGATTTTGACACAATTTTTTATTGGTGTTTCGCTCCTAATAGTCTTAACGTAATCATATATAGCCTTTGTCGATAAATGAGCTATCTAACACTGAAAGAATTTTTCTAATCGGACCAGTAGTTCCTGAGATTAGCGCGTTCAAGCAAACAAACTCTTCAGCTTTATAATATTAGTATAGATAAAGATTAAAAAATATTTTTTTGTACAAAAAAGTATTAAAACGAACAATTAAAAATAAGACAAAAAAATTAATCAAATAGATGCAGCTGTTTTTAAATGATGCACTTACCTATAGTCGACATTTTTTTATTTATGTACTAGCGGCCTCTGTAGACCTTGTCCCACCCTGATTATAAAGAATCCTTGTTGTATTATATACTAAAATATTCCTCATGGATCACTTTATCCACTGGTGAAAACCGCATGAAAATCCGTTCAGTAGTTTTTGAGTTTATCGCGAACAGAAAGACAGACAGACGCGGTAGAGGACTTTGTTTTATACTATGTAATTATGATAATACTAGCGGGCTCAGTGGAAGTTTTCCTGCCTTGATAACTAAAAAAATCCTAAAATCCAACCGCAGTGCCACCTACCGGCTCCAATGGTGAATCTAAACCATTCTTTAATCCACATGAACGCACAAGAAATTTCATCGACATCTGTCCAGCCGTTTAGGAGGAGTTCAGCCACATACACACGGACAGAAGAATTGAAACAGCAACAATATAGTCCAATCAAAAAGGGAAATGTTATTTTAATACTAGTATGTACCTCGACGTGCCATTCTGATTAGTGCTGGCAGACTAACAGATTATAGAACATCAATCAGTGTACCAATTTAGCACCAATTTTGGTGCTAAACAATATATCGTAAATTTGATACTATAACATTATGAATAGCATATAGAATTCCTTATCAATCACTTTAGAATAAAAACATGTAGACTGATACCGAAATTTAACCCACCGAAATGAAACAGCATGATAATTTTTTATTTTCAGGTATTAAAACGGCATTCCAAAAGATTGCATCACCAACAGCATTCATAGCAAAGAAATGCGAAATGATCCCAATAGAATGGGTGACTAGACGCCTAGCAACCGGCTCCTTCCTGAAGAGGAACCCTGGTGTTGCTGAGGGCTTCCGGTTCACACCACCGAAGCAGGAAACCTTCTTCAAGGATGACGCCAATCACGATCCACAATGGTCCGAAGAGCAGATCGTATCGGCACAGTTTAAGTTCAATGGACTAACTATTGGTAATGGACTATTTTTTTTTTTCTATTTTCTCAATAAATGTGACACCACTTTACTATCTAGACCAGCGACAAAAAATAGATGACGTTTCAGGACTAGACTGCAAATGTCATGCTAAAACAACTATAGGTATTTGGATTCGTTTGTCCAACACGTCAAAACGAATCACTATTCTATACCACACTATTTATACTCACGGTTTTGTATGCGTTTGTTATTATTTGTTGTAATTACTATTTTAGTAATAAATAGTTGAGTTATAGTAAAATACTCGGATAAAGATAATTACTCTTTTTATTACAAGTACCCGGGCGAACGAACTTCGTTAGGTTGGTTAACATGATAATTGCATTGTTTCTATTGGTTTTTTTTTCGAACTGACTACACTGTTGACCAAGCAAGGTCTTAACAGCTTCACCGGACTACTAAGGCAAGCGCTTAAGGTACTCAGCCGATTTTATTTTGACAACTAGCTCAAGGGTGCGCGGCACAACTTGGCTTTGGCTGTTGCCTGATACATGCAATTCACGACCTATGTAAGCTAACCTAAGCTAAGCTAACTATTCATACATATATGAGTTGTTGAAACATATATGTGTACCAAGCATACATGCCTCAACAACCCTTATATATATTTCGTATCGGATAACGTTTCTATTGGATGTAAGCTGAATATATTGTGATAACGTCATATAGCGCTTCTTAATGGGGTTGGAAGTACCGGTTGCAGTCTAATTCTCATTTATTGACAAGAATGCAAGTACCACAAATATCTACAAGATGGCGCTATTTAATATAGTTTGTTTTTTTGTAAAAGATAGCGTTTTGTCAGAAAAGATACCAATATAGTTAAATTTAAATAGCAAATCCTTATTTAGACACAAAATTTCGCCCAGATCGTTAGAGCCGTTTACAAACTACACGAAATAAATTTATATATAGGTCTATGTACAAGAATTGCTCGTTTAAGCTTATAACATGTACACGTACCAATTCCCGTGACGATCTGTGGAACAGTACATAAGTGTTTGTACTACAGCGCCACCTTAAGCGTCAAGTGGCGCATTAAAGATTTGGTTCATGAAAAACAATTAGTTATGCCACTTTCTCGGTATTTCGTCTAATAGCATAGTAATTTACCAATTTTATACATAGATCCGTTTACATATATAGATAATTTAGTACCAGAAAATCTATAGTTCCTCGTAAATTTTAAACAAGCGTTAACTGTCAATGTTAAACTATTGCCCAACACTCCAAGGATTGTTTTCAAATAACAAACAATAACTAATCTCGCATGAAGTGACCCAACTATAATTATTTCAAGATAAAATAAACTATACCTAATCTAAACAAAATAACTGTAATTAACGTACGAGCAAGGCAATTAGATACTACAATAAGGTGACATTATCAGAATTAATTCTATATTTCCAGTCTATTATTGTTGTTGTTTTTTATCGGTAAATAATTACTTTGTTTACAGTAGACCCTATTTCCGACAGTGGATTTACGCTTAGGTTTGTGAGTCCTTGACCTGAGATGGTAATGTTTACAATATTGTTTTCATATATGTACAAAGGAATGTGGGTATAGTGTTAAACAAAAATAAGTATTATTAATAAGCCATAGATAATTTTACACGTTTTCAAAGTACTCCAGCTCGAATGCCTCAGAACTAATTACAAAGAGTCTTTACTGTTAGAAAACATCACAAACCACAAGATAAACAAAGGAAACGTACACATCGTGTATTAGAATATCTGACAATGACACCCCCATTCCGCTACATGCTGCACTACAACTGGGTGATACTGCAGCGCTTATTTTCAATGGGCGGGGGGGCAAAGCAAAGTACTGACGTGTAGTTAGTGGCTTAACAAAAATATTACAGGGCTCATTATGAATTATTTGCGGGCACGTCCACGAGAAGTAAAAAAATGACTGTTTATATAAAATGTTTAAATATTAAAAATTACTATTGAACTTATATTAAGTCTAAAATGAAAAGGTGTCTACCACTCGAGGTGTGAAACAATAGTGCCTTCAAATCAAATTCAATATACGAGGTGGGTCTCACGATCCCACGGTGTTGACGAGTCCTCAATTCCTCGTAATTTCACCTTGTACTGCAGGAGGCCGATGTGTCGCAGTGGTTATCATTAAACTATATATCTATATGTAAACTATATATACTATCAGTAAATTATATCGCAACTTGGCTGTTTCCGTGTGGTATAATGGTGTAACAAATGTATAAATAATAATAACAAAATATAAACATTGAAAAATGTTTCAAATACAACTGCACAAATATTCCACTGGAAACGAAAGTGATATGTTATGACGCTTCTATTTTCTGAACGTGTAATGTCATAAATCCTATAGGTCAAGATGAAGTGGATTATATGAGGAAGGCTACGATACTAGTGTTCGAAGTGTTGGAAAAGGCATGGGCTCTCCGCGACTGCGCGCTTATTGACATGAAGATTGAATTCGGTGTTGATGTCGAAGGTATGTCTGTTCTATTATATTGAAAACTCACAGACCTGGCCAAGGATTTTTTTTATGAACTAGCCAATGTATGCGATTATTGCCACGTGAAATTACGTTAACATTTTATGGCAAGAACGTGTTTTACTCGGTTTAATAATGTACTGGTATGTATTATATACTACATAGTACTGTACCTTGTGCCCGTTGCATACCAAGTTGTCTGTTTCGACTTGGGTATCTTTCAAATTGTTAGGTTATAGCTTAAAAATTTCCCATTCATTTAGTATGGGTTATTCACTTTTTTTTAAACTATTTTTTTTTCATACTTGTTTTATTGATTAAGTTACCAAGTATTATTAATTCTCCATATACTATTATCTCTTGAGATATATATTTTGCTAATGATCCACAGGTAATATTCTCCTTGCCGATGTTATCGATTCTGATTCCTGGAGGCTCTGGCCTTCGGGTGACAAACGGCTGATGGTGGACAAACAGGTAAACACTACTATGTTCTCAAATACAGCTATAAGACAATATAGTTATTCCATGTTTCAAGCTCATTAAGACCAATAACAGTGTTCTAAGTAATAGTGTTTACGTTTTATAACAAAGTCCCAAAGCATATTGCCAACTTGCCAAATAATGAGTTCAAGTACCATGTCAAGCAGGTTTTAATGTTTAAAAGCTAATATAGGGTGTATCAATATGTGAACAATGGTGATGGCTAGAAATGAGACCCCCTCTGTATATCCGCCAAAAACGATATTAAAAATATGTGTAAGGGAAAGATAAACCAAATCGAGTTTCTTGCAGGTTCTTCTCTATGACTGGGTTCTTTGTCCAAACCGGTGGTAGTTTGGAAGTCCATAAGTGTATTCTCAGGGCCTATATTGAATAAAGTATTCATATAAAGTGATTGGGGTGCAAGGGGTATCGCATAACATCTTAAGATTTGAGACACCCAAGCCAACCTCACCTGCTCGTGGTGCACCCTGCTGAGTAACGAACGAGGCAATGACCAAAGCGAGGTGGTAGGGTTTTGAAGCCCGACTGGGTCGCGACCACCGTGTATATGGCGAAAAAACCCGTCATAGTGATTCGCTTCTGCGGGTCGCGTTTCGGGATCAGCCTGCGCATATCCAGCTTTTTCCAGGCCGGCATGACAGCGGCAACCAGCGATGGATAGTGTGTCACTCGATGGTCGTCGTTGTTTTTGGACTGTACTGTGCTTAGCATCAGGCAAAGTGCAGTCATATTGCCAAGTTACAATAAAAAAAAAAATATAGGTAGATCATTCAAAATTCAAAGCAATGATAGCTCGGTGGTATCGTAACTTCGAATCTGTATTTTGGTGGACCGGAGCTTTAATGAAAGAAAACATTGTGAAAAAACCATAACAGTTGTGGTGAAGCATTTTCTAATAGTATAGTTTTGACCAGGTCTATAGAAACTTAACCACAGTGACGGCAGCTGACCTTGACACTGTGAAGCGTAACTTCGCCTGGGTGAGGGAACAGCTAGATCACCTGAAGCCCACAGTCCATCACAAAGTTGTCGTATTCATGGGCTCGCCTGCTGATCAGGATCATTGTCAAAAAATAGCAAAAGGTAAGATTCAGTAATTCTTAGAATATTTTCGAGTTAGATGTATTAAAAATTGGAGAGAATAATGATAATCCAAAAAAAGGATTGTAGGACAATTCACAAAACATTACGAAAACAATTTTATTTTATAAGGTTTTTATTTGTATTTAGCTCCATCGGCCAACATTTATTCCTTTTTAAGAGGATACGTTTAGAAATTTCTAGCAATAATTATGTAATACACACCTAATTAGTCACCATCGAGATGAAAACATATCGCCAGGTACCTATAGGCGCGTTCCGGCAGCTGAACTAGGGAGTTGTTCTCATTCTTAGCTATATGGTCATTTAATATCAACTGAATCTGATCAAACCGACGTGAAGTAACAGTGCTTGCATTGTTGCGTTTCGTTCGATCAGTGAGAGCGCCGGAGGCCCACTTCCCTTCCCCCTTCTCCGTTCCCTTCGCCCCAAATACAGGCTGGCAACGCGCTTGCGACTACTCTGGTGTTGCAAGTGTCTATGGACGGTGGTGATCATTTAACATCAGGTGACCCACCTGTACGTTCGCCTCCTATGGACTAAAAATAAAATAAAAATGCTAAAAATCCTATAAAGTATAAATAGATGCGAGAAAAAACCAGCCCTGGATGATACTTTTTATTAGTCCACACTATTGTTCTACTGAGTTGGGAAAAAGCATGCGAGCTGAAGCTTAACATGGTTACAAATGCAAGGTTTTTTTATACTTTATACGTTTGACAACATTATCATCTGATGTAAAACGACGAGGTGGTCTGAGATGGTAAACACGCTAAACGTAGGGGGGCAGGCTCTGAAGTGCTGCTGCAGGAATACACCAATAGGTGCTTGGCGATAGATTTCCAACTTGAAAGTGGTAGCTAACTAAGAGGACTTAGAAATAGACCTACAACCGTGTTACCCCGTTTTACGGTGTAAGGGGTGTCGAATAACATCTATGACATGAGACACTCAAGCCAACCTCACCTGCGCGTGGTGCACCCTGCTGAATAACGAACTAGGCAATGGCGAAAGCGGGGTGGTAGGGTTTTACAGCCTGACTGGGTCGCAACCACCATGTATATGGCGAAAAAGCCCGTCATAGTGATTCCCTTCTGCAGGTCGCGTTTCGGGATCGGCCTGCGCATATTCAGCTTTTCGCAGGCCAGCATGATAGCGGCGACCACTGATGGATAGTGTGTGACTCGGTGGTCGCCATTGTTTTTGGATTGTACTGTGCTTACCGTCAGGCACAATGCAGTCATTTTGCCGTACTACAATAAAATAAAATAAAGTTATAGTTTCATGAAGATGTTTTCCTTCATCGAAAATGTTCAGCTCATTCAAAAGGATTTAATTAAACCTCTGGCTATCGGCACGGTGTCCGAACATGTTAACGACTGCTGCTGTTGAGATATTTGTAAAATAACGGCATTTTGAACTCCAGCCGCCCGCGATCTCGGTCTCGACGTAGACCTCCGAGTGACGTCAGCTCACAAGGCCACAGAGGAGACGCTCCGCATCATGCAGCAGTACGAGGATACGCACGGAGCACTTGTATTCATCGCGGTCGCCGGCCGCTCCAACGGACTAGGACCGGTGCTGTCTGGAAACACGTCCTACCCTGTCATCAACTGCCCACCGCCTTCTGATAAACTAGTTCAGGTGAATTTCCTTTAAAAAAATCACGAGAACGTCTTAATATCTCAATCAATATACGTTTACTCTTCGATTTTGAAGAGTTCCCTAGTGTGTCTACTAAATCCTAGATCTAATGCTTATGAAATTATGGAAAGCCCTTGATCATATCGCCTTTGCAATAAAAAAATTCTTCTCCAAATATGATATAGGTAATAATAACAAATATAGACTTAATATGGATAACGTAGATTCTTATTCGTGGATTTAATTTTAAAATCACATCAGTATGTTACCGAGATAACCTGCGACAAAGAAATAAACTTTATCTCTGTAAAGTTTATATAGTAACCTAAATTATTGTTATTCACACATCTCATGTTTCTTATAAACAAATTACACATTCCAGGACATCTGGTCTTCGCTTTCCGTACCATCTGGTTTGGGATGTGCAACGGTAATTTACCCCGACAGTGCCGCGCTCATGGCGGCACAAATCATTGGTCTTCAGGACTATCTCGTGTGGGCTCGTCTCAGAGTGAAGCAGCTCGAAATGGCTACAGCCTTGAGGCAGGCTGATAAAAAACTCCGAAATTTGACCGTATAATTTTTTACCTTGCAACACCCTCGAATATTTTTTTAAACTTTGTTTACAATTTTTGTTTATACTCGTCTTTTTGCATTAATATCAACATGTGTTAATCTTTAAAGCTTTACGTTGTACCATTAGATCACATTCCTATAATAAAATAAGAGTTTATTATCAACATCTTTGTGTTATCTTTGTGCTCCTAAATATGTTCCTGGTATATTTGTGATGTTTTATCCAAGTTAATACATACACTAAACAATTTGACGATTATCTATTTTTATATACACAGATGTAGATTACCAACCAGACGAAGATTCATGATGAATTTTATTACAATGAATTTATAAAAACAAAATTCAAAGCTACGTCTACCGATGCTACTGTTTCCATAACACATTACTTTTACGCAAAGTTTCTTTTTTCTTAGTGTTGGTATCAACCGAGATTACGGCAAGAAAAATTTTAATTCGTATAACTAATCAGCTAAAGTAGATTTTCATATTGCTCACAACTTATTTGTATCATATTCAGTAAATAAGGTTCGCTGTAAATTATCGAAATATATAAAAAGAATAACAATTTAGTAATAACGCAGAAAACAATGAGCATAAGTACTATAAAAGCAGACCATTTTCTTAACTAATAATTTCCTACTTACTAATTTTACATTCAAGATAGAACGAAATAACACTAGAAAAAAAATATACTTGTAATTTCAATTTCACTTTAAATGGTTAATTACCAAATAATCAATGTTAATCTTCACATCGCCAAAAATATTTTCACAGTATATATCCGGAATCGTTCTATTTTATCAATAAGTTGTATAACTATAAGTGTTCTCTATGTAGCGACACACAACGCATCCTACATCTACTTGTATATAATACTTTGGTAGAATTAAATGTACAATGAAGAAGTATCGACTCGACTACATTTGCGTTGCATTTTTAAAGTCAAAAATCTTACAAGATTTGTTTTAAACGTTTTATAAGTTGTTTTATTCGAAGCTGGCAATAATATCTGTTAAATGTCAATGTCAGCTGTCATACGGGCGAGTCGTGCAAGTGTGTCTAACAGTTTGTTATTTATAAAAAACTCGCACAGATTTATACATACATACAAAATGGCAGAGAAATCTGCTGATTATTCTTCCACAAATGGTTTAGAAAGTAAAACTCCATTTCTGATTGGTGTAGCGGGCGGCACAGCCAGCGGAAAGGTAATTCTAACCTAATGTGTAAAAAATATCGATTTTCTTGAAACAAATACAAATTACGTAATGTATTTGATTGGAATATGATCAATATTACCTAGCAATAATAGCTTTATACAAGCTGTGAGAATTTCAGCACGATTTTCATTTATTTATAACCTTATTTCTTAGACTCATTGTCTCAGTTGGAGGCGAATCAAAACATTCGTTTCAATTTCCGATCATATTTCATTTCGGCATTCCGTCATTCGTTTCAATTTCCGATCATATTTCATTTCGGAATTCCGTAACCATAGTTGATATATACAAACTTTCTACTATTAGCTATATAATACACAATCACATTAAAAACTATAAAATTATGAACTTTTTTTAATACTATATAAGTTTTAGAGTTTCACCATAATCTCATTTGATATTAAATAACAATGTGGTCTATGACGGGAAACACGACTTAGAGAATACTGTGTTTCAATTGCAGCTCCTAGACGCCTAAAGGTGCTTGGCGATAGGTTTTCAACTTGATGGTGGTAGCTAGCCAGGCGGTACTACCAAGGTGCTATAGTGTCATCACAGTGTTTTCTTTCACCTAAAGTTCCAACTCAGTTGTTAGGAAATATTTTCCATATTGTTATGCCTACTTTAACATTGAAGGCTATTAATCTCTCTTCAGGCTCTTAAATAAATAACGTTGAAAGCGCCTGCTCGGTGGTAGATTTTCCACTTAAGGGTGTTAGGACTTCAAATATAAATTTATAATAGAATCATCTTGAATATGCACGCAAGATTTTTATACTCCAAGTGGTAAACATATATCTATACTGTGTTCGAATTCTAATGTGAAGGTATTTAGAGGGTCTATATATATATTTTTTAATATATCATAGCTGGCAAATGAACTGGTGGGTCATCTGATGTTAAGTGATCACCACTGTCCATAGACATTTGCAACACCAGGGAGTCACAAGTGTGTTGCCAGCCTATGTTTGGAGGAGGGGGAAGGAAGATTCATGCAGAAACCAGTAATAGCTTTAGTGTGGCACTACCACCTTTGATAAGTTTAACATGATTTATTATATTTACAACTTAGAATAATAACGCATAGAAACCAAATCCGCGCATAAAATTTGACGCTACTAAATTGGAGCCAGCAATGGCCGTTCCATAGTGTACAAGGTCACTTCGTTCCGAACGCATCTCTCAGAAAATAAATAATTATGAAGGTTTGTGCAATTAAATGCTGTCACAATACATCTGAAAATTATAAGAAGTCTGTTAACATCATTTTTGGCATATAAGCTAGCAACATATTATAGTATTTCAACGATTTCGTTAATAAAAACAATTGCTTTATTTCATGTTTTGTAAATGCTCAGTGTTACCAGATGAGGAAATTACTTTCCCATTTCAATTGACGTTAGTGTTGAGATGAATTATTTTTTATTAAAGGAACATATTTAATTAATTAGGTATTGTATGTATAAGTAAAATACGCACGCCATTATGTAGTTTACAAATATTACATACTTGAAAATGAGTTCGTTAAAAGTTGACGTCTAAATGAACTTTATCATTATATATTTATTGTTTTTAACCTTCAATCAAATCAATAATTATATTAATGAAATCTTAACATTTATTGCGTTGTGTTGTTCAAAGGATTCCTACTGATCCTAAGTAATTACAACACTGACCCCCATATACTTAGTCCTTCGACTACATTGTTGTATGGAATGTATGGTATATAACATCAAAATTGTTTCTTCAAGTGTTGAATTTAGGCCGAAATAGTGATTACGAAGACGAGGTAAGCAAAAAAATAAAATACAAATAAAACACGTGTTGGTTATGCTTTTCATTTTCCCCGGTTGTGGGCAACCTACATTTTAGAGGCAACCCTTTTTTATCGTAGTGTGCGTGTGTACTCGTGTAATCGCTTGCACCCATGTACGATTTTATGCTTCACTTTTGTAGTCACCTAAAGTACCGAACTATCTTTCTATGCGTTATTATTCTAAGATTTACAAGTACTAACTTTACATACTAATATGAAAGTACTTAGATATCATAATATGTTTAAGATGTAACAATAATCAGAAAGGAGTTTTTAATATCTGTGTAAAAAATGAAAACAGTAACTAATGATCCTAATTTGTTTTTTTACACACATTTTTTCAAACATAAACTATATCTGTATTCTTTTTCTGTCTATTTCCCATTGTGTTTCTAATTCCAAATTAGTAATGCTAGGTTACTATTGTTAATCTAAAGTTGTATAGTCATTTTGTTTATAAATTTTTGTTTGGAATAAAATTTGAATATACAGCAATATTTTCAGTAAAAACAATTTTAGGTTTAACTTTTTAAATAATATTTCAAATGATATATAAGTGGTTTTGATTTCATAGATTCAGTCACTGTCACAGTCAGATGCAGTCACTGATTACTTTAAATCTACTTAATGGATATTAATGTAAAATTAGTTATATATGTAGGTATATTGTAATTTAATTTAACCGGTGTAAACATTTTGTTTTTAATGGGTATAAAAGATGTTAATGAAGCCAATCTTAATAAAAAATCTGCTGCTTACCCATAGATAAAATCACAATGGTTAAATATAATAGTTAAGCAAAATAATAACAGTAGTTGCTCACTATATAAGCTGCACTACACATATTTAGAACAATTTTTGATTTGATTAATAACATAAACGAAAGTAGAAAATGGTGCAGACCAAGTATCTGCTGAAAAAAAGAAACAAACAATTTGACCCAAGTTTATATTTTTGTGCCCCAGTCTACAGTATGTCAGAAGATCATGGAGAAACTGGGACAGCAACACAAAGAACAGACAGAGCGCAGAGTAGTCTGCATCAGTCAGGACTCTTTTTATCGCACCCTCACTGCATCAGAGCGCTTACGTGCCGAACGTGGCCAGTTCAATTTCGATCACCCCGATGCATTTGATGATAAGAAGTTGCTAGCTATTCTTAAAGACATACTTGCTGGGAACAGAGTGGAAGTGCCTGAATATGATTACATTACTAACTCCATCAGGTGAGTGGAAACAATATATAGAATGTGGTGGATTATTAAGAAAAGTTATCACTTAAAAAATAAAAATGAGTAGGAGAGTGTGTAAGAATGAATCACTCATTTACACAATCAATTCACTTCAAAGGATGTGATTGCCAGTATATTTTACATGAGTCATTTCCTATAGAGATTTCAAAAGTAGCAGCACATTAGACTAGCCACAGGACTACAGATCTTTCAGGATTGGTTATGTATAGCTATAAAATGCAAAAACTACTAAATATCAGATGGACTGCATTTCTATCTGTCATTTTATAACATAAAAAAGTGCATGTAAAACCTTGGTCTAAAGCTGTTATTTATATAGCACATCTGACACTGAGAATAAATTTAAGTTGTTTATTCAACCTTACATTTCTCAGCATAAATAAGAAATATTATGACCCCTCACCACCACATATTATATTAATGTTTATCAAGGTTTATGTACACTACTAGATTGAGAAATAAATGATTTAATGTACAGCACAAACATAATTAATCAATGGGTAATTCAAGTGCAAACAAAATACGCACATTGAGCGGTATTCTGCAGGAGAAAAATTACGCTTTCGCTTCAATGACATTCTAGTAAAATATGAGTATTGCCCCTGCATCAGAATAGTGACACTTAGTGTGGTAAGCTGTGTTTATCTAATCTTAACACTTTGTATTGAGATTATGCAGCCCATCATATATTTAATGAATTAATAAACTGTATAAATATGTATATAATTATTGTTCCGAGTTCCAATAAATGTGAAAACTAAAGTACTTTTTTGTCAAAATGCAAGTGATAAATAAAGACAACATAGAAAATTGTTTTTCTTCTACCAGTACACATCGTTCTCACACAATATACCCCGCTGATGTGGTGCTGATAGAGGGTATCCTCGTATTCTACTTCCCAGAAGTGAGGGAACTCTTCCACATGAAGCTCTTTGTTGACACAGACTCCGACACCAGGTTGGCCAGACGAGGTATTATATATATTTTTTAAATCTTACTTATATTATTACCTTATTTTCAAAAAGTGTGCTCAAATTGGTGTTTTCGTCAACCTCTAAATGATCTACATAATACATAAATGGACAAATATTAATGCAATGTAAACTTTCTCATGATTAAACATGATTTAAATGTAAGAGATTGTTGTGAACACCAGATCATTTGAACTTACCACAGTAATGTACAATAAATCAATCTACAGTACATAAATACAACATTGTACTTACGATCAGGTATAGTACAGTCACATTGCAGTAATGAAATAAAAAACAATTGTTAATATGATTTAAACTGAAATGATTAAACATGATCTAAATGTAAGAGACTGTTTTGAACACCAGATCATCTGAACTTACTACAGAAATGTACAATAAATCAATCTACAGTCAATAAATACAGCATTGTCCTTACCATCAGGCATAGTACAGTCATAAATAGCATATTATACAAGCTCGCCACAAAAATAAATTTTATCTAGAGAATGATTCAAAATAATTTCAATGTAAGTCACTATTATTAATACAAAATTGTCTGAACTCCCCATCAGATATCTATACTATAATATTATAAAGAGGTAAAGTTTGTGGCGTTGTAGGGGCAATCTACAACTACTGGTCCGATTTGAAAATTTATTTCAGCGTTATAAAGTTCACTTATCGAGGAAGGTTATAGGCTATATATCATCACGTTAAGACCAATAGGAGCGGAGCAGCAATGAAGAATGTTTCCAAATCGGGGATATTTTCCTGCTTGAAAGTTTCCGCTGCGTGTTTGCGTTAGCCCAAAGTAACTATTCCACGCGAACGAAGTCGCGGGCAGAGCCTAGTATTTAATAAACAATATAACAATTCAGTCCCAATATATACATTATTGACTTAATTAAAAGTGTCATTAGAAGATGCAATATAAATTTACGATATGTAATTGTATATATTTTTTACTATTAAATCTCAGTTCAGTGTAATTTTTAAATCTTTATTCCATCTCTATTTAGTATATGAAGCGACATAGCGATTTGTAACGATCTCTTGTGATGTTATAGTCGAAGTTTATTGCACTATGGTTGAACATTTTAGCCCTGATGTAGCAAATTGGCATCCCAATGTTGAAAGTCGATGGGGTAACTTGAGAGCCTATCCTAGCATAATTACGTATAAACCAAGAGAATCAAAGAAGCACAATAGCTACTGTCCAGTTTTGTTACAACCTCTGATACTTAGATTCATCTAAAAGCAATATTGGGATTAATTTCCTATCTATATATTCTATAATATATATCTATTATTATACATCTGTAGGTTTTTATATAATTTTTTTTTTTAGAAACTATCATACATGTCTATTATAAAAAGTGGCTGATCATTAAAGAAGACTTTTTATGTCTGTATATCCGGCTTTAGTTCAAAAAGACAACCAATGTTCAAGATATTTTGTATACGGGAAGTACTCGTATTTCATTCCAAGATTATATATATAAGCCTATAGAACAGACACTTAATAGTACAAATTTGTATTTTGTAACGTGATCGCTATTGTAAAATTTAGATTACAGTTTGTTAAAAAAAAAAGTCTGAGCCCCAACAATAATGTCGACTTTTCAGTGCCACGAGACATAATGGAGCGTGGCAGGGACCTCGAACAAGTTCTCAATCAGTACATGAACTTTGTGAAACCAGCTTTTGAGGAATTCTGCTTACCGGTAAGTTGTTCCCATCAATTATAATCTACTTCATCTTAATACCATTTTACATTTCATTCGATGTTGTGAGACATGTTGTGAGCGTCGATGGACGTAGGTTCGAATCCTTGCAACACAAAACGGTCTGTCGGTACACCGTGGGGTTTTAGTCCGTGCGACTCGGACATAACCCACCCTCTCCCCCGCGAGGGTGGCGTATCCATAAGGGATTTCCCCACGTCAAAAAAAAAAAGGAGCCTCTCTAGCCCGGGGGCCCCGTATCATTGATACGGCTGATACGGCGGTAGCTACGCCCCTGCTCTAAGCACACCTGGTTAGCTACTGCCCTCAACTTGCAAATCAGTCGCCAAGTACCTGTCGGTGTGTTCCGACAGCTGAAAAGCTTCCAGCTCGCAAAAAACTGACGTGAAGTAACAGTGCTTGCATTGTTGCGTTTCGTTCGGGCAGTGAGAGCGCTGGATACCCACCTGCACTCCCCCTTCTCCCTTCTCCCTTCTCCAAGCCCCCTCTCCCAAACACAGGGTGGCAACGCACTTGCGACTCTTCGGGTGTTCCATGTGTCTATGGACGGTGGTGATCACTTAACATCAGGTGACACACCTGTTCGTTTGCCTCCAATGATATAAAAAAAAATGATACTTTGCACTTCCGCCTTTGCACTTTCCAGGCGTGAAAAGTAACATCCACTATATTATACGTTCTTGACAATTTAATGTATGTCCGTAAGAACCTTGAAAAGCTAGATTTCGTAAAAAACCGGCACAATCGAGATACTAGAAACTGTGACAAACTGGTTGTTCCGTGTTTTAGACTTAGTAAAACCAGCAACAGTTTTTTTAGGAAATAGTGTTAGATTTTACAACAAAGTCCCAAAGGATATTACCGATTTGCCGGATTGCGAATGTAAGCGCCATGTCAAGCGGGTTTTGGTGTCAAAAGTCTATTATAGAGTGGATCAATATGTGAACGATGGTGATGTCTGGAATTGACTCATCTCTGTGCATCCATTAAAAACGTTTGTGACATGTACCTAATATATTCTAAATATTATATATGTTTGTTAAAAAGATAAACCAGATTGAGTTTCTTGCCGGTTCTTCTCGATGACTGGGTTGTTTTTCGGACCGGTGGTGGTAGTTTTGACGTTCATAAGTGCCTTCTTAGGGCCTCAATTGAATAAAGTGTTTTTGATTTTGATTCATTATGTGTTCAAAATTAAATATATGTCATAAATAGTCCTTTTTAAAGATACACACGTAAACGAAATCGCGGGCGGTTGATTGTATGATATATTATAGCATGTAATATGCTATGTTATGCTATAAGATGTAGTGGGAAATTATGAAGAAATAAGTACAAAGAATATATATTGTTGCAGACAAAGAAATTCGCTGACGTGATCATACCGAGAGGCGCAGACAATTTGGGTGAGTTCTATTTCATTATACAGTATTCGTAGATATACCTTATAAGATATAACAACGGCATCTATCGCATTAACTTATTTTCCCTTTATTTTATATTTCAAGTAAACAGAACCTACAGATATGTCAACAGCGTTTACACAAATCTAGATTTTTTTCTAATGTACATCTGGCTAGCATTTGGGCGAAAGGCCACATAGGTATGGACATGCAGACTTATTTCCAATCCAGGCTTTTTTTAGATTTCTCATGTTATCATAAATTGACATTTTGTCACAAAAATATCGGGAAATCTTAGAAATTATGTCCTTAAATAAGATTTCTGAAAAATGAGTGATTGATGTCCATGAGATTTCAGTTTTAAACTTTAGAAAAAATAATTGTTTTTCTTTTTTTTTTGTTCAATATATAGTGGAACTTAAGAATTTCAATGTCACGTCACTCACGGTATTTATTTACAGTTACTGTATAATCTTCATAAGTATTTTTTGATTGAGATAAATTAAACTGAATTATTTTTATGTAAAATAGGCATCTATAAATGTTCAGATAATGTACTTAACTATTTAATCGCCATATAATTCACGTTAATAGCCTGTACATTAAATGTTGAAGGAGCCATCTAGATATGAACGATTTTTTATATAGTCTATCAACTGAGACGGAACTTTCGATAAAGTAAAATATCGTAATGTAACCGTAGTATGGTGGTGGTAGGGCTTTTTATAAGTCCGCCGCCCGCTAGCTACCACCCTCATGATCTCATCTCATGAAAATCTGTTGCCAAGCATCTGTTAATGTATTCCAGCCGTTGGACTTAGAACCAGTCCCTTCAGACCTCTCTAAGTTTAGCGTGTTTACGATTTTAGACTACATCGGAATTTAACATCAAATGAGATTACGATCAAATGCTAAAAGCTATAAAGTTTTTTTTAATTACTTTCTTATAATTCAGAGTCATGAAGAGTAGCACTTTTCGGTCACCATCAGAATTTTCATCTTTTGAGGATGAATGTATATATATAACTGACCAATAAACATAAGGCGGACTTCCTGCTTGTTACTTCTTATAAAAAAAGTAAAGTACGTAGGACGTTGAGGTATCATAATAAAGCACCGTCCGGATCGTTACAATTTGTAAACCATAATTACTTTAAACTTTACAGAAATGAAATGGTATTCATTCATTTATGTTTTATGCTAATTACTTATTTAGCAATTTAAATTCAAATACTATTATCTTATTAGTTAGTCCATTTTAAAGGTTTTTTATGTTTTCTTATCAAAACATAATATGAAATGATTGAAAATATAAGTCACTAGTAATTAATTGTCCACGACAGTTTGTATACATTGATTGCGAAATACTACAGTAGAATATTAAAATTAGCTTTAGATTAACCCATGATATGATGTTGCATTGCATACGCAACATAAAAAACCCTCTATCTCTTTCGCACACGATTAAGTGTATGAGCGTGACAAAGACTGATATTATTGTGTTTATAAAATGCTAGACACAGTGTGTCCTTTGCATTTGTTTAAACTGATCAGCCGAATTAATCGACACGTGTATTGTACTAACAATTTTTAAAACAAAACCGGTATTATTATAAAAAAGTTAAATATTTGGTTTAAAAAGGTTTCGAATTAAATACACCGCGCTCGCCCGAGGTAAGTTCGCGTTATCCTTTTTCACAAGTCTAACCTAACGTAGCCAAAGCGAGACAACAGAGCAAGATAGCGAAGTTGCTCTATACTTTATGTATAAAAACAAATATTTAACTGTGAAAGATGACATTACTTATTAGCATATTAATGTAAATAAATATTTGTTTTTAATTGTTACTGGCGGACCCAGCGGTCGTTGTCACGCCCTCATAATAAAAGAACCTTGACAAACCTTCCTCCTGAATCACTTTATCTACTGGTGAAAACCACATGAAAATCCATTCAGTAGTTTTTGAGTTGATCGCGAACAGACAGTCGTGGCAGAGGACTTTGTTTTATAATATGTAGTGATTGTACACTGGATTGTACACATAGACTTCTGCAATTATCTGTATGATTTTGATACAATACCAAAAACTTGCTATACTATAATAATCTGATGGAAGAATTCCGTAGTACTTTTTAAGCTTTCGTGCGCACGAAGAAACGTAAATATTGACATAGTTAACATTTTGAATGAGTGCAAGAATCATATATATTAATACGTGAAGCCTAAACTTTGTATCCCTTTTTAACGGAATTGGGCGAACAGATGAACGTGAAATTTGGCATAGTTAAAGTTTATATGGAGGTTCTCCTGCAGAAAGCTATTTATTTTATATAAAATGCATTAGAAGTACATTAAATTAATTAAAATATGCATTACTCACACTAATGCTTCAATTTTACACAACATATACACACATGTAAATAAAAAAGACATTTTGACATCTGTCAATAAAGGACTTCAAAAAAGGTAGTGAAGGAGGTTGCTATGCTCGACTGTATGTATTATATTACTCTTACGTTCCAATTACCCTTTTTCATTCTACATTTAACAATGATATTAACCCTAATAAAATTCAAAATTTAAAAAATCAATGAGCTATGGTCGAATGTCGACTAGTGGGCTAGTAACTAGTAAAGTTTTAATATATTACATAAATGTTACAAATACATTAATTTAGATCAGTGTTTTTCAAACTTTTTCATGAAACGACACCCTTAATATCTAAAATTAACGTTGTTTCTAATTTGCGTCGGCCTAATTATTCCAACAGAGTTTATTTAAAATAACTCACAACCAGGTTGACGAGTATAGAGACAAAGGCAACCCACAACATCGTTTCTCTCTATTTTGTTCGGAATACATTCCCTTAATACTTAAAGACGCAAGAAGAAAGAAAGAACACGCGAAAGAAGACCCTTAAAGACGTATATCTTAAACTTTGTAGCATTTTTTCATCATTAAGTGAAATACGTTTTTAGTTTCACAAAAAACTATTTATTTTTATAAAAAGCAGGTATGTACTTATATCCACACGATAGTAGTGAAAACTTCTGATTTGAACGATGCATTCCTTGTCAGAAATTAGACGTAATTGATGACGTCTGCAGCCGTGTATCCACGATCCAGTGTGTCACCGGCACAAGCGCGCTTGATGTCGAATAAAGCTGAATTAACCCGATTTAACATCACCGACCCGAGCGTGATAGTTTACTTTCATTCACTCTATAATGCGCCTAAAGAAGTTTTTACTTCAAAAATTAAAAACACATTGCAAATACGATATTGAAATTATATTCATAATTATTTCTAATATACGTAAATAATAATTTCGATAGTAATTTAACGGTAAGTATATAAAGTTCATAGCCACTGCAACGAGCTCTTAAAAATCTCGCAACAATACAATTTTACGTAAAAAAACCCCTCTTGCAGCGGCTATGCTCTTATGTAGCTGCGAAACTAAACGTTACGTCGTGAGTGTAAGGTCCAGTTTCCGTTGTTGCAGTGGCTATTGACTTAATCGTGCATCACATATGGGATATCATGTACAAGAAGCGTTCGCCGCCGAAGATCGTGAACGGGACGTGCAATGGGCACCACGAGGGAGATGAAACGAACGGACGTCGGATGTCGGGGAGTTCCGAAGATACGCTGAGTCGATAGTCTTTGCGTTTCATTCGCTCTGTGCCGTGAGTTTTGTGACCGGGACGCCAGAATGCATCCGATATGTATATATTTGTTTTTATCTTATTTTCGTGTTGACAATGAAGTGTACCTTCTGTGTTATCTATATTATCAGCTGTGAGTCTGTGAGGAATTTTAATTTGCTGAATTAGAAAATATACAATAGGGCATAATAAACTTCACCTTATTCAGTGTAAATTAGCAACAAGGCCGAAAGTGGGTTTTTGTTAATTCAATGTTTATATTTACCTACTAGCTGACCCGCGCAACTTCGTCTGCGTGAAATCGGTTATCTACCAGTTCCAATTGTATTTCGAAACTCGAATAATCTTAAAAAAACCTAGAACGCTACAACAACTGCTACCGTTACCAATTGTGAAACCAAACAGTTTAGAGACTCACTCAAACACATACCCAGTTGTTTTATTGAGTGGTTAAAATTTCTGTGGGACAGATTTACCGACATCTGGCATTCAACAACATCAATAATTTCGTTTTGTTTGAAATACCAATGACCGTTGTATCATCTGGATATTGTTCATACAAAAATACTAAAATCGCGAATAAAAAATGGGAGGGTGGGGTTAGAAATGTGAAAATTTGGAATTGTAGGTTTTTTTTTTGTTGGCGAATAAAAAAATACAAAAAATAAAGATCGTCAAAAAAGTGAAAAACATTTCTAAATACGGACACCCTGATTACCTTGAGGTATAAAATATACTTTACGACCTATTCTGATATCTACCAAATATACATTTAAAATTTCACAAAAATCGGTCCAGCCCTTTTGGAGGAGTTCGAACACAAACACCGTGACATGAGATTTTTATATATTAGATAAATATTTTTTGATGTAACTGAAATAAAGGATACAGAATATAAAACATAATTGACAAACATTAATTTGTCATTGGCGTCATATACTAGCATGTGTACTGTAATTGAAAAGGAGGCGCATGTTATAAAGTTACAAATATATGAACACTAAAACAATATTCATATGAAATAGAACAGAATTTCTAAATACGTCCCTGATATTAATTTAAATAACGATAATTTATAATGCAATGTATAATATATAGGGCACTGTTTTGATTCTTTATTGGACCAATTCTACCATATTTGATATTTATTGATCTTTGGTCATTCCGCGAAACTCGTTTTATATCCAATACATACTTACTCTAGATATGTCTACAGATAATTAAAATTTGTGTCGACCTCCTAAAGAGAATTGGCCATCAAAGTTGTCATATTTTAAATGCGTAAATTAACCAACGAGGAGCGAGTATTTGATTTTTAACCCCTCGGCTGATTTCTTAAGTCCCAGAGCTCAAAATGGTCGATCATGGTTTTAGTTAGATATATGCATACCCGATTTTTTTTATTATAATTTGTTATCGCTCAAATTTTGCAATAAATACGGTTTTTTTTAACTTATTCTGCCAATAATCTGTTGACCGGTGCCACATAATTTTTTCTGTTTTTTGTACGGATTTTAAATACCTTTATTTTTGGACAACTCAGAGGTTAAATAAGACGAATGATTTTATTTCTCAGTCATTCCTCACGAAGTTCAGGGTCACAGCTATTGTTTTTTTTTTTTTTAGTATTTTATGCGTCATCATTTATGTATATATGTGACAATATTACTCGGATTTTTTTTGTTTAAGTTGTATTGTCTCGGTCACAAAACTTATGGTAGTTTGACCATAAACGGCGATGGATATGAAAATATCCCAGTATCTCGAACTTTACATAATTACTGTAATGTTGTAGACGTATTTAAGTATCCAGTGACGTAACAACATGTTGATAAATATGATGAAATATCTCATTTATAGTGAAAATAGTAATATAAGAAGACTGTAAGAACATACTATAAGTGTGTAAGATATGACTATAATAAAAAAATCTATTTTTTTTTCACTGCCAAAAACAAAGTGTTGTTACGTCATCGTTTGTGTTATTTGTGCGGATGAAATATTATCAGATTTAAAACATAAATATGTACCACACATATATATACTGTTATGAATTAATGATTCTGGCTCGAATTCTCGTTAACTAAATATATTCCGAACCACCTAATAATTTAATAATATAATATACATTTGCTAAAATTGGTTACAACAGTATTTAATGACGTAATTAGTCTATGACTCTGTTTACAGTAGCCGGGAAATCCCCGAACAACTGAACATTATTACCGAATTTCATCCGCACAAACTCATTTATCGACTCCAATATAAATATGACCATGTATTCCTTTATACAAATTATACTAGTTAAGATCCTATATATGTATTATAAGGCTGAAGCTTAATAAAATATAGTTTAAGGGTTAAACAAAACTTCAACGATTTCCTAGACCAGTAGAACTATAGTAGATACTTTATAAGAGTTATCATAAATAAATTCATATATTTTATACAGACTGTAAACGTGATAAATATCGAATGGGTAATGTGTATTTTTTTTTAATTTGAAGTCGAGATAAATTGATTGATTCACCATTTTTTATTTCTGCATTATAGTAGAATCATCGTCAATCTTTTCGGATGCTCTGAATATAGTTTTTAGTTCAGGCTTGTGCGTAATACAAAACAAAGCGGAACTAAAATGCTGTAGATACGCCATAAGTGCTTCGACAGAACCTCGTTAAAACTTGGCTAGCAAGCTTATAATTGACGGCTAAACATTCCGCCCGTATCGAAGCAACATATAACTTATTACACTAATCACGTATAGTGTCGATGTAGTCAGGGATGGCAATAAACACTTCGTAGATACTGTCACTATTTATTTGGCCAGAGCTTCGCCTTACAATAACTTCCACATAGGAGTGCCTAGATATCACTGACATCTTGCCTTTTAAAGGCCCATCTATATAAGTCAAAGCGATTACTATTTATACATAATTCCGCAAAATAGTTTAAGTAACACATAAATAATAAAGTATGAACAAATTAATGTTATTTAAGCTATACAACAATTTTATATAATTATCCTTATTTATGTATCTCTAATATGGTTAGTAATCTGTTTCGACATGTAGATCAGCGACATCTTGCCTTTCATGGCCGAACTATGAAGTCAACGAATATACTATTATTAATAATGATCAAACTAATGATTCAGTTCTATATAATGGTATCCATTCTTATTTAAGTCTTATTAAAATCTATATAATATTAATAATTGTTATTTATGTATCTTTACTATGGTGGCGCTAGTGTTAATGTATCTCTCTAATATGATGGCGCTAGTGTCAATGTATATTTATAATATGGTGGCGCTAATATCAATGTTCCGGTCGTGTTGTAGTCTCGTCTCTTGAATGCGATGCAGCGGCACCGGAGGTGGGTGGTAATAAACTATTTCTTTTTCTCCATCGATATTGAGAATATGCCGTCTTACTTCCATATTTTATCTAAGATAGTGTGGAGTTACAATATTACTTTACGTATGTGTGCGTTATCGTGCCATTTGTTTTGTCAAAATATCATGTAGGTAACATATCTACAGATTTTCAGTTATACATAATTGCGTATAAAATATTACGTATTATTGTTCAAGGCGTCCAAAAAGATTGGCGAATATTGTAAGATATATTTTAACTTCCGTCTATTTAGCTATCTTCCTCCATGTTAAAAAATATAGGCAAGTATTTATTAAGTAATATATATATATATATATATATACAAAAAGATAATTTAATTACTAGAAAGGATACTGCAAAAATATAATGCACGTGAGAATGCAAAATAGTTTTGGTCAGAAATTAAATGGAATGAGTACTCTAAATCGTGCAAAATTATATTAAAATAATATTACAGTTTATAGATAATATTTTTCATGTTTTTTCTTATCGTCATAAACTGTACTGCTAAAACTTAGTATTGTCAAATATGATTTATGTTTTTATTGTTTTTTTTTACATTTTAATGAAATGTAGATTATGCGAATTCTAAGATTTGATTATTTGCTAATCATGACTGGTACATCTTGGTGACTTTTATATAATACTCATGTAACACGTCACGGGAAAGGGAAGTGAACCGTATCAAATGGCGACCACCCCTCTCTCCCTTTATATTGCTAATTCCAAAATATATCTGTGCTACAAAATTGAAAAAAAATCCTTAGATTTTGTCATGTGTTTGTTTTATATGTAAAACCTATTTTACTATATATAGTTTACTATTCTTTCCTGTATTGTATATTCCATATTTATCGTTTTAAATTTAATCAATTTGTCTAACGCATTGCTTAAATTATCACCGCAAAATGGCGTAACTTTCGTAAAATTAAAGTTTTTTTAAGGCACATATATCCTGAATCCAACTAAAAGCGGATTGCTGTTCCTGTATAGGATTCACTTCACAACATATACCGTGTTATTACAAAAAAGTAAAATACGTATTGAATACTTGTTTAAAAAAGTTTGGATACTTTCGTATTAAATGCACAGCGATCGCCGACCGCCACCGCGGCAATCTCGCGTTATCCTTTTTCGCACGTCTAACCTAACTTAACCAAACCGAGATAATAGAGCAAGAAGTCTACATTATATTACGCATCAATCTAACGTAACGCTTATAGTCCAGGTACGCTATGATGGCCGGTTTGACGTTTAAAGTTTGGAATAAATGAATAACTGTGTTTGAAGAGGCGAATTACTGTTATTTATTGTCAGTAGTCACGTGCAGTTAGTCCTAAAATTTATCGAATGTATAAGTTCAGGACACAACATTAATTTAGTACATTGAATTGTAAATATATATAGCTATATACTATATATCTGTCTAACTACTACTAAATCTACAAATATATGGTCCCGCGAACTAATTTCTTCACGTTTTTACTAGCACAGAAATTGCACCGTTAGACACAAAATCCTTAATGGCTTATAGTTATTAATGTACTTATTTACAACACAACTCTCCAGTTATATTCTTCAAAATTATTATATATTATTTATTTCCAAACTCGCGGCAACGCTTAATGAAAAACAATGTAACATTTGATGATTATATATATTTTTTTGACAATAAATCGATATTTCACGTCAGTTTTGTAATGTGTCAAAACGGCCATCATAGCGTGTTGTTATTATACAGCTTGGATTAACATACAATGTAAACTTTTTATGTCGTCATTCGTTATAACGAAAAACTTTCTATAACGTAGAAATTAATTCAATTTGGTTGGTTTACCACAAAACGATTTATTTGGTCTCTTCCCTCCATATAATGAAAAATCTTTATGACGAGAGAAAATGCTCGATCCCTTGAAATTTGTTATAAAGAGTATTGAGTTACACTGTACTGTATAAACTGAGTTTAACATATATGTATAACATGTCTGCCTTCAATGTACAACAATACTAAAACAATATCAAATTAAACCGCTACAAGTTTTACAATATAATATGAAAATATAATGTAATAATAAAAAAAATAATGATTTGTTATATCTTATTCAGGGTCCATGTATAAGGTCTAATTAGATTATAAAACCAATTGTACATACATGTCTGGTGTTCCGTAGTTTTGTTATCTGTAATAATCTATATGTTAGCACAAATCTTTTTGTTTTTATATTACTTTATCGTTTAAAAGGAATGTATCTGTCCACTAGTTTTCGTAAACGCACCTTTAAAAACGTTCGCAAGTGCTGCCCTCTAAGGCAACAAAGTTAACTTTGAATCTAGCAACATACAAAACCGCTCTGAGTTATCTGCGCTAATAAACATTTGCAAAACCGGTACAGATATCTAACAAACCATTAAAAGAAACCAAGTGCCAGTATAGACTTTGTGTCCTACTATTAACAAACCAGCGATCTAAGCCACGAACCAAGCCGGGGTACCCCGAAGAAGAGGATCTCCTAGTGCGGGTGAGTGGTGGATACAGTCCTCCTAAATTCATTTCCTATACATTTGTTGGTCCTTCGAGCCGGATTATCTTAAATTATCAAGGACAAAAAGATTTGTGCTAACATATAGATTATTACAGATAACAAAACTACGGAACATCTGGAAATATAAATAAATAACGCACCCCTGCGTTTAGGGCTAAGCGGCTGTTATTGAACCTACACTTTCGTATTGACTATAGAAAGTTCCAGATAATCTTTTAAAAATTGTATATTTATGTTTTATTGTCCTATGATAAAATAAATTATAAACCCTCGATTTTGATATTGGATAAGATCATGTCAAGTGGACCCACCCCCCATTTACTACTTGGTGATGGAATTTAAATATAAATATTGTATTATGAGGTGGTCACTAGGGATGATTAAACCCGGAATAGTTTTTAAAAATTCTCGTTTTTAAAAGCCTCTTTTTTTTAGAAAGAATATTTGCAGGACATTTAATAAAAAAGAATTTCAACTAAACTTTTCGAGATACCTTAACGAAATTTTCAGGATTTAATGTTTAATATTCCGACTTTTATAAAGAAAATTAAATATTAATTATTTATTATAATATTATTAACCAATTTTGAAGTTTACAAATGGGAATTTAAATGCCTTCTCGGTCCCATAAACAATTTTTTTCAATAAAATATTCGATCAAAAATAGACACTGATTTACAACAAATTAGGTGAGTCCAGTTTTAAAACCACAGAGTCCATAACATAATGCTTCTCGATGTAGACGCTAGAGTTGACCTTTTTATATTTACACAAAAATAACGAAATGTTTACCCGAGTTGAGATATATTCGTCGCAAAATTTTGCAATATGAATATAGTTTGTTATTTTTTGTTATTTAATCAAATAAGTAAATTATTTTTATGGACAAACAGAAAATTATATTAAAGTAATTATAAGTTTGTAATCTAATTGTATTCTTTTAAATTACAGTTATACAGTTTCTTTTTGATTACAATGAGAAGAAACTCCATAGTTTCATGCTAAAAATGTTAAGCCCATATTCTAGGGTCTTTATATCTTGCAGTCCATAAATGATTTCTTGTGGTTCTTAACAGCGGCACATGAGAGTATTTTCGGTTAGACTTTATACATAGGAAACCAGTACTCTACAATACCCCATCTGATTACACCTACACGTCAACTTATTTCATGTTTATAGTCTTCATTATGTCACTGTCACACAAAAGCACTGAAATTTGCTGCGGATTTCCTTACTTTATGCATTTATATTTTCTATACTTAAACAATACAGTTATTATAGTTTATACAAGTGTTTACAATTACAACAACTAATTATATAATGTTTATGCAATTCTTACTCAATGGGTAACAAATTATTAAAAACTTTGTTATTCTGCTGTTGATTATCCATAATTACTGACGGTAACAATGATCAGCCGGTGTTATTGCAACGTGCGAACAAGCAAGCGTTATGCAACAATTAATAATTCGAATGAAAGAGCAGTCCATTCACATTTAAAATTGTAATACGAACAGTAATTTATCCAACAGCATAATAATTAATAACAGTTTATAACAACGTTATAATTATTAATATATAATCGTTATTGCGCTCTACAGTTATGAACTATAATTTTTATTACTCTGCTGCACAAACATTTTAAATAAATGTATTTAATTATAATCTTTAGTATGTTAAGTGTATCTTCTTTAGTGATCCATAAGTTACGAAACTATGAATTCTTGTATTTCTTGCTCTTATTGTGTATGGTAATAAAATATTTGCAAATATTTCAGTTTTTCTTTCATATGACAAATGTAGTGTATACAAGTATTATGTGTAACGTACTAACATTATTTCTGGTATGTATTGAGCATTGATTGAAATAAATCATGTATATTTTGCTGAAAATTGTCAATTTCAAAAATTCATCAGAACTATAAATGATTTGATTTCTGTCGAGATCCACTCATTTGAAGTAAGTTATGATTTGGAAAATTGGTGTCAGGCTCAGCCTACCTTCAAGTAGGGTCGGCACAATACGTTTCTTCAACCCTTATTGGGACGGACTATCTAAGCAATATACAGTCCATTCATATATTTATGAACTAGTTTTGAGAGAAAGGCCCAAATTCAATAGTAGATATGTTAAACGAGCTGAGAAATATAAAACTCAAAATTATGTAAAAATAGGTTTATTGTTGAACAGATTACTTCCAAAATGCGATATTATGATAACAGTGTCATATTAGCACTGCTATTTGTTTTTGTATTTATATGTGTATTCTTACTTATTTATTTTTTGTAAGAAAGACGTAACACTTCTTTGTCATAACAATAAATAATGATATTAGATATACTCGGTTGTTTAGAAGTATTCGCCAATATGTTACATAGTGTAATGCAATGAGTCCCTGGTAACCAAAAAAAGCAGTAAAGATGTAATATAGTATCCTGTGAAACTAAAGTTAATGATAACAAAGAAAAAAATAAGGACCTATCATTGTTTATGACTTACCTTATTAAAGAGTTTATTAGCTAAAAACGTTACCGCCTTATTTACTTAACGTTAGTTACTTGGTATTGAAGAGGTCGATATTGCTATCCTCGCTCATATCGTTAAATAAGTGACTGGCTTGACATAACAAATAATGTTATGTGTTTTACATACGCAGGCAATTTTCGATTGTATGCATTACATTCATTTGACTATAACTTGTCATATTAGCTTCCATACCGTTCGATAAATCGTTATAAAATCACTACATAGTATAAAAGTCACCTACCGCGTCTGTCTGTTCGCGATAAAGTCAAAAACTACTGAACGGATTTTCATGCGGTTTTCACCAGTGGATAAAGTGATTCACAGGGAAGGTTTTTGTATATAATTTGTAAAGGTATTTTTAATCATTAGAGCGGGACAACGTCTGCCGTGCCCGTTAGTTTGGTATATGTAAATTATTTGAAAAACATCAATTTCTCTATAAATTCTACGCTTTAACTATTCTTAATACGAATATGTATATTCGGTCAGGGAAGCCAATTAACACTCTGTAGGCACTGTAACTATTTATCCGAGCAGAGCTTCACCTTACAATAACTTCGACATTTAAGGGCGTGTAGATCTTTTTTTTTTCTCGAACTGACTACGCTAGTAAGGCCTTAACAGCTTCACCGGACTACTGCGTGTAGATCAACGTTCTCTAGCCGTTTATAGGCCGAACTGCGGAAGTCAAAGTGGTTACTATTTACTCATACTTCTCCAAAACAGTTTAAGCAAAAATAGTAATAACAATCAGTTCAATGTTATATAAGTAATACATCAATTCAATGTTATATAAGTAATACATCAATTCTGTATTCTTATTTATGTATAGAATTGATGTATTTCTATCTCTAATATGGTGGCGCTAGTGTTAATGTTCCGGTCGCGTTGTAGTCTCGCTTCTCGGATGTGTCGTAACAGTACCCGAGGTAGACGATAACACTATAATTATATAACTAGGAATAAATAGTACAAGAATTAATAATAAACATGGATAGCGACCACGAATATCTCCACTAAAGAATAATATTTTTAGGTCCCTCTGACAAGTAACAGCCTGATGGCCGTGGTCTTCCCAACTTAGCTATGGATAATCTCACATTGTGTAGCAACCTAATCCATACAACGTGACACGGTTTATAACTTATTATACCATATTTGTTGCGAAGCTTATATCGCATTGTTTTTAAGACTGATTTGTTTTTCTCTTTATCAAGGGCAACAAACAATTGTACTCACTTTGTAATTTACAGAATACAATTGTATTCTGTATGTATTACACCCCAATGATACCTACATGTTTACAACGGTAGGGTAAGATGCCCAAGGAGTGCACAGTTAAGGAACAAATCGGCATAACTGAAATAAAAATAGTTATCCGATACGAAATATTTATAAGAGTTGTTGAGGTATGTATGCTTGGTACACATATATGTCTCAACAACTCATATATGTATGAATAGTTAGGTTAGGTCGCAAATTGCATGTATCAGGCATGTATTACACAATACAATTGTATTCTGTAAATTACAAAGTGAGTACAATTGTTTGTTGCCCTTGATAAAGAGAAAAACAAATCAGTCTTAAAAACAATGCGATATAAGCTTCGCAACAAATATGGTATAATAAGTTATAAACCGTGTCACGTTGTATGGATTAGGTTGCAATACAACGTCAGATTATCCATAGCTAAGTTGGATAGACCATGGTCATCAGATGTTACTTGTCAGAGGTTTGAAATGACCTAAAAATATTATTCTTTAGTGGAGATATTCGTGGTCGCTATCCATGTTTATTATATAGCCCAAGCCGAGGTGTGTCGTGCTGCCTTGAGCCCAAATAAAATCGGCTGAGTGCCTTAAGCGCTCGCCTTAGTAGTCCGGTGAAGCTGTTAAGACCTTGATAGGTAATTGAGTAGTCAGTGCGAAAAAAAAATCATCAATAATTATTATTTGTATTATATATTTAGTAGAAGCTGTAATGTACTATATGAAAAATTAACAAATTTTTATCAGTTTTTAATTATTTTACGTAAATGAGATCAACATTATACGTATTCTTGGGGTTGCTGTTATACAAGAGAACGCACAGAAGTCCATAAAAGCACGCAGGATACCATAAGAGTTCGTTTATAATCTGATTGCATAAATCGCAGACATACGCCCCGTTTCTGCTATATAATGTACAATCGTCATGTCACCAAATACATTTGCTGCATTGGATTTAATCTTGCGTAATTGACCCCTTATACTTCCCTAGTTTGGTTGCTGTACTGTTATAGGTTTCGTTATCTTCTTCTTTCTCTTCTATTTTTTTCTTATATGGAGAGCTTCTTATAATTTCCGATTTTTAAGTTTATAAGAGTCCAAGCTGTTCCCAAGAATAGGCTGTGTTGCGCACTCTTGAGAAAACGTTAATCATAAGAACTGTGAGTTTCATAGTACGGACATTATTTTTTACAAGACAGACGCTATTTTACAAGAAATTGTCTACTTGAAATGAATACTTATCGATATCCATAAATATCCGACGACATCCATCGCCGTCTTAACTCCTCATTAGTTACAAGTCCCTTTTTACATTGAATTTATTTTACACCTCTCGATAAATTGAGACGGACAATTGTAATTACACTGACCAATAAGTACATTTAACTATATTATCACTCGAATCTATTATTAAACTTCTTTAATAATAATTTGATTCCAGTTGCAATCGACCTGATAGTACATCATATATCAGATTACCTGAAGAGTCCAAGCGACAAGGTGCAGTACGAGCGGCTCTCTTCAGTGACCGACAGCCCCCAGCGAAGCGGAAAAGGCGGTCGACCTCATTAGAACAAGTAGTTGTTTTCGAGTAAGTTTTTTTTTACAACCAAGCTATTAGTAAATGATTACTGCTATTGTCGAGTAGACAATAATATTACAACTTTCTTGCGATCATTTCAATGAAGTAACAAGATAGCGGCAGTCTTGTATTGGCAGCGTTAACTTGATTCCAAACAATAAATGTATTGCCATGAGAAAAAATTAACAACCATTAGCTTGTTATAATAATATTATTATGTTTTAAATATTAATAAATAATTGTGTCGTTACATTTAAAAATGAGCTAAATCCAATTTTATTCGTTCATATAACATGTTTCATTTTTTATACACCGATAACGGAATTCAAATTTTGCCGTCCATAAGGTTTTTACTTTTTTCTTATGATCTTCGTATTCTACATGTTCAAAGTTTGAAGATCTTGAAAAATAACTTAAAATGTTAGGAACGGCTAAAATTGGATTTAGCTCGTTTTGAAATGTAACGGCTCAATTATTATGTTATTACTATTTACAGTATTCATTTTTTACACTACACTGCGCGAAGCTTGACCCGAGGTCACACCTGATGGAAAATGAACACAAGGATGACGCGCGTTCGCTTAGTAAAAACTTATTGATTCTTCTTTTGAAGATCGTTATATTAAGTAGAGTATATAATTATTATTATTATGTATAATTAGACCTATACCAATGAAGGTGTACATATTTTCTAAATTCCTATACTATTTTCTCTTTCAGGTATAAATTGGAAAAACTATGAAGATTAGTATAAAGCTTTGCAAACGCGAAGTCGGCCTTGAACAATAATCGCTTATAGATTTAAATAATAACTAAATAACTTTAAATACATTAACTATGATTAGGGCTTTTTCAAGAGGATCGTGCCTCGAGGAAACGAGATGTTTTCCGACAGCCAAAACTTTCTCTAAGCCTTTATTTACTATGTTAGGTCACATCGTCGCATATTATTTGAGATTGTGGCCAGAAGTTAAACTTATTATTTATATAAAAAAATAATGGCAATGACGGGGCTAAGCGTAAATTAGTGCGAAATATGGGCACTTAAATGTAGTATACTCCTTACGCTGTTTTTCAATATTTGTAGGTTACACGTATGTCTTAAGTAAACTTCATGACTTCTCTAGTTTAATTGTTGTAATTTATGAAATTATGTAAGTGTTTTTAAACTAATTTAGTCACGATTCCGCCATTTCACGTAGCAAAGCCAGTAAAAATTAATTAACTAGTAATTAAAATTAGAATATTTTAATATTAAAAATGATATTTTTTCTAATATAAATTTCTCAAAATAATTAACATATCTGATAGGAGCTATTGACAATTTTTAAAATGACTAGTCAATCGGAGTTAGTGTTAAATATTATATAACTGAAAGGCAGTTGTACTTATTATATGGTAATTTGAACCAAATGTCAAAATTAATCACCACTTGACTACATTTGGCTTTAAAATGTTTTAGAGATACAATTTTCAAATATTACTTAGTAAAAACTAGTCACATAAAGTTTGCAAGTTCAAGGAAAATTAGACATTTGAGGCTGTTAAAATTCAATTTACAATTGAAGTAGATATGTAATTAGTAATTTACGCAATTATCGTTTTTAAAACGTTGACTATATTTATTTATTACATTTTTATTCGTATATAGAGTAAGCCTTTATATATTAGATATAGCTCGGAGAAATTGTGGCTAATATCACGCGGCCTTGTTGTTCGCATTACTACTGTTTATTTATTATCTCCTATACAGTATAACTTGATTTTTTACACTATTTGTCGTTTTTTATAAAAAAAATACTTTTATAATTACTATACTGCGTAAAACTAATGGCGTACCTAGTATAGTTGATACCGCGGGCGGAAAAAACAGGCAGTGTCCTAAAGACACGCGGTAGAAGTGAAACTTTTGTATTTGTACATTTTTTTTTAACTACATTGCGTGAAACATCTTTGGCTTACATGTATTAAATTATATATTTATGAGAATGCTCATAAACTATATACTATACGAAGTCCCGTTATATAAATACTTAACTATACTTTTATTTTGTATACTTTTTGTTTAACGCGTAACGAATCCCTACCGTGACATAAGTTTCACTTCATAATAAGTTGACCTTTTCCAGTTTTCTCACGAAATTTGATTTTTGTATGTTTTAATTCCTTCTGCATATCCGAATGTTACCACCAAAAGGGGGCACTAGTTACGCCATTGCTGGTGTTAGAATAGTTATAAACTGTTAAATAATTTATAGAGTTACCATGTTTGTGATTTATGTACGTAAGTTTTCTGCCAATTTAGTGTGAAGTCTTGAGCCTTGTATGCACGTGAGCGTTTAGAATCTACACTAATATTGTAAAGCTGAAGAGTTTGTTTGCTTGAACGCGCTAATCTCAGAAACTACTGGTCCGATTTGAAAATTTCTTTCTATGTTAGTTAGTTAGCTCATTTATCGAGGAAAGCTTTATATATCATACCAATACGAGCGGAGCATCAAAGACCAATGTTTCAAAATCCGCTGCGTATTATCGTTAGCCCAAAGTAAGTATAAATAAATGCCAATAATGCCAAATTCTCTTTCCTGCTTTAGCAACCAGTTCTGTTTATTTAAGATTATACTTAGTGCCTTTTAATTGATTAAATGACTTCCAATGTTACAACAAAATGGTGGCCTTTTCGTTACAACCTCCAGGGAGTTTTGTAAAATTTCAGAAATAATACTCGTGTAACTTTATTTCTAAGCACTTGTATACAATACTCGAACAATAACAAAATACACAATATGTCACCAAAATTACAATATATACTGTCAAATAATACAAAAGTATTGAAGATTCCACCAAAACTAACAAATCCATTGAATACTACTATCAGCAAGTTGCTAATTCTATTATTATTTCCGTTTAACAAATTCTTATTGTAACCTAAGTGTTCAAACAAAATGGTGGCTGTCTCTGTACTACTATCTAGAATTTTTGTGACACACAAGAGCGAAGATCTTGTGGAATATAAGCTATATTAAGCAAAACGTCGCCGATAATATAGTACTAAATAACATATGTTTATAACATAGAAAGAAAAGCGATTAGGTACATGACAAAAAGATTCCGTCAAAACTCCACAATCCTTGCTTAATTTTGAAATAAATATGTCTTTATATACCAGAAATAATCAAGTTAATATATACATTAAAACTCACGTGCATACATGGTTCATTGTAGTGTTACAGATTTGACCTAGAATCTGCACAATTTATGCTATTAGGAATTTTTCACCAATTTAACATTTGTAAGAAGTTGTTTTTCGTAGGTTATGTTATAAAATGAGAAAAGCTTGCAACATCATTTATATTACTTATTTAACGGATGTTGCTTTAAGCTAATACGTATTTTTATGTGACTGTTTGAGATTTTTGTAAAATTTCATGACGATGTATTTGAAATACCAAAGAACATCCTTAGTTATCTTGTTACAAATAATTATGCACTAATTAGTACATAATATTCATTTAAATATATATTTAGTTGTACAGTTTTGTGTCAAACTGCAGGCAATATTTATGGTTATAGACAAAATTCGTATATTTTTTATACTCAATCACATATCGTATTTTTTTAATAGTTCTATGATGTCGTCAGCTCTGGATTTAAGAAAAACCAAATATTTGGTTATGCATTCGATTTAGGAACTCATCGTGAATTGATTTTTATAGCAATCAATCTTCCAGATTGTTACTGCCATTGTTGAGTAGGTAATAATAATATAATATTACAAATGTCTTATAATCATTTCAATGTTCTAAAAACAAGATGGTGGCTCCGTTGTTAGAACTTTCCAACGAGTTTTTGTGGCATATTAGAATCCATGCTCCGTAGCATGTATTGTTTCCCATTCTCTTCACTTGTGCACTAAATTATTACGTCATAAACCACAAATATTACAAAATATAGACAATAGACCAAATAACACAAGATTATGAATAAAATATAAAATCCACAAGATGACAGACCAAGATTCCGCAAACAACTTCAAATATGATTTTGGAACACTATTTGTACCTGACATCTCTGTCATGTGAATTCCTGCCGCTTGTGCAAATGTCAATGTCAAAAAAAGTGAAAGAGCTACGATGTCAATTTTTTGTCATGGTTAGGAAAAATCACAATTCTGGCTAATGGTTTCTAACATTGTACGTATTACATATCAGGTTCTTAAAATGTATTTAGGCAATACTATTCCTTCAATTTTATATATGCTATCTAGCTAACAGATTAAGGCTTAAATGGTATATTCATAAAGAAGGAACTTGTAAAATGAACCAAGAAGTATGTTAATGATTGTAAACAATCGAATGCTAAATTATGCTTGCTATAGTTTCTTTGTTTGCCTCCTTTAATTTAAAGCATTGATTATTAAACTAAAGATATGTACCTTAAACAATACATATATTTATGACTATAACGATATTTAAAAATAACGGTTTTTATATAGTTCAAAAATTAAGTATTATAATATTAGAATTCTTATATTTTTTTAAAGATTTATTATAATTATCATTGCCTGCGGTCGGACAGTCAATAGTGATATAATGTTTAAATAATATATCCCCTTTGTCTCTGCACGTTAAACATAAAAAATAAGTTAGAAATGTGAATTAGTCATATATATTAACCTCACGTTCGAACATCTATAATGTATATCACGCAGAAAAATTCAATATAACCGACTAAATATATTGTAGAAAGATGATATTACTTTTTTTATTTAATAAAAATCTTATTTTATTTATTTATTACTTTTTAATGATTTTCAGAACAAAAAACTGTACAAGGAGGTTTTAATGAAAACTATTATAAAGAATGAACAAAATATTAATAATCCTTGCAAAGGTCAGGGGTTATGAATAATTCGTAAAATAAAACCACTCATAAAATTTGATCCGCCTTTATTACAATACACATTAAAATAATAATTATTGCAATCATATAATAATAATTAAAAAAAAAAAAACAAATTAATCGTTGTTTATTAAATACATCATATTTAAATATACATATATCTTTATCTTATAGCTAGGCGTTTGTACGTGGGGTGGCGCGCGGACTAGACGGCGTTACACTATGAAGTTCGACTACATACGATTTTACTCTAAACGCTGTATCTATTTGTTCTGGAAACAACCAAAAACCATACGAGTCTGTGTTTCTTTTTTTAATTCTTTGTAATCTCTACTCAAAGTAGCCCGTCATGACTTTGAGTTATTTGATCGGTGGAGTATCATTTGAACCCGGCATGTATTAACGAAATATACGGAATTCGAGTACATTTACTGATTTAAATTAGTAACACTATCGGCTGACGGCGAATGAAAACATCGTGGGGAGAAATGTTCTTGTAGTACTACTGTATGTGGGACAACAACTGTGAATTTCTAAGAGTATGAAATTGCCAATAAGTCGTGGAGAGGCAACCACTCATAATCACCAGTTTTTTTTTTTTATATCATAGGAGGCAAACGAACAGACGGGTCACCTGATGTTAAGTGATCACCACCGTCCATAGACACTTGCAACACCAAAGGAGTCGCAAGTGCGTTTCCAGCCTGTATTTGGGAGAAGGGGAAGTGGGAAATAGGGGTGGGGCAGGGGAGGGCAGTTGGGTTATGCTCGTACTTTCCTTTGGGAAGAGACCTATAGCTCTGCAGTGGGTCTTACAGGCTGATGATGATGATTTACTCATCCAAATGTGAAAATATAACCAATTTAATCATATTACTAATTACGAATGTATTTAATTCTGATAAATCACAAGTTTGTAAACAAATATTGTACAGTCTTCGCCAAACTTTTTGACCGCTCTGAATATAGTAGTTCACACAACACAAATTTAAATATGCATAACATCGAGCCAACTTAAGGATAAGTAAATGCCAATTTTATATTTCTTATTAGACTTTTATATAAGACTATTTTAACTTTTTGTTTTGTATTAACATTTTGACCATTTCACGCGTAAACCTCCACTTACGGCCATATTTAAAGCGACCAGAAACCTTGTCGAGTATAGTATATTTTACGCCGGTGAATTGTTTTTTTAAAGCTGTTATATTTATAGTAATCATGAACATAAAGACTAGTATTCAAATGTAAAACTAATGTAATGTAAAAATGCTCAATCAAACATTAAACGCATTTCCCCACAAAATTGAATTTTTCAGTTAGTTCTTTTGTTCCATATAGTGGATTTAAAAAAATCTAAAAATTATATGTATAGATACAGGTTTTGATAGAATCAAAAGTAGCCGAACCCCGACGCCCTGCGTGGGACACGCTGTGCTCCAAATCACAAAACTCGAACTGCGCAACGTCCAGCGAAACGATTTTTCCTAAGGTATTAACTAAGGTACAGTATTGCTCACCTCCTTAATGTCAATAAATATCCAGATTGCCATCTATATCTTAATTCTATACCATTTTTGAATAACTTGAATAAAAAAACGCATTGCGAGTCAAAAATAACTGCAAACTATTACAAAAATATATGACAACATTACATTTACTAAAGAAAGAGTTGGCAACCCTAAAATTATACAAACGAAAATCACATCGATCTGTGTAATATTACATTATTTCTGATAAAACTTGTGTGTGACGTTTTTTTTTTTAATTAATATTTATATGTAATAGTAACTTAATTTAGCAAAGCTATGATGTCAATTGTGATGTATGAAAATTAGATTAAATTGTAAGATATAAGATTAATTATCATGTGTGTTAGAAAACAAATTGTCGATGGCACGGCCAACTGGATTCCTACACAATCAGTGGTGCTTACTTTTAAGGGACAGCTTCTGCCAAAATGTCTCTACCTGTTGAGACATATCAGATCCCCACAAAAGAACAGGGCTCGTTCGAGAAGAGGTCACTATAGAACTGAGGCAATTAAAGCCACAAATGTGATATTTGAATTGATTATTTTGTTTTGTGACGTAGACACTTGTAAATGACACTTAGAAAGAAAAACCAATCGGTCCAATGTACCAAACGGTTTGGCTTGAATTTTTTTAATAGAAGCAGACATATTATAGAAATTAATAAAAATCATTAGTACAAATACACGGGACCATACGAAAAAGATGGCTGACACAACTCTCCAGCTAAAGAAATAATCTCAAATGTGATGTTGTTGAACGAATAGTAAAGCGTATAAACACAACTCATGATGCTACGGGGTAGATGGGTATGTAATTGTAACAGATATTCTAGAAACATATTACCTCATTCTTAAAAGTGCTGGAATTCGTTTAAGAACATTCCGGAACATACGCCTCCCTTAATATTTTGGAGGACCAACAAGCCATTCGACGACACTAAATTCGTCGACGTAATGTCATTGAAAGAGTAAAAGATTTGAATTATATACAGAGGATACAGAATAAATAGGAAAAACTATAGATTAAACTTAGAGGACCATAGACTAGGGATAAAAGAAAAACATAAACATAAATAATTAATCTCCGATTGTATCTATACATATTTAATATTATAAAATTCAAATGACCGTTTGTTGGAACGCGTTAATCTTTGGAACTACCAGATAGCCTATTTATCAATGAAGAATATAAAGTGTGTAATATCACGCTACGGCCTTTGAGAACGGAGCAATTAGCAGAAATGTAGGTCAAAAGGTATGTTACGCGAGAATGAAATAAGACCGGGTGGACCGAACGTTACACGGCACAAAGTTTATACCAAGAGCAAATAAAACTTCACTAAATGCATTTTCATTTGAAATATGAACCCATGTTTGGGTCTTTACCCAAATATGGAGACTCAAACATGGAGTCATATTTCAAAGGAAAAAGAATGAAATATACTAAAAATATTTTTTTAGTAAATATACTAACATTTTTTTTAAAACTGTATCTGGAAATATGCAATAAATGACATAATTATTATTAAGTCTCATATCTTAAAAAAAAAGATAATAGAAACGTCGCACACAAGTCCTCTACGCCTGAAGCACAATGACATCCTATCCCTATAACCTAAAACATTTGGTCGAACGAATAAAAAACAAATGTACATTATACAAATCTAAAATTAAAAAAAGCAAGTCTACAACGCGATTATTTGTTACACTAAACAGCTCCCAGTTTGGGAAATTCCATAATCTAGGAGCTGCAGTGCTGTAACTTATAATATGATATACAATTATTTACAATCGATTTTATTTAAATCGATTTATTATCGAACAGGAATACACAGGTGGTTACTTGACACCATAATAACTGATGTTGTTTGTCTTTATTAATTCTCAATGAAAATTGAAGACATCATTTGATTGTGGCAATAAGAAATGTTTTTAATTCCATGAAGAAACATCTTAACACCGTACAGAAAACGTAAATTCAGAGCGATTTATTCAACAGATTCGACTAAAAAAAAAATAGATAGTGTCTCCAAATCATAATGCTGACACAAGACGAACGAACGTTAAAGAGGCACGCATCAACAGACGTTTTCCTTAAATTTACCTCAATATATCATAATTGAATAACTCCCAACTTACGATTTATTTATCCTAGTTACAGTGTAAACTCTATATAAAGGCGTTCGTTATAAGGAAAAACTTTCTATAACGTAGAAATCAGTTGAATTTGCTTGGTTTACCACAAAACCATATATTTGTTTTCTTCCCTCAATACAACGAGTTTAGATTACTAAAAAAAGAGTTGGAAAAAGAAAGAGTTTACACTGTATATAAATACGATTTATATATCCTAATTATATAAATAGTATTTATCAATCTCACGTAATTCGTTTATATTGTCAAAGCGAGAACGATCCATATCCAATAAACGATTATTAAGACATTCTAATTATTTTCTCTTACATACATTTCATAGGTAAAGTCACAAACCGACGCCTCATTACCGTACTATTCAAGGCAACAATGTTATTTATACTTATATTTCGCAGTAAAATCTATATTTATAATTTTAATTTAGATAGCAATTTTAATAACAAATGCGATGTTAAATACAATGAGTTTACTTGAACTTGATGTTTTGAATCAACGCATAGAACTAACTCAATTCTCTGTTCAAAAACTTTTAGCATCAGTCTTATAAACAGCATACAGAGTCAATATATGATGTCTGTACCTTGCTTTCTTTTATAAGTGCCAAAAGCGTATTTGTAATGTTCAGCGGTTGTCCCGAAACCGATTCTCTTACTGTTAAAACAGCATTATCTAGTAAAAAATACCTCATCTTAAAGTTATCAACCGCAATTTGCAATTAAATACCGCATCTTGCAGTTAGAACCCTCATTATGATGTAGAAACCGTGCTTTGCAGTTAGTAACCGCAAAGAAAGACTGCATCGTAACCAGGAAATATAATAAGCAGGAAAACATTTCTAAACATAACTGTACATTTTGATATACAATGTATTTGCGTAGTAATTTATCAAACTTTAAAAAAAAAACAAACTGTATGATTTCCAAATATAGGGTATTAACATTTTAAGTAAAATTAGCGACAAGCGTGTATTATTGTTCGGTGCGACATCCCTTAAAGTCGTTACAGAGAAATCTCAAGAAGCGTGCGAGGCGATGTCGAGCGCGCGCCGGCGTGACGTCACTCGCGACGTACGGGTGACGTCACTCGCTACGTACGGGCGCGGGCACGCGTCGCTGCGTGTGCTAGTCGGTAGGGCGCGGAGGAGGCGCGCGCGGGGGGAGCGGGGACGCGGGCATGCTCCAACTCTCACTGTTCCCCCAACTATTTACGATAATTAACAATCAGTTAATGCACTGTACATATAGAGTAAAAGTAGGTTCACATGACAAGCGCTTAACGCGTGTTTTAATAACGCGCGTTTACAACTATATACATATTATTCAGGCCGTACAGTGTACACCTACTAAAGGGCGTTTTAACACTTTGCACGCACGTTCAACGCCTGACAAGAGAACACCATATGGACAATATATAAAAATGTTGCGCACGTGAAGCGCTTGTGAAGTGAACATAGCCTAAAGATTACAGTCGCGATACGCGTTATATAAATCGTGATAGATACGCATTATATAAAAGTTGTGATAGGGTCTAGTTTCTATGCGTCGCGTGTCCGAATCAACGGATACATATTTAGCAAAGGCAAACTCAAAAGGTATTTTTAATCCTAATTATTTCGGTAAAAATCTACTAAAGTCTAAGTTTAAGAAAAGGCTCGAATAAACTTCTATTCTGTAATGTTTGCATTTGACTCTTTTAGATGACGAGTTTACCGACCACTGGACTATGGACTATTGAAATGAAATGATGTAATTACTAAATAGAAGTAGGTTTTATTGACAGACTTAAAATGAAATTTGGTTCGATTTTACCCTAACCCCTATCTGCTTTTGTACGGGAAGTAGTTGAACTCACCGGTTCTGGAGATGGCGCGGATGGTTGTGTGGGTCCCGGCGCGCTGCAACGTGATGCCACTTGACATACCCGCTGAGCCGGCGCTTCACCAGCCCCGCGAGCGAGTGCAGCCAGCCTGCGACGCACAACACGCCCGCGTGCCTCACTACCCGCACGACCCCCCGCGACCCCCCACCAACCCCACACACCAACCCTACACAACCCCACCGCCCTACTCCAAACAGCGCTCTGCCCACTCACGGTACGACCTCTTCGGTTTCTCTCCAAATAATATATATATTCGCAAAAAATTAAATTCCACAAACCTTAATAACTCATTACGACTCTATTAAAACCCCTTAATAAAATTCCTCACCCCCACAATAGAATGAATGAATAGTTTACACTTTCTTCCAGCTAACCAGCTGGTTTTGTTGTCACGAATTAAAAGTTATTAAGTTATCGTAGGCAGTGCAAATATAGAATAAGTGAAATGAATAAAGTAAAAAATATTATAATTAAATTAACTTAACACTGACATATAACTCAAAATACACAGTGTACTGAATAGATAAAATGAATACATATACAACGTAAATGGACCCATGTAAAATATGCATTTTTGTATGCATCATTTTACATAAATAATTTTTTTTTTTCAATCTAAAATGATAAAACAGAATTCAATAGTAAATTTAAAGTAATATAAGTTATTGACATATAAATAACGCCCTATTCGACCGAGTCAATTACGACACAAAAGTCGATAGAACCGAAGAGCTCGTATTAATTTAAGACGCCTGACTAATTTAACAGACAGCAAAGCGATTCCAGATGGCGATGAATGTGATTATGAAAATAATTATATACCCACACACCTTGCTACCGATGTCCGAGGCTATTTACATGTAAGCCGGAACATATTCTATACACCCGTCTTTGTCTTGATACAAGCAAAACGATAGGTGTAAAAGAGACGAGAACATTCTATGTTTATTGATATCACCAGAATATCAAAATCTAAAAAGGCACCTTTCAATACACATTTGGTACAGACGATCATATAATGTTTAAAATGTAGACTGATTACTTGTTTAACGTAGATTAAAAATAAAAACAGCCATAAACAATTATATCGAGTTTTTATCGATATCTTACCAACATCTCCTTATGCTATTATCGAATGTGTAACGTTCACTGTAAATCTTTCTTTAAGCGATACCTTAGCGCATAGATATAGCCCTTATTAGCTAGGTGTTAAGATCGTGTTTAGTGTAGCGAGGCATGTGACAGAGCAACATGGGCAGGCGATGTGTGAGGCGCGTAGGGTCACAGCGGCGAAGCACGTATTACTAAACACTGATAGATATATTTATTCTACATATTGTTTTCTTTGATATAATAAAGTCGACCAAACTATTGACCAAAATTGCAAACATTCTATCGGTGTACAGTAAAACATAAAAATTATAATACATATACCTTTATAGTACAAAACATTTTGATAGGCCATAAAATGAGTATGTTAGATCCGACCGTACAATATAGCATAGATTCTGTGTACCATATCGATTCAACGTGTCGATAGAGTTCGATGTTAAATTATCGATACAACATCTAATATCGATATTCTCTAAGTCAATAAAGACAACTACGCATCTAGTCAATTTGAGAATGCCACAGTCGCAGCACACTATTATAGATTTATATCGATATCGACGGCACAGCTGACCTTATATATCCCAAATTCTAAATAATATACATTTTTTCCAATATTCTCAGCAGAAGCAAACCGGCAAGCACAGAGGAATGCGACTAAGCTTTAAGAGTCCCCGCGATTTTTAATTATCGATATTTACATATTGATATAATTTACAATTTAGAAGTAACATGGAATATTATGTAATGCCGTGAAATTATTCTTTTAATCATTTATTATGGTTTTTAGTTGTATTTACTTTTTGAATCCAAATGATTGTCTTATAAGTGTTATACAACAACCGGAGAATACATATGAAAGAATAATGTTATATATAACAAACCATAAACAAATGTTTTAAACAATTATTTCACAGCATTGTTGTAATGTAACTGAATGCAAGGATGAGAGAAGAGAGTGGCAAGCGCAGCTGCATTCGTATATTTCGATTTCATCTTATCTACATTGTCATAGGCTGGCTGCCCTCCTTGTTACATAAAACATTAAGAATAAATAAATACATAGACAATTAGTACACATATATTTATTTAACTATCGATAAAAAGGTAGTTTCTCTGATCATTTTAGTCGATTTTTTAAAATTCGTATTAGATAAATTCACTGTACAGCCGGCAATAAAAGTAAATACATATCCCCTATTTCTGACCAATATAAAAATCTATCAAAAACAAAGGTTAATTGTTCGAGAAACCGAAGTAAACTTGTAACATATTTGACAGAACTGAAATAGAATGTTCCAGAAAGTGATCAATCTATAAAACGTATTTAAGAAAACAGTGAAGGAAGAAGTAGAAAATGTATACCTTGATCGTCGTGATGACGCTTTGGTGTGGGATGCGCAGACGCACCGTTCTCAGTTCTATATCCGTTGCGGAGTTCCGCTCGCGTCAGACTCTGACTTCGTCCCTCCGACAACCTGACATTATTAATATAAGGTCATTGTAATTATTAGTTAACTCCTACTCACTTCATTTGTATATTAAAAAAATGCCTAAGAATCAATTGAATCCAAAAAATAGTTTTTTTTTCTTTTTTTATACGAGGCAAACGAACAGGTGTGTCAAATGATGTTAAACGATCACCACCATCCATATACACTTGGGGGGCGAGGAAGGGAGAGGAGGGGAGAGGGGGAAGGGGATGGGAGGTGGTCTTCCGGCGCTCTCACTGACCGAACGAAACGCAACAATGTAAGCACTGTTACTTCACGTCGGTTTTCTGTGTGTCGAGTGGTACTACCCCGGGCGAGCCGACCCATTCATGCCGAAACCAGTAATAGCTTCAGCGTGGCTTTACCACCTACAAAAGTCTAGAACAGACTAGAACTATATACGAATAATTTACTTTTTCGTAGCTCTTTGAAAGGATTACAAAATTGCCAGTTAACTTTATATTGTAGCTTCAATAGATTCGCTGAAAAAAGCAAAAAAAAAAAAAAATTTAAGAAAATTAAAATATCAAGGCCCTTTTAAAATTTAAATATTAATGATAGAAATTTCTATCTAATGGAATATTTTCTTCGTAATTCAAAACCAAGAAATGGATAATAATATTATATCCAATTTAAATTTTTCAATTCCTCACTTTTAAATTGAAAAAATTCAAGTTCGATGATGGACCTGTTAAAATTAAAATTTTGGACTCGACTTCCGGCACGATTTTTTTTTTTGAAACCCTATCCTAGCTATCTTAAACGGATAGCAAAAAAGACATCGTCGTTTTGGCTAATACGGTCTGGCTTAATAGGACTATGGCCGTTTATCAAATAGCTATAGGACTATCAACGAATATTACCTATTTTTTTAAGACACTGCATTTTTGTATAATGATTAACTAAATTTTGATAATATACTTTCTTATGTAAATAATGTATATTTTTTGGTTACAATAATATATTATACAGGGATGATAGATTAATACAATTGTTGGAATATAAAAAATTAACATTACCTGTCATTGAGTAGTAGAGGCGATGGAGGATGTAGCCTCTCGTGAAGAGAAGGTGGCTCTAACTCCATACTACCGTTCGCTATAAAAAAAATGAATAACATATATTAATTGTAATTCATCATTCCCATTTAGTATAAACTCTGCCGTCAAAAGAAATAGTTGTCTGCAATATATAGTTATATAAATACCAGGGGTTAGGTTAGTCGCTTACAGTATCTAAGAGATGATAGTTAATGGTCACATTTACCATATAAAATAATAATATCAACACAGATACTAAGAAACAACAAAGAGAATCTAAGTGAGAGATTGCTCTAAGACTTTCAAAAGTATAAACAGCATCTTAGGTGCAATGACCGGTGCCGAAAGCTGTAAGGGGCGACCCGTAGTTAATAACCTTCGACAATAAACCCTTTTATTTTGTTCATGCCGTTCACACGTTCACTTTCACTTCACCCGACGGTCATTGACACTGTACTTTAACATAGACGCGTAGAGGATTGCGTATATTTTTTGTATTTTTCTAGATAATTAGGTCAAATATTAAGCACCTATTTTTTAATTGATTTAGAACGAGAATCGAATGCAGTGTATCCTCCATAAATATTGCTACTGTCTAAACTTTCAGCCTGTATATTCAGAATCGAGGCATTTTATTCACATATTCTGATCTTAAATTACACTTTAAAACACCATGAAGCATACATTGATATTGTTAATATTTAATCAAGAGCTTACTGCTTATCACATACCTGAATTAATTGCCTTTCAAAACATAATAGAATTTTTTTTTGCCAAGGAATAATATCGATGTTTATCAAAACTATCGTTAGGCAGAGTACTTGTAACGAGGAGGTAAGCAGATTTTATTAATATTACCTTCATGTCCTAACATCTGGTGTTGCCTGCTCATCCGCGGAGGCGGATCCGGAGATCGGCCGGCGCTGTGCTCTCTGCTTAAACTGAAAAAAAGATCATTTCACACCACATTTTATTTAACTTTAATTATTTTACTATATATTGACCTAATAGATGATGAAGAATCACATCAGCCAGTATGAAATTGACTGCAGGGCTATAGGACTCTTCCCGATGGAAGATGTGGGTATAATCCACAACACCAACCTAAGGTGTATTGGAGATTTCTAGGTCCGAGAAATATACAGTTATATATTTTCCCCAGATACAGTGGTACTTCAAGAACATTTCTAAGCTTCAGATTTCATCACGATGTGTTCCTTCACCGTCAGCCGACAGTGTTACCAGCTTAAATTAGTAAATGTACGCGAATTCTACTGAACCAGAAAAGTTTTGAGTATGAAGGAGGACAGATATAGGAGTAAAGGAAGACCGAAAAAGGTATGGATGGATTGTGCGGAAATTATATGTGTATAAAAGGTGTGAATACTGACATCTGACAGGGGAGAACGGGAAAGGATAACATGTTGTGCCAACCCTACTTAGGTAAGAGGGTAAGAAGGAGATGTACGCGAAATCGGAAAACTTTATTGGTACATGGCGGGTTTCGAACCGGAAAACATTCAAATTGCCATTCCACTGGCAAACTACTCGATCATCACGATTTGAATAACCGACTTTAATTTGACGAAAATTAGACATAATTTTTTACTAAAAAAACAATTTACAAGTCACTTATACATACTTAGTAAACCAATTTTGATTCAACATTCATTACTAACAACCGCCAGCTACTTTGTACACAACAATTATAGTATATAATTAATAAAAAAACATAGTGTATATCACTTAATTTCTTAAATCGCATCAGTGATTTCAGACATAACTGCCTACAAACAAACAAACTTTACCTTTTTGAGATAGTATATACACTCAAGTATATATTCAGTTTTCTATTCATATTCATACAATTATTTTACTTTTATTTTCCAAAACAGAATGTTCAGTCTATAACATCTATATAAAAAAATAAAATTAAAGTGTCTGCTTGTAATGTCACAATAACAGCTTTTTAATATGAGAGTATATGGGGTATTTAAAACAAAAAAAAATTGCCAGTCTGTATGTTTGTTCCGACTAATCTCCGAAACAGTCGAATCGATTTTGACTGGAATTTCACTGGCAGATAGCTGATGTTATAAGGAGAAACTCGCCATTATTATTATAGAAAAAAAAAATTGCTAGCGGGTAGATATAATACTGTATAAAGATATAAATGAAAAATAGCGGGCGACTGGTAAAAAAAAGCTCGAGTGTCTTAATGACACACGATATAAGTGAAACTTTTGTATTACCGAGAAACATTTTAATTAGCATAACATAACATTAGCATAGACTCAGTAGTCGCCACACCGCCTGATCGCAGTAAGCAGACAATGACAAAAAGAGAAAACGTGAAGAGAGTATTTCTCACTGTTCTTCAATACCCGAAGCAAGCGAGACACCCCTTATCTATCCGACACAGTGTTTACCTCCACCACTATTCGTCGCACAAAAAAGTTGCAGATCAGAATTTCAAAACCCTCCCTTAAGAAGAAGTTTCAATTGAAATAGTTATAGTGTAATTTTTACCTTCTATGCCTAGGCGTCGAATGTAGGTCGACGCGGGATCTTCTCTGTTGGTTTTGATGGTAGAAACGCTGCAGCACGATGGGGCTTGTGTTTCCAGAACTCTAAAGAACAATAACAACTTTAGATTTTTTTTTTTCTCTAACTGACTACGCGATTGACCTGGTAAGGTCTTTACAGCTTCACCGGACTACACAACTTTAGACTTTTCGAGCTGTGCATTATCTATCATTGATCTACATAAGCATTGCTATATTACAGTTCTATAATATAATACGTTATTATAAAAAATCATCTAAAAGTTATAATCACATGTGAGATATATCTCATATTTAACTATCAGTTTTATTTTACACACGGTGATTAAAAGTAACACACAGCTTTAGAGGAGCATAGCAACAACACATTACTTCGGAGATGTTATATTTTTCAAGGAAATCAAGAAGTAACAGTTTCGAATAAGATTATATTTCAAATATAATAATACACCGTCTTGTAGCTGATAATATGTGTTGCTATTTTTATTTGGTTATATTTTATATTGTTATGTATATAAAGGAATTCTGCAATTTATAATGTAGCGTAACCCGCATGAATGTCACATTTTTTTGTGTTTATACCCTAGACATCTCTTATCCGGGTCTATGGCCACATGTATGTATGTTATATTTAACATGTATGTTATATTTAAAAAGTTTCTCATTCGTCTATTTTCAGTTTTAAGAGAGATTTTATTCAACAATTCACTGGTATGGCATTATGATAATATGGCACATCAAGTTATCGATATAACCCTGTCAAGTTTGTAGTAACTTACCGCAGGTGATGCCCTCCAGCGGTTATCGGCGGAAACCCTGCGGACAGGCGGCGGCGGGGGAGACGCACACGCATCTATCGTCCTGTATTCAAATATATAAAATGAAATAACAATTCCAACATCATCTATATCACATTAACATAAGAAATAGTATTTTTAACATTACTTGTATAATAAACAATAATTATAAACTAGTGGTCGCCTAGTGTTAGAAATTCGACCATAATTCATTATTACACTCGATAAGACCATAAAGAATAATAATTATTTCAGTGAAAGATAATTTTTTTTTTTTTATTGTAGCACGGCAAAATGACTGGACTGTGCCTGATGGTAAGCACAGTACAATCCAAAAACAATGGCGACCACCGAGTGACACACTATTCATCGCCGGTCGCCGCTGTCATGCCGGCCTGCAATGCAATGTATATTATGAATTTACATATTATATTATTATAAAATTAACCTACAATTTTACCAGTTAGTTTCAAAGGGCATGTAAAGTATGGAACGTAAGTTATGTTAAAAATATTGAATGTAGGGTGAAAAAAGCTAATTGGTACGTAAGAGTAAAATTAAGGATGGCGAAACTCTGTATATGTTGTGTGTTATTCAAACAGTACTGTGAGTAATGTATATTTTAATTCATTTAATGTGTTTTTAATACATTTTATGTTTAAAAAAAATAGCTTTGTGCACTTCTACACCACATAAACTTTAATTATACCAAATTAGACGTTCATCTGTTCGCGCAATTCGCTTAAAAATGGGTACAAAGTTTTCGCTTCACGTATTAATATATACATTTGTAAAGAATTTGGGCCGGCGACCCTAATGAGTGGTGCAATAAATATTAGACAAAAAAAAACAAATGATTCCTGCATTAGTTTACATGTATGCAACATTCTTGCATGGGTTTTGATGCGTTGCGACGTCTGACGCATAATAATTATTTGTAATTTTGGATTTGCAAGTGTATTGTATGAAACTATCATAAAAGGACATTGATAACGTTATTTGAAGTGACGTCTGTTTATGACAAAAGAGGTGACGCCAGCATCAACCTTCAAAGCTGTATTGTACACTCATTCTATATTTCCACATACATTTACACTACACATATTACTACACACGGACCGATGTGTGTCGAACCGAAGTGACCGATGTCACTTATGTGAACGATAGCGACGTCTGGAAGTGACGCCTCTCTCTGTGCAGCCACTAAAAATGAATGTAGCTTTATGTGTCTGTGAATTATGTTGTAATAATAAAAATAAATATGTTATGTATTATGAAAGGATAAACCAGATCGAGTTTCTTGCCGGTTCTTCTCGATGACTGGGTTGTTTTCCGAACCGGTGGTAGCTTTGACGTTCATAAGTGCCTTCTCAGGGCCTAAATTGAATAAAGAGTATTTTGATTTGATTTGATTTGACCACTGCAATGGAAGCTCAATAGAAACGCCGATATTGTAAGGTAAAAGTGGTTTTGTTGTAATTTAACTGGTTGAAGTGTTGCTGTGTATCACAATTTAACTAGGGTTGGTCATAACCCTGAACTGTATTTATTGAAGGGCCCAACAACAATTCGGGTTTCGAGATTGGGACCATCTCGCACAAATGTCATACAGAAAAATTACGGAAAACACTTGTATTGACTGATCAATTCTTTCATATTCTAAACGTACTAACGAATGCATAAAGGCTCATTTTCTGGGTCGATATGTTCATACGATTACCTTTATACCTATCCTTGAAAGAGTACTGATTTCATTTTACATAACATTCCTCCTTCTCCCTTTCCTTACTCCCTCTCACCTCCAAGACAGGTTGGCCACGCACTTGCGACTCCTCTGGTGTTGCAAGTGCCTATATACGGTGGTGATTACTTAACATCAGGTGACCTGTCCGTATGCCGCCTATGATATAAAAAATAATAATTGGAAAATTACTACAATAAAATAATGTGGCGATAATGGTACTTAATCTGATATTAATAAAACGATATTTTACCTGCGTCTGGGGTAAGGTGAATGTTGGGAGAAGTCCATTTCCAGACTCGCCGGCTGAGAACTACTGCCACCAGCATTCTCATTGCTGTGTGTCGCCCACCACGCCCTGCAAACCCATAGGCCCAACATAAATAAAGCTATCATAATTTAGAACAGGCTTAGAACCTCCATTTGTTCTTTTAAGGTTTAGAGTTGATAAATCTACCTTTCTATCATAATTCATCATTCAACAGCCATGTATTGTACTACTGAAACTCGATAAATCGAGCTGATCAATCAAATCTGGATACCTTTCCTAGAACAGATTCTTTGCTAAGTCAAGTGATATAATAGTTATTTGAGTTTAATTTAAAGTTAACTAAACCTATATAGACTTATCTATAAATCGATTCAGGTTTCTATTGATCAAACCATCATTGATTGTTTAACTTCCTTGAAAAACATGTATTGCTTTTCATGCTATGTTTATTTATTATAGAGTAATAGACTTCCAATTAAAAAAAAAAACCTGTTAATTAGTATAATTCGATAATTGCAAATAGGCACGTATTAATATTGAAACTCAAATTTTAACAATTAAAAAAAAATACATTTTAGTATGTTTTGGTAGTCACTAATTAAACATATGCCGTGTTATTACAAAAAAGTTAAATACGTATTAGATACTTGGTTGAAAAAAGTTTCCTAATAAATGCACCGCGCTCACCCGAGGCAAGTTCACGTTATCCTTTTTCATAAGTTTAATCTAACGTAACCAAAACGAGACAAAAGAGCACGATGGCGACCGCGGTGCATTTAATATAAGGCCTTTTTAAAGCCAGGGTACAATATGTATTTAACGTTTTTGTAATAACACCGATGTAGTCGTTTTATTTGACCCACTGTAGCATATATACTGTATCTACTGTTACATACTAAACAATTTTATAATTTTTTATCCTGTAAACTAGGTTGTAATCAGTACTAGAACTTTCTCTGCCACACCACCATATGATCCACCCATAAAATAGCCTTTTGACACCAAAACCCACTGGACACCAAAGTCCGGCAAGTTGCAAATATTGGTAATATGCATTGAGACATTGTTGTAAAACCTAACACCTTAAAAACCGAGTCCGAAACATGGGACGAGCAATTTGTCACAGTTTCTACTATTTAAATCAAGCTGGTGTTTAGCGAAACACAACTTTTCAAAGTTTTTGCGGGTATTCATTATCAAGATTCCTCATTGTTTCGTACTTACCTTGCAGGAGTGGGAGTGACCTGCTCCGGAGCCCAGTGCTGGGAACTTGTGACGAAGTTCCTCACCGGCTGAGGAGTGGGTGGCGCCTCGATACCGTTACTCGACGGGCTGATAGTATGTGCAGCGACCGTGGTCACCGCACCCGGCTTCGAACCCGGTAGTGACGCGTACCACGCTCCCACCGACACGGAACTACGCGCAGACTTCATCACGAACGGGTGTTCCAATAGTTTCGCGTACTTCGGACGTTGTCTATAGTTTTTCGTTAGGCTGTATATAACAATACAGAACTAAAATTAAAACCAGAACTTGCCAATGGCAATAGTTTCGCGTACTTCGGACACTGTCTGTAGTATTTCGTCAAGCTGTATATAATAATACAGACTTAATAATAAAACCAGAACTTGCCAAAGGTAGTAGTTTCGCATACTTCGTACACTGTCAGTAGTTTTTCGTCAGACTGTATATGATAATACAGAACTAAAATCAAAATCCACAAGTTGCAAAAAGTACAAACGCTCGACACCATTTGCTTCTAGTATCATAATCAAAAATACAATAATTAACATAGCATTTAAAAATATCGTGTTCTAAAACATTTTTTACCATAATCGAAAAATCTCACATTCAGGTAATTTTAGAAGCAAACAACTATTTTCATGAATTGTATAAATAATTAGTCGAGAGTATTTGTATATCTAAATAATATTCATACCATAAACTTACCATTGTGAAACAAATGACTTGAATTCAGACGTAAATTCTGTGTCTTCTGGAAGCTGTGGTGGATCGTCAGCTATTACCTGCCAATTAGAACCCCTTATTACATACAGTGATATAAACTACAATATATATAATTTTCTATTTATTTCAATTTTCATGTTCGCACATGTTCATGTACACTACCATCAGTTCAATAATAAGATGGACAATGTTAAACAGGATGAGTAGAGAGGATTTAAGTATACTATATTAGAACTTACCCTTGTTAGTACTTCAAAATCGTTCTGGCAGTCCCTGTAGGGGAAGACTCCGGTTGCGAGTTCCACTAACGATATACCCAATGACCAGACATCAGCTCGGATGTCGTAATCCGGCCGTGTTGGATCCGGTGGATCTATCCTTTCCGGCTGTAATGTGGGGAAAAAAATTAAAACGAATATTTACAACATCTTAAGAAAAAACAAAATAAAGGGATATATACATATAATTAATTATTAAATACATCGTTATTCTGCTGTTGATTATTCGTTATCTGTTATTATTATAGACAATGATAATAATCGGTAGGTGTTATCGCGCAGCGTACAGTGGCGTTGAGGGTAATACGAGGTTACCGAACGGTGTCCTCGGCGGCGGCCATGGTGCTGGCCGGCTCCCTTCCCTGGGAGCTAGAGGCGGAGGTATTAGCCGCCGTGTACGAGTTTACGGCGGCTAAGAAACGGACAGGGGAGCCTCTGGCTCCCAGGGAAGTGGAGGTAAAGAGAGATGTAGAGAGGGATCTCATGATGGAGAGGTGGAGGCAGGACCTGGCGGACGCGCAGTACGGTAGATACACTATCGACGCCGTCCGCCCGGTCCTGCTGGAATGGTGTAGTCGAAGATGGGGCTCCCTGACGTTCCGTCTGGTGCAGGTGCTGACCGGGCACGGGTGCTTCGGTTGGTACCTGTACCGGATAGCTCGCAGGGAGCCGACCGCCGTATGCCACCAGTGCGGCGTTGACCCGGACACCGCGCAGCACACTCTTTCCGAGTGTGCTGCGTGGGAGGAGCAGCGCCGCACTCTGGCTGCGGCGGTAGGAGAAGACCTCTCGCTGCCGGGCGTGGTTACGGCCATGCTCGGCAGCGAGGAGGTGTGGAGAGCAATGGCCTCCTTCTGCGAGGAAGTCGTCTCGCAGAAGGAGGTGGCGGAGAGGGCTCGCGAGGACGATCCTCTAAGTGGCCCTCTCCGCCAACGGAGGACAGGAAGGAGGAGGCGGCAGTTCGACCGCCTCCTCCCGCCAACGTAGCCGGACCTAGGGAGGGTGGGTCGGGGGGCCCATCTTCCCATTGCACAGGTTCGGCGGACGGAGGAGACGGCCGGTGTGTACCCGGCTGTCTCCTAACAGGACGGGGCCCGGCGGCGGCGCTTTCGCTGCTGGGCCAACCGCTGGGGTGGCACGATGAAATCTTTAGAGATCTCGTGCCGCCCCGACTATAGCGGCAGAGGTACACCGGGGGGTTTTTAGTCAGTAGGAGTCTGACATACCCTCACGTTGCCCCCGACGGCGTGAGGGTATCCATGTAGGATTTTCCCCCCGAAAACAAAATAAAAAGGTGTTATCGCAAATGCGAAAAAATATGCATTATACTATAACTACCTATTAGTTATAAACTTAGCAAACACATTGTTTCTCACGTCACAGTCAATATATCAACAATGAATATTCATTTCATTAGAAATTGCAATATATAAATCTCTTAACAGCATGGGAACTTAATTACTTGAACCTTCACAGATGCTACTAAATCCCACCTAATCAGTTATGCTAATAACATTTTGTGCCGAAACACACAGTGTGATACAACAACTTCAACCACCCTCCGTGCACCAGCACTTGAGAAGTCCATCTCAGTTCCCCGGATTGATAGCCTTTTTATGACTAACCTCTCCTAGTCTACATTGAGGTCAGTTATAATTTTGCTATGATGGCGACACTGATATAATTGGTTTTCTTTTTTATCAAATAAGATCACTAGGGTAAACTCACAGCCATATACGCAGCGCAACCGGCACTTCGCGTCTTCGCCTTGGAGTCGACTAGACGTCCGCTAATGCCGAAGTCGCAGAGTTTCACGTTGCCACGCTCGTCGAGCAATATGTTGCTCGGCTTCACGTCCCGATGGATCACTCCGTGCGTGTCTTTCAGGTACGATAGTGCATTCACAGTCTGAAAATAAGATTACGAACCATCCATAAATTACGTCACACGTCAAAGCATGGGAGGAGGTCGAAAATAGTGTGACATCATATAACTAGCGAGTTATAAACTTCGTATCGTCACATCTATAATATAAATTTAAAATAATAGGTCTTTACCTATGAAATTGCCGTTCTGCAGTACTGGCCATTTCAAATCAAAATAATTTTTGGTTGGCTAAGAATTCTAATTTCAAATTAATTTTATTTTAAAAACATGGAATTCTTTTTCCAAAAGTAGTAATTTGTTTATTGATTAGTGTTACATTTTCATCGCATTTCAATCTTTTTTGTCATCATGGATACGTTAAAAATTCGAGTAATTATGGAATCTGAGTACCGTCGTGGCCGCAACGCGGCACAAGCGGCACGCAACATCAACGACGTTTACGGAGCTAATACTACAAACTAACCACCTGTTATTGGTTTGCTCGCTTCCGTTCTGGGAATTTCGACCTGAAAAGTGAACCTCGCAGTCGTCCGAAGACTTTTGTCGACAATGACAAATTAAAGGCGATTGTGGAAGCTGATGATACACAATCTTCGGTTGAATTAGCAGCAGCTTTCGACGTTAGCGTCAAAACAATATTGGTCCATTTGCGTCAAATTGGCAAGGTAAACAAGCTTAACAAATGAGTGCCCCACGAACTCAATGACCGCCAGCGCGAAGTACGCGTCGAGTCGTGCCTTGCACTGCTCAACAGACACACAAATGAAGGAATTTTGAACCGCATTGTTACCTGCGATGAAAAATGGATTCTGTTTGATAACCGCAAGCGCTCAGCAAGTTCGTTGGATCCTGGTTCAGCACCTAAACAGTGCCCTAAACAAAAACTCACCCCTAGAAAAGTGATGGTCACTGTTTGGTGGTCTAGCACCGGTGTGATTCATCACAGCTTCTTACCAAACGGGGTGAGCATTACTGCAGATGTGTACTGTGAAGAACTGAACACAATGATGGAGAAGGTGGCACTTGTCCAACCAGCATTGGTCAATCGCTCGTCTCCGCTGCTCCTGCACGACAACGCGCGACCTCATACTGCACAGCAGACGGTCTCCAAGTTGCAAGAACTGGGGTTGGAAGTTCTCCGTCATCCACCTTACTCACCAGACCTTGCGTGTACAGACTACTACTTTTTCCAGAATTTGTATAACTCCTTGGCGGGAAAAAAAATCAATACCCGAGAAACAGTACAAAATGCCTTTGAAGAATTTGTTTTCTCCCATCCAGCTGATTTCTTTAAGAAGGGCATCAATAAACTGCCACTGCGTTAGCAGAGATGCATTGATTGCATGGGTGATTACTTCGATTAATACAAATAAAAAATACATGAAAAAAATTCGTTTAATTTTTTTCATACAAAACGGCAATTTCATAGGTAAAGACCTAATATAAACATTTTTATATTCATGTATAAAGAAAAACTAATATGAACAAATGTTTAATTTACTGTTGATTTTTTGCCAAAAATATTATAAATAATTTTGCAAAAGTAATTTTAATTTACTGAGTACATTTTACAATTTACATTGGAGTTTCGTATATTGTACCATTTCTGGTAAATTGGTGTCCTGTAATTATAAATTTTATAAAATTATAATGCTCACCGCTACGGTAACTTTTCCAAGTATAGCCTCTGGTATCGGTGCTCCTAACCTCTTAAGCAGTTTATCGAAACAGGAAGCCATCAACTCCATGCAAATCCAGACATCGGCGTCAGTGACAAAACATCCGAGACACCGGACTATGTATGGACAGTCGTGGGAACGTACAACAACATCCAAGTCCATCAAGATCCTTTTGGTTTCCTCTGAATTACCGGAACGACGCATTTGCTAAAAAAAATTTAAAGAATAGAATATAAGTAAATTGTAACTATACCTAAGATTTTAGTGTCTTTCTCATTTATAATTTTATAACTTATCAATATGTGTTATGTGTAGTTTACATGTGTTTCGTTTGTGTTGTCTGGTTGTAGATAGTAAAGTCTGGATACAATAAAAAAAAAAAAATTACATAATCTCCATAGTTTATGGCTCTATCCATATGATATTGGCGAATTGTGTGCCTAGAGTATTGCCATTTTTTATTTTATTGTAGCTCAGCAAAATCACTGCACTATGCCTGATGGTAAGCACAGTACAATCCAAAAACATACACACAAACATACCGGCCTGTAACAAGCTGGATATGCACAGGCTGATCTCGAAACGCGACCCACAGAAGCAAATCACTATGATGGGCTGTTTCGACATGTACATGGTGGTTGCGACCCAGTCAGGCTGTAAAACCCTACCACCCCGCTTTCACCATTGCATCGTTCGTTGTTCAGCAGGGTGCATTACATGCAGGTGAGGTTGAAAAAGTAAATTGTTTTTTTTTTCAAGTATCAAGTTTCTATAATACATTATAGTATGCATCAATGACTATCTATATTAATACAATACATATTCAAAAAACTAATATTACTATTACATACAAAAACTTACTTTTACTGCTATCACAGCACCAGATGGTTTGTGTAGCATTTTTACAACATGTCCACAAGTGCCACTGCCCAGTTCCCCCAAATGTTGTAGATCATCAATCATAGAAGAGTATTTAGTCCCGTCGACATTCAACTTTCCACTTACCTGAAAGAAAAATTGATCTATACTCAAACTTCTATCTTTTTTTTCAATAAAACAAGCCATTCCCTGTATTTTTCATCTATATACAAACTTACAAAACAGAAAATAACAATTATGGCCAGATTAATGGCATATAGAATTAATAGGAATATGATTGAACCCATCAATATTTAAATAACCCAAACATCAATAATAATAATTACTAGAAATAGTGACAAAAAAAACTACCTGGTTCAACTGATTTGTTAATTAAAAAACATTCCTTTAAAACATGTCTTTTATTAAAGTCATTTCAGATTATATAGCAATTCTTAAGGGTCTGCGTATTTTATGGCGTTATTGAAAGTGGATGTTAAAGCAAGAGAATTAAAACAATATAACTTTAAAAGTAAACCAACCAAAGTAATTTTGATGCTTTAGGGAGTTCAAGTTCGTTGTTAAATGGAGTATACACTGTACTTTTAGAGCTTAGTTTTGGATATGTCAAATAATAGTACATGCCTAGGAGTTGTTCAGAGGAATTACCTATAAAAAATAAACGATAGTACTTTAATAGTTTTAATTTTCTTTAATTATTTATCTTGTTCTAACCTCATCAATATTAACAAATATTTATCAATTCATCCTTTACTACAGGGACATAAATAAAATTAATAAACAGGTAAAACTATCTAAGGTATGCACCATATAACTGCAACATCCGACATATCTCAGATTGTCATAAGATTTACTTGTGTTTAATGTTTTTTTTACAATTGTGTTATATACTTTATGACAATACATATTTCTTTTCTTTCTTTCTTTAGATTTTAATCTGGATTTTAATCTTTAAACCGGGGTGCTTTTTTTTTTATTGTGCAGGTAAAAAAATGATAAGCCCATTTCGGAAGTACATATGATTATGAAGAGTTATGTTCCATGATGAAAAATAATACGTCAAAGTAACCAACTCGGAGGTTGTAGTGTCTGTATTATTGGAACTAATACACTAACTATCCATTTCTTCAAATTCAAGCAACACTTCTCGTTAATGATATAGTTTTGATTCATGTAGCATCAATTTTTAGGATATCACAGAGACTCTTGTTTTGTGAATATGTTATTATATTGACATACAAAATTTTGGTACTCAGCTTTCTAAAGTTTGCCCATAACTGGTACGCAGACTATCAATCTACTACTAGTACTATCAAGAAATGCAAAAAATCTTTTAATATAATATTAATAAATCTGTATATCTGTACATGTATTTTATACATGTTACATAGTTTGTAGTTTTTCCAATATTTTTTTTCCTTATTGTAAAGAACATTATGGATCTGTTATGTATAGGATTATGAATGTTTTATTATAAAATATTCCACAGTTATTGTACCTCAATTTCATTTTGAAAAGAGCTTAAATGATTTTTATGAGATTTTATATTGAAAAGTATTTTATTTCTCTATTGATTGGCTATTATCAAGAACACTTTCAGATGTCACAAAATATAAAAACCTATTTATGTAAGGACATTTAGAATATACTAAATGTAATATCATTGGAAACTAATTGATAATTATGTAGGATATTTAATTATAGTTATAGATTCCAATTACAAAACAAATACTATAGGTTATATAATATTCTATCAATGCTTATAAGTTTTTTATAAATAAATATTTTATATTATCAACACATGTTTTAGTTATACTGTTAATTAACTTAATCACAAATATAAAATTGTAACTATAGTTCCAGTTTTCCCGATTCCTTTGATTTTTATTCTACGAGTATGTAGTCACATTATATGTTATCCCAGCAAGTGGTGAATATTGATATTTTGTTAGTGGTGTAAATAAATATAAAAATATAATATAATTACCCAAAAATAATCACAATATTTCTTAGTTACGCAAATACAATTAACCAAATTATGTATAATTTTAATCACTGAGAGATTACTGTTATGCTAATCTGTGTAAATATTTCGTAACAATCCTGAACAATAGTTTTATAGAGGAGAGAGTTGGGAGATTATACCACAGCTCTGTAGTAAGGCAAAGGCATTGAAAATGTTTGCAAAAAAAATTAAAATCAATCTTAATCTGTTTTATATACAACAATTCAAACCACTGTATTTCAAAATAGCTCACATGTGCCAAATAATACTTAATTGCATTAAAGCACTTATGACATTTAAGCTTTAGATCTACACCGTTCCATCTAGTAACAAAAACGTTGAACCATAATTAATGAACTGTTTATATATTTGTCAACACACTGTAATGACCAAAGTGTAAGTAGATAGAATCAAATGGAATTCCCGCCCTCAGCGAACACAACATGAAGTAACAGTGCTTGCATTGTTGCATTTCGTTCGGTCAGTGAGAGCGCCAGAGGTCCACCTCCCCTCCCCTTCCCTCTCTCTCCCTCCCCTAACCCTTCCCCCCAAAGGGTGGCAACGCACTTGCGACTCCTCTGGTGTTGTTAGTGTCCATGGACGGTGGTGATCACTTAACATCAGGTGACCCACCAATTCGTTTGCCACCTATAATTGGAAAAAACAACAACAAAACTTTACCTTATAAACTTCTTGCATTCTATATTCAGTCTCTGTGGCCTGCTGTGACCTTGGTGGGAATGCTGGTATATCTCTATTTGAAAACATATTTGCTGAAAATAAAAAATTGTATGTTATGATTATACAGTAATATATTTGAGCTACACTTTACTAGATCTCTATAACAATGCTTGTTTGCAACTATTTTCCTGAAAAAAAAATGTGATCAAACATACAATCTATCCTACTAAAGTAAATGAAACAATGAGATTACATAAACCACAAAAATTAGCACATTAACATTTGAGACAATGCCGTGTGATAGAATGAACACAAAACACATTAGCACAAAAATATAAAAACAATATATGTGTCTCTAACAAAGATGCCACCCACAGCATGAGCAATGCCAGTTTATGCAAATATTATGTAGACAATGTGTAGGGCGGATATCAGGGAAGTTCCCAGCATGAATTATATAGACTGCATACCTTATCATGTTGGTAAATAATTTATATAACCTTTGAAAATAGTAATAATTTATTCTCATATAGCAGACATAGATACATTACACTGACAAGTAATATAGTAATTTACGTAATGTACAACATAAAATATATCACTCCGTGTTTATAAGACGTTAACTATAATCAAGAATGAAATAAAAATATTTGAATTTCTTTACTTTATAAGTGGAAAACAGAATCTTATGACAAAGATATTGTACAAATGAATACGATCTGGGGAGAGCTAAATTTCGAATGTGGTACTTACGAGGCTTCGGTCTTCGATTGTTCTCTGGCCTGGATGTCCCGATTCCACTTTGGCTGCTGAAGCCACCTTCTCTCCGAATACGCATTTCATTATTGAAACGTTCCTGTAATCCTTTGATCTTTCCTTCAATTGAACTATTTGACATTATAATAATAAAATTTGTACACTAGAAACATTTAAGTACTAATAATAAAACAAATAAATCTAAATCTTATTTACACAAAAATTACAATGAAAAGCGCAGCAGTCCAAGGATTTCCTTCAATTTCCTTCGCCAGCCATTTCCATTCGTTCATTTCAACTTTTAATTTCTAGATGTCACTCTTGCATTCATTCAATACATTCTTTTTATATAGAGTTAAAATCTCTGGTTACAGCTGAATAATCATAAAATATTGAAATATTTTTTATCAATCCTTGGGTTTTCTTTATTTAGCTGCTTATTTTAAAATAAAGGTTAAACAAAACGACAGATTTAATTTAATTTTAAAGCATAGAAAAATAATTAAATAAATATAAAACTATTCATGTTTCCATTATAAGATACAAGTATTTCCGAACGACACTTGTCATTCATCATTTCATTCATAGATTTCTTTCATTTCTCTGCGAGTTTCTCGCTTTTTGTCATACTTTCGAAGATAGGGAAACGACAAAAATATTGTAGGCGTTTACATGAAAATATTTTTCTTATTTTAACATTGTGCAGTGTTAAAAAATAAGTAATGCAAATAAAACGCGCAATAGTGTGAATTTTTCCTACTTACAACAAAGTAAAAAGTGTCGAAAACTTGTTTCCGTGAATGCGATATGACGTGAAAAAATATTTTGCTAACGAAATGTTTCTATTAACATACCCAGTTGAATTTAATTAAATCACGATGCAGTCATCTTCTGAAGGGTGTATGAATATAGCTGAACTAGCCAATCAACTTAGACGCGAAAAGATTTTTATTAATTCCGAGAGGCAGCTGCTTCAAAAACTAAACGAAGATGTTGAGAAACGTACTCTGGAGCTTCTGCAGGTGTCCTGGATATGTTCGCAACAGCGACAAAACCTCACCAACTTGATCACCTCGAGATGTGAAGCGGATTCAATAGCAGCCTGTCAAAGAGCCAGTGTGCTTGAACGAACAACTTTTATAGATGCATACAAGGTGTTGAAGTACAGTGTAAGTAGTCTCGTACTTCGCTTTTTTTTTTTAAAGTCCTTATGACATCATGTCATCATAGTGGCCTTTCCATTCAAGAATTATTTAGTGGGTGTATTTTAAACAGTAGGCTTACAAATCTCAAGGGAAAAGAATTCCTCACAAATTTTATTCTACTTCCTGATAGATATAAGGATATCATTGAATATATTAATAGAGCTACCATCTTGAGAAAAAGAAAATAGAAGATTTTATTCCTGAATCAGTATTATTTAATTTGTTATGTATATATAGTTTATTTGGTAAGAGCATGGGGCTGTACCAACAATTAAAAATTACAGAAAACTTCACAATATATTAAAAACTTTGACACTAAAATAACTGTATTGAAACCGAACAACAATAATTTGAAATAAAATTAGACAGTTTTATATCATTTCCTTTAAGAAGCTCATTAGCCTATTAAATTTTCATATATTTCTTATATAGTTCCATTCCTATAAAAATATGTTGTAAAGTTTGTATAAACTGTCTGCTTGACAAGTTTTTCTCACAAAACACCATAGTCATTCAAATGAATTCAGATCAGGGTTATATTATGACTAATATAACATAATTACTAAGTTGGTTGTTGAGAAATCTAGATACAAAGTCAGGTGTATGTTATCTTTTTCTTGTTGAAATCAAATAACTTGCAATTTATAGAGTAGTATGCCATGGTCTTTTGTATTTCGAGTATTAGTATTATTACAGCAAAGAATAATCATCATCATCATCTTCTTACCCTTATCCCACCTAAGTAGGGTCAGCACAACATGTTTCCCTTTTCCACGCTCGCCTATCAGATGTCATCTCGGTCATCACACCTTTTACACATATCATTTTTCACACAATCCATCCATCCTTTTTTCAGTCTTCCTCTACTCTTATATCCATCGACCGTCATACTCAAATAACATAAGAATAATATTTTAAGTTATTAAAAAAAAACATTTTATACATCTACTATATAACAAATTACTTAACAACTTAAATTCAATATTTTTCTCATGGTATTACATAATTTTAATCATATAACTACCTTTCTATCAACAGTATTTATTTAACATGTTGAAGCAATCATGGTTCAATACCCTACTAATATATACTTCTGAATTCTAGTGGTAGGTCTGTAACCCACAATAAGGATGAGCTTTAAGTGAAGGAAGACATTGTAAGAAACATATGGGGTGATGGTATAGCCTCTCTTTAAAACTTGCCTCGCTATTACCATCAAATTGAACATCTGTACTTCTATATGTGTTCCAGGAGCTGCACTTAAGAGCCAATCCCTCACTAGGTGGTGGATCACTTCTGTAATTGCAGTCAAATATTAAATATAGTATTCTGATGTATATTCATAATTATTTCTCTAAAAGGGTTGACGGATTTTGATGTTTTTTTTTTTTGTTGTATTTATGGAGTCTCCTGCTTTGTTATAGTAAGGTGCTAATGTCGAAATTGAGCTTCTTTTCTGTCTAGATTTCTTTTAATATATATATTTATATCTCACAATAAAAGAAAGATAACCCCAAAGCTCCAGCCTCCAACACATGTCATTATTTTTAAATTCAACTTATTTTTTCTTATTTATACATTATGAAGATCTGCCTCAGCACAAAGTCTACCTGTACCATATTATATCTTTGTAATTGATTTAAAAACACGTACTAGATTATATTAATTACTACTAGTTTATGAAAATGAGTATTCCATTATGACTAACATCAATGTACTTACTTTGTAACCACAATAACAGAAGGACTTTAAACTTGAGTAATGTTATTTAAAATTTAACATTTCTTTTGAAGAAAAAGAATAGCAATGTTTTTAAAACTTTATAAGGTTACCTATACTTTTTGTTTTTAATGTGGGGAACTCGGGGGAGAGGGTGGGGGAAAGGGTGGGTTAAGTCGGACTCCACTGACTAAAACCCCATGATGTACCATCCGGCTGCATTGTTGGGCCGGCAAGGGATTGAACTATGCTAGTCTCCTTTGATAGCCGCCCCGCCCGGCGGAAGGTGACGGCCAGGCTCCTAACTATAGAGAAGTAAAGTGGGTACACACCGGCTGCTCCGCCAAAGTGCCTCCTCCTCCCGTCGGTTATCCTTTTATACTTACTGTTGCCTACATTAAGGGTTATCATATGTTGCTATATGTGTATGATCAATTACCCATTAATTGAAACTTTTTTTAATTTAAGTTGATTAATGAAAGTAGGTGAAAATTTCACTGCGCTTAGTGAAAGTGCATTTTTTAACTATTTAGTTGTCTTAATTGTCTCGAGAGATGTATGTGGAATTTGCTCTTGCATGACTTCAACATATTGTTCATATAAACAATAATGGTACATACACTTTGTAACTGGTTTTTATTATATTGGTATATCTAGTTTCTATATGTGTGCTTTTAAATATATATTTAGTCTCATTATATTTATAATAATCTGTGCCCGCGACTTTATCCACGGATGTACAAAATAATTTGTTAGCACCCACCTCTGGTGCTGCTGCATCACATTCAAGAGACGAGTCTACAACACGACCGGAACATTGATATTAGCGCCACCATATTATAAATACACATCGACACTAGTGCCAACATATTGAGAGATACACATTGATACTAGCGCCACCATATTAGAGAGACACATCGACACTATATTAAAGATACATAAATAAGAATTATTAATATTATATAGATTTTAATAAGACTTAATTAGAATGGATATCATTATATAGAATTGAATCATAAGTTTGATCATTATGAATAATAGTATAATCTTTGACTTCATAGTTCGGCCATGAAAGGCAAGATGTCGCTGATCTACATATCGAAACAGAATAATAAACATATTAGAGATACATAAATAAGAATAATTATATAAAATTGTTGTATAGCTTAACATTAATTTGTTCATACTTTATTATTTTTGTGTTACTTAAATTATTTTGCGGAATTATGTATAAATAGTAATCGCTTTGACTTATATAGATGGGCCTTTAAAAGGCAAGATGTCAGTGATATCTAGGCATTATTTTATTCGAAGTATTGTAAGGCGAAGCTCTGGCCAAAAAAATAGTGACAGTATCTAGGAAGTGTTTATTGGTATTCCTGACTGCATGGACTCTACGTGATTTAGTGTAATAAATTACTAATAAAGTCATCTCAACATATTTAGTCCATTTGCTTATCTACTTTTCTCTCATACTTAAGTCGCGGCGCCATTAAAATTACAATAATTTTTGATAGAGTGGACCGATTTTTAATGAAACAAAGACAAAGTTACTCCAGAGGATATGCTTTATGATTTTCTTATATGAGGTATTATTGTGAACCCAGTACTTTATTAGTGATGCGTGTTCATACAAGCAGACGGACATTTCTAAACATGATTGAAATGTATTCTATTACTTTCAAGACACCTGCAACATTTTTTTTTCATGGTAATCGAAAGAGTACAGACTGTTACACTAATTACGTATAGGGTCGATGCAGTCAGGATTGGCAATAAATACTTCGTAGGTTCTTGTCACTGTTTAATCGGGCAGAGCTTCGCCTTACAATAACTTCCACATAGGAGTGCGTCCAGATCAGCGACATCTTGCCCTTTATATATCACCAATGTAGTCTCACACCGGAATGAACAATGAACAGCCGATAACTTCCACCAATAGCGTTCGAGGTCAGTAGTAACACCCGACAGAGTCAATAGCGCGGTATCGCAGGTCAATAGTGGTTCCCCGGGTGGCGTTGTAGTCTCGCCTCTCGGGTGTGTCACGGTACCGGACGTAGACGTTAACAAGACACAATTCGATTTAAATTCTTATTATATATATTAATCCTGTATAACTTCAAAGACTATGTATAAATGTTTTCAATTAGTTTAAATTCGATGGTATATTATTTAATGTAACCATACTTTCTATTTTCATGTCACAGTTTTCAGTATTATATATTGATTATCTTGTTAAAAACTCATTTAGGTGCGGAATTGTCTAGTTTTAGGAAATCTATCCAAAATATATCACAGAAATAATTATTTTTGTCACTAAAAATACATACTTTTGGGTGAATTATTTTCTATTGCCTTTTTTTTTCGAACTTAACAAGGTCTTAACAGCTTCACCGGCCTACTAAGGCGAGCGCTTAAGCCACTCAGCCGATTTTATTTTGACAACTAGCTCAAGGGTGCGGGGCACACCTCGGCTTTGGCTGTTGCCTGATACATGCAATTCGCGACCTATGTAACCTATTATGCCAATATCACTTATTACAGCACTAAGTAATTATAAGAAGTAATGTTTGTCCTATGGTCAAAATTTACAAACTTTAAAAAGTCATCATCATTACCCTTATCCCACTTAAGTAGGGTCGGCACAATATGTTTTCTTTTTCCACTCTCTCCTGTCAAATGTCATTTCAGTTTTCACACCTTTTACGCACATATCGTTTTTCACGCAGTCCATCCATACCTTTTTCGGTCTTCCTCTGCTTGTATATCCGTCCACAAACATACTTAACACTTTTCTAGTTACATGGTTTTCATCTCTCCTCATGACATGCCCATACCATGCTAACCAATTACTCCTTAACTTATCTGTCACTGGTGCTATTTTCAAACATCCTCTGATATACATACTTGTTCTTAATTTTATCCATTCTAGTCACACCACGCATCCACCTTAATATTCGCATCTCTGCCACATGTAATTTTCTCTCATCCGTCTCTTTCGTAGCCCAGCACTCAGATGCATACAGCATGACTGGTCTTATCATAGCTTTATAAACCTTACCCTTGAGTTTCAAAGGCATTCGTGGGTCTCAAGCTACCCCAGACACATTTCGCCATTTTATCCATCCTGCATTTATTCTATTCCTCATGTCCTTATCGTCCTCATCAATGCCACCGTCGCTTTGTATCAATGAACTGAGATACCGAAAATTACAAACTTTCTAAAGTGTGACACCTAAACCTATAATAATTTCATATATTTTAGAATTTTGTTCTATTACTTATATGTATACAAATACACGTCATTAGGCATTAATTTTCGATCTATTGAAATTCATTTTACATATAACTCTTCAACCACAAACTCTGTTCACTATGGTTTTTTGAACACAGGAACACATGTGTTTGTCTTTTATATGTTTCACTATGAACATTAGAAAAAATGTATAGTTTTTCTAATTTACTGTATTTCTATATTTTTTTAATGCTGCTATTGGCCTAGCAAAGCCTTAACAGCTTCACCGGACTACAGTATTTCTAACTAATATTACTCATATACTTTATTGCGAAGACGAATGAAACTCACAAGTCCTTTATTAGAGAGTACACATATTTATAAGCATACAATTAGTATACATGGATAGGGTGTATATCTACATTCTACATCTTTCAAAAATCATTTTCTATACGAACTTTAACTATGCCAAATCTCACAGTCCACCATACCCACAATGTGTTTAAAAGAGATACAAAATGTTTTCTTCGCATATTATTATACTAACGGGTCCGGTGGGCGTTAACCCACCCTGATATAAAATAATACTTTGAGAAATTATATACCTAAACCTGCCTCATGAATCACTTTACCTACTGATGAAAACTGCTTGAAAATCTGTTGAGTACTTTTTAAGTTTATCAGGAACAGACAGACGTAGGGTTTTGTTTTATAATCTGTACTAATAATAGAGCTTTGAGTAAAAGTAACAGTGGTATTCTTATTCATAGTTTATGATTTAATTTAATCTAATTTCTTGGGTAACTACTAAATTACTTTATTATACATTTAAAATTTATTGTTAAATAGGAAGCAACATCATTAGGTGAGTTACTAGGATGGCTCCGCGACTCCCCACACCTTGTTGCTCTGTGTCTTCTACTCGGAGAAGAGCACATGCCGCAAACTTTACCATCAACATTAACAGCTGGCCTTTACGGCAGTTGTCGTTCTACAAACGACAAGACAAGACTGCTAGCGGTCCTACGCCTGTTGATCAAACACCAACTTGCAACTTCGAGTGATCCGAGGAAGTAAGTCTCAAACCCTGTACATAATATCCTTTAGATTATTAGTGCTGTATATATTTATATATACTAACAAGCTCATCTCTCTGTTCTATTAGTCACCTTGTACTGTGCCATATGATTGTCTCACACTATTACTTCCTTATCTCTTCGTTTACTTTGATTATAATTTGCATAATAATTGCTCCAGTCCTAAGGAAAGAACCTTAATGTACCTTTCTTAATAAATTGTTTTTTTTTTACATGTGACTAGTAATTGAGATTATCACACTAAAACCAAGAAAAAAAAACCTTTTATAAGCTTATAACTATGGATCGCCATTGTTTATATACCCTTTCTCATATATGTTTATGTAGTCCAGATGATCAGTAAGATCGGTAATTTTCTATTTCACACATGCATGCAGTCCAACTCATTGAGCCAAGGTTCCAACACAGCCTATATATTACTTTAGCCACCAAAAAATCCATTTAGTACTTTCGATTTAATCACATCTAGTCTACGCTACGGTTTCTATAATCCCTTGAGTAAATATATAAAAAGTAAAGGTATATTTTTTTTTTATAAAATAAAAATCGGCTAGTTTCAAATAAACGAACATACATATACCAAGGTTATCTTACTTTTAAGAGAAACGGAATTGGTATATTCAAGCTACATTTGATGTCGTGATTTTATAGCGTATGGCAATATGCCAACAGTAATAAACACATACAGACATGACAGGCCGATCACCGTAAAGTTGTTTACCTATACTAACTCTTCTACATTCATCATTAGATTTAATTATCCTTTAAGTCGTTTCCAGGTTCCGAACCCTGGCGGGGTTAAAGGTATCGATATATATATATATATATATATACTATTGCTAAAAGTTAGTAAAGAAATAATAGGGTTATGGAGATATACTGATTATTTCAACTTTTCAAAAGGGTCACATTTAGATTATCCCGAATTACATTACAATTACATTACAGTCATATTACAGTTACATTAAATTTACAATATATATATATATATCGATAGAATAAAATGAATAATCGATATATGAATATCGGAAAAATATATCCAATCCAATCCATGCAAATAATATCCAAAAATATGTAAAACTTTATAATCATTGATTAATTTAGTTTCCATGACATGACATGTGACAATGATTCTTTACAGAAGGCTTTCTCACAATCCTTCACAGTACGTTCTCGACGAATAATACGCGAAATAAACCGCATCCTCTCGAAAAAAGGACAGCGATATCACTGTATTGTGCGCTTGACAGAGATAGACCTAGTCTGTTTATAGATCTAACAATATAAAAGCCTAAATGGGTCGTTAGTGAATACTTTACATAAAAGTAAGGTTCGTGCTCACTTAGCAAACTTCTTTGAGTTGAAAACCTGTTTCGAAGTACCAATCGATGCACAAGTATACTTGATAGCCAGGAAAAGTAGCATATCTAGGTTTACCGTATTACCATTTGTGGATGTATCGTCACATACCTTTAGATAGTGTCATGGTGAGACACGAATCTATGTATATATTAATACTAGCTTTCGCTCCCGTCTTCACTCGCATTAATCAAGATTTGAACTATCGGGCTATCCCTCTAGAACAGTATTTTTTTTTAAATTATAGGTATAATATATCCTCTTCAGTACTCTTTATAATATGTCTACAAGATATCACGATGATAAGTTGAGTAGTTACGACGTTGAAGTGTACCAAATAAACAAACTCGCACTCGCTTTTATAATACTGGTTAGGATATTATGAAGTTTGAAGAAATTGTTCAACAAAGCAGATAAAAACGCTATACGGATCTATTGAAAATATAGAAAAAAATTGGTTATTCTGTCTGGCATTTTTTTTTATAGATGGCATGGACACGAATAACTAAAAATTAAACATTAAAAAGTCCTCTGCCACGTTTTTTTCTTTCTTTTTTTCTCGAACTGACTACGCTATTGACCTAGCAAGGTCTTAACAGCTTCACCGGACTACCCCTCCTCTGCCACGTCTGTCTCTCTGTATGTTCGCAAAAAACTAATGAACGGATTTTCATGCGGTTTTCACTAGTAATTAAATTAATTCATGAGGAAGGTTTAGATATATAATATGTCATGGTTTTTTTTATTATCAGGACGGAACAAAGTCTGCCGGGCCCGCTAGTAGAAAATAAAACAATTTTTTGGTCCGCTGCATATTATTTGGACTTATATTTAAAACATGTGTGACGTATGTGTGTGTATTACGTGACGTGGCGTGATTTATGAATGACCTCCTAGTTGTCATTGACTAAATGAGAAAAGTTGACTGATATTCCGTCTTTTAAACAAAAAAAAATCACATAAACAAACAATCTTTACACTACAGGATGTTTCGCACTGGCAAGTGTGCGCTTGCTTCCCTCTACGCAGTGTTCCGAGACGGACACACGCCGGCTCGTCAGTTCTTGATATCAGCCTTTCAAGCTCCCGTCATGGCAGTTTTGCATGAAGACGAGTTCTTCTTAGATATAGATCCGGATAAAGCCATGGAAAGGTTTGTATGTTTCTCTTTCAATTTAAAGTATTTACTAAGACCTGTTTATTTTAATGTATTCAAACACTTATTGCGCTGTAAACTTCTTTCGGTTATAGTGATTAAAAATGAATCGTCATGCTCGGTCCGGTGACGTGTTATCAGGTTTACTCGCCTCCAGTCGTCATAAAGTACCGTCTACTGTCTAATAACAAGGAATAATGCATCGTTCCAATATTGTTGAAGTTAAACCTTTTTAGGACTGTGTGAATTGTATTTTATCAAAGGAAAATATGCAACGAAAAAGAGATAGCTATGAGTATATAGGTTGTGAGAGAATGAGATAGTATATTCTTAATGTAATCAAAATATATATACAAAGAGACATATTTATTTTCTGTTGGATCGTAGTGACTATCGCACACTTTTAAAAATTATCTTGTGTTGTGTATTATTAACAATATTAGTATACATTAAAATATCACAAAATAATGCTGAAGACTAATGTTTACCACTTCCGTAGTGGATTCATCTCATTCTCTAAAAAAATAATCAGAATACTAAGTTCCACTTCTACCGCATGTGAACTACACACAATTTTTATCTTATACTTCTTTTGGGGCGTTAGGGAAAAATGATGAGAGTAAATTTTTACGATGCGCGCGCACACCGTCACGAAAAACCGACAACCTGAAGTTATTACGATGCGCGCGCACACCGTCACGGAACACCGACACCCTGAAGTTAGCAACATTTTGTTTCTTTGTATTTGTTGTTTCTATTTCTTTGTATTAAAACTTTCAATGTATTAAATACGTTTTTTCTATTGTTCGTGTCGTTATTTCTACCAACGTAGAATAAGGCGAAAGATAAAAATTTTGAAAAGACTTTTATCTTGTTACGCCAAAGAAGTATAACTTCTAACGCGTGTACATGAGTACACACACACTTTTTTTATTTAAACGTGTTATAATGATAATAATAATAATAGTATATTCAGTGTATTTTAAGTGTATATATTGGGCGTATTTAAATATTACTATTATTTATTTACATATAAATGTAGTAAGGGTGTCAAATAATGTCTAAGACTTGAGACATCCAAGCCAACCTCATCTGCACGTGGTGCACGCTGCTGAATAACGAACGAGGCAATGGCGAAAGCGGAGTGGTAGGGTTTTACAGCCTGACTGGGTCGCAACCGCCATGTATATGGCGAAAAAGCCCATCATAGTGAGTCGCTTCTGCGGGTCGCGTTTCGGCATCAGCCTGTGCATATCCAGCTTTTCGCAGGCCGGCATGATAGCGGCGACCGGCGATGGATAATGTGTCACTCCGTGGTCGCCATTGTTTTTGGATTATACTGTGTTTACCATCAGGCACAGTGCAGTAATTTTGCCGTGATACTATAAAAAACAAAAAAAAAGCACTATGAACTTTAATGTGCATAAGTTTTCACTTCTATCTTGTGGCCATATGCACACACCCACTTTATATATAGACTACACTATAATTGTGTTTTTTAATTACAGATTTTCACAGTCGGATCGCTTGAAAAAGTTTGGTCAGCCGAACAGCGCAGAGTACGCTGCAAAGGTTGCCCGATATCGAAAGTGGACCATACAATCTCTATACAATCTGACGAGCAAGTTCATAGTGTCGCTTCGGGAACACTGGAGTAACTTCCCGGCCACTATCGCCTGGATAATCCAGCAGATTGTGCATTTGTTGAAACAACATTCCAGGTATGGTACTTGTCATATGAATTTGGCCAAAGAAAAATTTGTAAGAAAACGAAGTTAAAAAAATAAATTGTTTATTAAAATAATTAAAACTAATTAAGCAAAGTTAAGTAAGAAAGTAGGCTTGTTCTATGGCAAGTTTCACACTCGCGGATGATGGATTCGAAATGACTGACTTCTCTGAGAATGTCGTAACGTAAGATCAAGAGCGCTGAATCAGAATGGGATCCTTTGCCCTTTTATGTATTGGAACCCTTTAAAACCTAAAAGGATTTTTTTTCTAATCGTTCTGTTTAAAGGGTTCCCGTACATAAAATGGCAAAGGATATAAGGGTAAACCCTTTGACCACAGTTTGATCTGATTTTAACTGGCGATGTGGTCTATTAGATGGTAAACACGCCAAACCTGGAGGGGTCTGGCTCTCAAGTAAATTTGCCGGAACACAGCAAAAGGTGCTTGATTAATTTTCAACTCGGTAGGTAGTCAGGTGGACTTATAAAAACCCTTACAACCATGCAATTTTTTACAGTCTTTCTACATATTGTATACGTGTATTATTTACTAGCTAATACCCGGAACTTCGCCTGTGTTGCTTATTATCGTAAACAATGTATTACAAAATAACATACATTAAAAAAAAAGGAAAGCAAAAATATATTTTGCTTTCAACAAAATTTATTTGTAAAAAAAAGTCATCCGTCAATTTTCTATCTCTTGCGTATGTGCCACTACACCGCTAGCCCCCTTCGCACATTGTTAAACTCGTAGTACTTATAAAAATTGTAGTCTTTTAAAGCGCTAACTCTAACGCTTAACTATAAATAATAAAATCGTCTTATTAAAAAAAATATATAATATGAGTTGTCTATAGAGTAAAAAAATAATAATTGGGCGATAAGTATGCGTATTTTAATGGTGGTAGAGCCACGCTAAAACTATTCCTGGTTTCAGCATGAATGGGTCGGCTCGCCCGTGGTACTACCACCCGACCCACAGAAACACCCACGTAAAGTAACTGTGCTTGCATTGTTGCATTTCGTTCGGTCAGTGAGAGCGCCGGAGGCCCACCTCCCCTACCCTCTCCTCTCTCTCTCCCTCCCCTACCCTCTCCTCTCCCTCTCCCTCCCCTAATCCCTTCCCCCAAAGGGTGGCAACGCACTTGCGACACCTCTGGTGTTGTTAGTGTCCATGGACGGTGGAGATCACTTAACAACAAGTGACCGACCAGTTCGTTTGCCACTTATGAAAAAAAAAAGCAGTAGTTTTTACGCGATGCGGGCACAACGAGAGACCTCAGTTATTTAATTATGTACTTATAATAATTCTATCCAATTGAATGACTAACTAAATTACAATGAATTCTGAGATGCCACGAAAAGATCTAAGAAGGGGCCCACCATCTTATTAGAACATTAAAATGATCACAAGACACTTGGAATATTATAATGTACTAGACAACGGCGTTGGCAAATAAAAAAAAAACATTATTTGTAGAACAAGAAACGCAGACAGAGTCGCAACCAACTGCTAGTGTAACGCAGACAGAGTCGCAACCAACTGCTAGTGTTTTATATTTGCATCTGAGTGATGTATACGGTTTATTGGCAGGACGTCCGAACGCGAGCTGCACGGCATCTGCACGGAGCTGGTGCTGAACCAGCTGGTGTGCCCCGCCATAGTGAACCCGGAGGCGCACGGCGTCGTCGACGTGCCCGTCTCGTACATCGCTAGGTTCAACCTCATACAGATCGCGCAGATCATACAGATGCTCTGCCTCGCCAAGTACCAGGAGGTTAGTAACACTACTATATGTATACTAGCGAACCCGGCGGACAAGTCTTGATAATAAAAAAATCCTCAAAATCAACCGCAGCACCACCTACTTGGCCCAATTTTTATTGTTTGTTCGTTTTTATCTCTAATTCTTTGCAAATATTCTATACCTATGTCTATATATCTTGTATGTATGTATATGTCTGCTCAATTCATATAAACAGATTTTCGTAAACCAGCTTTCAAACCGTTTATAAAACGACACAATCGGAATCAAAGTTTCATTTAAAATACACAAAATCTTCTTAAAGTAGCAACATGGTCGTTATACTGATACATTTTTATTACTTAATGTAACAGGCAAATATCTACTTGAATCATAACTCATTAAAAAAACGTGATAAATTGTACCTATAACACCAAGAAAAGTTAAAGATTAATAAACGTAAATGTTAAATTTCTATATTAATATTCTGAATTTGTTATGTATTAACCTCTTGACTGTACTATGCTCAAGACAGAACTTAAAGCTATATTCTGAGCGACCAAAAACGATGACTCGGATTGTAATAATATGTATTTCAATCGTTTTTATAAATATCTGTCTGTCTGTCGATTGAACACGCGTTATTGCTAAAGTACTACGTTCACGATAAGTGTATATCTTCGAGTAACATTTAGTCTTTGTTCATTAACATCGGTTTGGTCTATCAAAAGTTATTGTAATTTTAATGAGGGCGCGACTTAAGTACTAGAGGTAAAAAGATAGTAATTATATTTTTTTTTTTTTCGAACTGTCTACGCTATTGACCAAGCAAGGTCTTAACAGCTTCACCGGAATTAGACTTAATACATATATATAACTTTATTAGTTACATTTGTACATCAAGTTTCACGCGGACGAAGTCGCCGGCACAGACAGCTATACTGTTTATTTAAGTATAAATCCTTTAATTATGTAATAAATGTAATGATGATGTTCGTGGACAGGTGGACCCAAAAGTGCGTGACCTGTACGCAAAATTTGAGAAGTCGTGCGTTTGGTCGCTAGTCGAAAGCGTGATGCAAGAGGAGAGCGCTCCGGCCTCCCCCGCAGCGCCCGTCGACGTGGCCATACGCACCGACACGCATCTACGTACCACGGTCGCGCTCTACACCGCACATGATGCTCAGCTCCTGGTCAGTCAACACACAACTCTCTTAAAGACAGCATAATGTTCCCTCAACCTACATCAGTTGAGAGATTTTCACCTTCCCTCAATGGAAATACAATGTTCCTCCAACCGTTATTTGACAAGGATGTCCACCTCCCCCAATGAAAGTACAATATTCCCTCAACTTTCCCCTTTCGCCAGTTGATGGATTTACACCTCTCTCAACGATCGTACAATGTTCCCCAACCTTCATCGGCCAAGGATGTCTGTCTTCCCCAATGAAAGTACAATTTTGCCTCAACCTTCATCAGCTGAAAAGTCCACCTATGAAGTAATAGTGGCTGCAACACAGTTGTGAACTTCAGTAGTTACTAGCGTTCATATATATTTAATGATAATGACACTAAATAAAATAAAATCCAGATCCATTATCTATATTTGTTTTTATTTTATTGTTTGTTATTCACTATTTTATATCTAACTAGTGGGCGCCCAGTGGTCGACATTCGACCATAGTTAATAGTTTTTTAAAGGGATAAATATTATAATAATAGTTGTATGTTATAATATCATTGTTGAATGTAGAATGAAAAAGGGTAATTGGAACGTAAGAGTAAAATAATACATACAATCGAGCATAGCAACCTCCTTCACAACCTTTTTTGAAGTCCTTATTGACAGATGTCAAAATGTCTTTTTTATTTACATGAGTATATGTTGTGTAAAATTGAAGCATTTGTGTGAGTAATGCATACTTTAATTAATTTAATTTACTTCTAATGCATTTTATATAAAATAAATAGCTTTCTGCACTTCTCCTCCATATAAACTATAACTATGCAAAATTTCACGTTCATCCGTTCGCCAAATTCCGTTAAAAAGGGATACAAAGTTTACTTTCTTAACTTCACGTATCAATATAATGATGATAAATAATTGTTACATTTTTCTTCCATTGTTAGCAGTCGATAGATTTCCACTTGACTCAATTGGCGTACGATGTTTCCCAACCTTCATCAGCCAAGAAACTTTCAGCTACCCCAATGAAAGTATAATGTTCCTCCAACATTTACCAACCCAAAAACGTAAAAATTCCGTAACAATCGTACAATGTTCCTCCCACGCTCACTAGTCGGTAGATCTCCACCTCCCTCAACAATCATACAACGTTCCTCAACCTCTACAGCTAAAAGACGTCCACCTCCATAAAAGATCGTACAATGTTTCTGCAACCTTTACCAGCCGAAAAATGTCCATGTTCCTTAATAATCGTACAACGTTCCTCCGGACTTCAGTCGTACTACTTAATAACGTTATTTTTGTTAATAACGTTTGTTATGCAAGTAGTGTGACCCATCCAATTGTTTAATAGTTAGTAGGCCGTTGCCTTAGGTTTTGTAGATATCCTCATATGTAATTATACCATGCAAAGAAACTCGGAGCACAAGCTTCTCAAACTGGCTTTGAGTCAATATTATTGATTTAATTATGTATGCCTTATCTCAACTTAATAAGGACCATACTACAATACATAGTTACCAATTTAAAAAAACTTTGTGTTGTGATGACATCTTATAAATCGATGAACGCTGGCTGCACATATGCAAAGCATGATTCATTGTCACGTTCCGCCTGAGCCGAGCGTGCAAGCGAGAGTGCGGTACAAGCGATAGAGAGGCGCGATCAGCCTAAGCGTTCGGCTTGTATAGCATCTACCCCTCTTCCACTCCATTGGCCAATGCCTCCGAGTCGTAATCACGTTAAATTATCCCCAGTAAACCGATTTTACAGACAACCTTTTTTTTTAATTTCTTCTGTCTATGATAATTTTACAAACTTATCAAGTTTGTTTACTTTTTTTTTATCCAACTTATACAAAATTTATTGATTTGTATTTTATAGGCTTAAAATTGCAACATTAATAAGTTCCATTATTATATGAAATGTCCCAGTTAGTCAATCCAAGTGAAGGCACTACCAATATGATATAGTGAATCAAAACCGATAGTGACACTTAAGATTTAATAATTTTCATTTATATCTATTTAATTATAAGAAGTCATTCTTGGCATAGGACAAACAGAGATGTACATTAAACAAAAACTACCCATTTAGATAACATTCCTGAAGCGGATATCGTCCAAACTGAACAATAATACACCAAGCGTTGCTGCTGAGGAACATTCTCCTAGCTCAGGAGCTATAGCTGAGGCAGCCGGATTCAGGTATATTGTCAAACTTACCAATTATAATAGTTTTACAAATATTTGACTCATTTATGGTGATAAAATATGATCCAGTCATATTCGATATATCATCGATCATAGTCAAAGTCAATGAATAAAATATGACTGGAGCGGTACAATAAGTGGTTATAGTATTGCTACGGCCTTTATCCAAGTTCGTAGTTACAATTAGTTAACGATTGCTCTTCAACAGTACCAAACAAAAATAATAAGACTTTAAATTTAGGCTATTAGTTTAGGCATATTATAAATTTAGGAATTCGTCGATTTATTTTAATAATGACGTCAGTCTTCCAAAGTTTGCCTCATCCTCATATAAGCGCACGTCACGGTGCGTTAATTCTAGACATAAGAAGGAATAAGAACAGAAACAATAGGGAGAAATCTTCAAGAGGACTACTACTACCAAATATCATTATAATGTTTTAGCGTAATCGTGTGATAGCTTATTTGATTATTGTTTCTACTAGGACATTTTTGTTTTCTTTGACGCTGCTCGTTCAATTCACCTATTAATAGTGTTATTGAAAGTATATGTAAGAATGTTCTTACGTATCTAGTGAATCCAGCAGCAGCGAAGGTTCGATGAGTGGGGAGGTGTGCGCTGCTCGGTTAGCGGCTCAACTCCAAACCATTGATCCTAACTACAAGAGTCGACTACACGACCTGCTAAAGAAGATGCCTGATTTCACTAAATACAGGTATGACATCTATATATTTACTAGGAGCTGTTAGTGATACATGTACAGATATATGAATTTCAATTATATTTATTCTTGGAGGTACCTCTTACGCACATGTACATTTACAGTGAACAACATATTTTTGCAAAATTTCACTCAGACGAAGTCGCGGGTAACAGCTAGTCTAACTTAGAATAACCTAAATTACTTCCTATAAGGTCAGGTATCTGCCAGTGAAAGTCCCGTGAAAATCGGTCGAACTGTTTTGGAGATAGCACTGCAGAATAATTTCAGCTATCTGCCAGTGAGATTTTCGTTAAAATCGCTGTAGCCGTTTCGGAGATTACCCGGGACAAACAGACAGACAGACTGAAAAAAAATTTGATTTCTTTTTTATTACAAAATATCGACAAATATATATCTTTCTTTATTCGTTTAAAGAAACCGTCAGAATGAAAAAAGCAATTAAGTGACACATTTCCACATTAGGCAATCACCCACTTCGGAGATGAAAGAGAACAACCTTGAGAATGGGCACGTGAAGAGAGGCATCCTGGCTAAAGTGGCGAAACCTCGTCTGCCGCGGAGCAGCAGCGCCAGCTCTTCACTGTTCCTCACAGACGACAGACCAATGAACGGCACAGGCGAGAGAGACGATTCAAACCTAGAACACCAGGAAGTTTTAATCATAAAGTTGGCAAATGTCGAAGAACATGATTATGTTGGTATGTTTATTCAAAATAATCATTAATAATTTATTGGTACAAGTGATAACTGTTGCCAGTTTAGATACTATTCTCATACCAATGGCTCAACCTCAACCTAGCTGTGTCAGGGATCATAAATGATAGATTGTATCTCATACGACACATTTATTAACACATCTGACAATATCAAGAGTCACAGAATGTGTGTTTGTTCATCAACACCTCGGACACAGCTTTACATAATATTGCTAACATATTACAAAATAATATAAACCCCTACAGCAAGGAACACTACTTTTTTCTGGAAAGTATATGCAATAGTTCATGATAATCGGTTTAGTAGTTAACAAATGAAATCGTAAGAAACAAATAAACATACTCGCACTTATTATATTAGAATGAATGTAGTTAATCGTTATTCTGGTGTCCGCTGCTGACATCCTTTATTAGTAGGGGTATGCAAATATTCGAATTAACGAATTATTACATAGCGCATCGATCCAAATTTGAACTGAACATTCGAACTATTCGGAATAACATTCCTTGTATTTGTATCTTTTCCTATAACTATTAGGTTTATAATTCTTCCTTATTTTAAAATTACTCGAATACTTCACATCATTATTCGATGAGATTTGAGTATTATTCGCACACCCCTTATTATTAATTGTTGATTATTATTAACTGCTAGTGCTATCGCAGCATGTCGTACGCATCAACGAATAGTTTTGAAAGGGTAATCGCGTTATTCCTACACAAAATCACATAATGAACAACGAATATTCATTTCAGTGTCATTTCATTGTTACAGGTTTTAATATGATGCCATATAGCAAATTAATATCCAATAGCAAAATAATTGGCAAGGTTCAGTTATTAACATACAGCATATATGTTACTAGCTTACGCCGCCACGTGTTGCTGTGGCTCAGTTATTAATGTTGGATTAAAGTTATGATAAACTGTTTCCAAAATTAAAACATGGTGCCCTTTATGAGAGATCTGTAACAGTCGACCCTATAGACAGAGACAGACAGAAAACTGTCGAGAAACTAATTTAAAGCGCCATCTGTTCGACTGGTGATGAAACTTACAAGTAAAGACAATAATTAAAATTGATAATTATTTAATTTGTAATAAAAAAATATTTAGGTCGTTAATCGAAATATAAAATATCCTATCTCTCAGGTTAGAATAAATTATACATAAATGATAACCATGAAAATCGGTTGCTTAGTTTCGGAGTTCATTTTGGACAAACAATCATGACGCTGGGCGTTTGTATATTAAGTTCGCCACATATAGAATTTCATCTTCCAGGTCTCGTCCCCGAGGGGAAAGTTCTGGAATGTTACTACGGCAGTTCAGACGGGGACGCTGAGGAGGCAGCTGCAGCTCTCGCGGTCACTGGTCCGGGACCGGCGGTTCAGAAGAGAACCAGGTATTTAATACTGATGAATTATTTTGGTGGTAGAATGTACAAGTCCAACAGGGTTATGATAATGGAAATAGTGATTAACCAGGCACAGTGCCTCTGTTTCATATCCTCCCAAGCCATTACATGCCCCACTATCAGGAATGTTGTATACGACCATCACAGCGTCGGCTGGTGATGGACAACCATGACAGTGTCGACTGTCAATGCCCCACTATCAGGAATGTTGTAAACGACCATGACAGCGTCGGCTGGCGATGGACAACCACTAATATTGAGAACATTTCTAACAGATTCTCCGTATCACACGATGAAGTATCACTTGGTAACACATCAGATAATCTGGAGGCGGTTTCAGAAGCCGCATCGAACCACAGCGTTACCTCCAGTTTGGAACTTGAAACTGAAGATCAAAATGACAACCTCTCAGACATGGTGAGAATTATTTCACTACATAATTACGAGTTACCCAATAATAATCAAGATGCTTACGATTGGTTGGTACCTTGAGCCAATAGTATTTTAGAATATATCAATAATAGTTAGTGATTAATTCGGGTCAATAGTAAGGACATAGGTCAATAGTAATACCCCCAACAATTATACATTTTGTTTTAAACCCTGCATCCTTATAATTTAACTCATTAATCGGGGCCGAATGTTTCTTACGACAATTTAACTTTATGCTGGTCTGATCACCCTTGCATAATGCTGCGATTTGTAGATTTTTATCCACTTTTGTATATTTTGTATCGTAAATTATGAATAATCAAGTTCTTTCATTATTTTCTTTCTTTAATTATGAATATTTCTTTCTTAGTCCTGTGACGAAGTGTAGTAGAAACTGTGAAGATCCCTCATGCCAACAGCTCAGTTAGTTCGAGAAAAAAAAACCGTATTTGCTTTTTAATATGTTGAATGAAGTGCTAAATTTAAATTAAATATAAGTAACAATGACATGTAAGTAAATCGGAAAGACGACACTAATTATTTCTGGGAAGATTTGATAGTATTTAAATTCAGTGATTTGCCTAACGAATGGGATAAAATTTCAGGTATCAGCGAATGTGAGCGGTCGCGGCAGCCCGAATATCTCTGGCCGAGAGACTCCCTCGTCGCAGGTCACAGACGGTGACGTTGCGGGAGACGCGCCTCCGAGACGGTAACTATCATTTTCAAGTCAAATATAGTGCTGGCTATCATATATATATTAGTTATTATGCAAATTGTCAGCCAGTGACGAGGTTGCTTGCGCCAATAAACGGATATATATATATACGAAGTTGTGCTCGCTTGAACAACAACCGCCGTCACTGTTAGTTTACAACTGATCACTACAGAAGTCATATAAAGTCAAATAAAAACTAGCGGACCCGACAGACGTCGTCCTGCATTGATAATCAAAAATAATAAAATTCAACTTCAGCGCCGCCTACCGGGTCCCTAAACGGTTCTCGGACCACTGGAACATGCACACAAAATTTTGTCAAAATCGGTCCAGTCGTTTAGGAGGAGTTCAGTGACATACACACGTACATTAGAAATTTATATATACAGATATATAGAAATATAAATAAAGTAAAAAATAATATAAGTAAGGAGTACTCGTAAAGGCATGTGACACTCATGACAAATTCAGTGTTAAATGTTATCGACATCTCTATCGACATTTTAAAATCTATTTTATAGGTTTTAAGCATTTGACCAGAATATCACCTGATGTTAAATTACATTATTGTCTAAGATGTAAACCCTAGACATAGACTCGACAACGGCTTTTCAAAAGCCAAGCAACGGTATGGTCTCATCACATTTTCTTTCACCCAAAGCTTTCACAAGGATTTCATTATACGTCAATCGAAATGGTGACCACGACACGATAAAGATTCACCATATCTGTGTAATATAATGTTTAAAATGTGTTTAAGAGAGTGGTCGTAGTAACGCATGATTTTACCAGGTTACCACAAAATGTACCTGTCAGTCAAGCGGGAAGCGCTCAAGCCAAACTATTGAAACAAACAAGGAACGACATAGAGGACAAGTTTTGCAAATTCGAGATAAAGGTATTTAAATATATTGTATTTATAGTAATTATGAGTCGTGAGTGTCTCGTGGTGGCCTAGTGGTTTGACCAGTGGAATATTATTTCGATGTTCGCCTGTTTAAACCCCGGCATGTACCAACGAATTTTGTCGGAATTCGCGTAAATTAATTAATTTAAATTGGAAATGTTCTTATAGTACTACTGTATGTGGGAAAAATATAGAACTGTGGATTTCTCAGTGTTTGAAATCGCGAATACGTCGTGGGCTGGCGTCGTGATTACGCCCATACCTTCCTTCGGGAAAAGGCTTATGGCCATACAGTGGGTCTCTTACAGGCTGATGATGATATAGTAATTAACCTGGTTGAAGTTTATTTTTCTTTCAGATAGTTCATAAGTATGTTCGAAAAAAAAAAACAAGTGGGTTTTGTTGTTTTCCTTATTTCGGTAAATCACCGTTTATAGTAATTTTGAGTCATTCTTTGTGTCAGAACAAATTTATTTTTTGAATCACCTCAATGCATGCGGATATTTAGAATTCAATATAAACACTAATAGTAATACTACTACACATATCCGACGGAATTATTATTTTCTCTGTGAACTTTACCACTAACTTTTATTCTCGTCCATTACTTTTGAGACATCTGTTGTTGTAATTATCAATATCATCAGCCTGTAAAAGACCCACTGCAGGGTCATAGGCCTCTTCCCGAAGGGAGGTATGGGCATTATCACCACACCACACCAGCCCACAGCGTATTGGCCCTTTCAAACACTGAAGAATCCAGTTCTATTATTTTTGACATATAACAGTACTACAAGAACATTTCTCTGGTTCAGATTTCTTCACGATGGTTTTCCTTCATTGTCAATCGATAGTGTTACCCTATTTGAATTAGTAAATGTACGCGAATTCCGAAAACATCGTTGGTACATGCCGAGACTTGAACCTACAGACAAAGAAATGATATTCCACGGCTCAAACCACTAGACCACCACAACCACAACTTGCAATATATGTATACAATAGAAAGTCGCCATTTTCCTCCACGTTCGCAACATCTTATCTTTGCTGTACCGTGAAGCTGTGGAATAATCTTCCGGCCAGTGTGTTCCCTCCTTCCTATAACATGGGGTCCTTCAAGCGTAACTTGAATAGACATTAAGGCGGGGTGCGGGGTGGTAGGGTTTTGAAGCCCGACTGGGTCGCGACCACCATACATATGGTGAAAAAGCCCGTCATAATGATTCGCTTCTGCGGGTCGCGTTTCGGGAGCAGCCTGTGCATATCCAGTTTTTTCCAGGCCGGCATGATAGCAGCGATCGGCGATGGATAGTGTGTCACTCGGTGGTCGCCATTGTTTTTGGATTGTACTGTGCTTACCACCAGGCACAGTGCAGTCATTTTTCCGTGCTACAATAAAAAAAAAGGCAGGACAGCGGCGACCGGCGAGGGATAACGCGTCTCTCGATAGTCGCCATTGTTTTTGGATTTTACTGTGCTCACCATCAGGCACAGCCGAACCACTTTGCTGTGCTACAAAAAAAAAATGTGTTTTGGAGTTTACGATGGTGAATTGGTCAGTATATCACCTTTATGCTAGGACATACATAGATTCAGAATACTGGTTTCAGTTTATTCCATAACTTCATATTTCTCGATTTGATTATTACTGGCATATTATACACAATATATAACTGGAAAAGTTAAGGTGGTGATTGAACGATTTCGCCGCAAGTATAGACAATTGGATTTCAGCAACAAGTTCTAACGCTTTTTTCCATATAAATTTATTCACATATAAAAGACTAGCTGTTATCACGATTCCGTATGGAATAGTTACTATGGGTTAACGCTAAACCACAGCGAAAGCTTTAAAATAAAAAATACGATTTTGAAACATTCTTGATTGGTGCTCCGCTCCTATTGGTCTTAACGTTATGATATATATAACCAATGGTCTCCTTGATAAATAAGCTATATAACAACGAAAGAATTTTTCAAATCAAACCAGTAGTTCCTGCGATTTGTGCGTTCAACCAAACAAACAAAGAAAGTCTTCAGCTTTATAATATTAATATAGACTATCGTGAGATATGTTTTTCCGGTATCATGTGCTATGTGTGAAAAATATAGAATTGTGGGTTTATTAAGGTTTCTAATCGGCAGTACACCGTGTATTGGTTTTGGTGATTATGCTCGTACCTTTCATGGGAAAGTGGAGAGAGAGGCCTTTGTTCCAACAGTGGGTTACGTGTAGGTTAACACTGTTATTACATACGCAGAAGCTTCTGGAAGGCGATGAAACGATCAGCATAATGTCGGACACGTGGAGCACGGACGTACTGGCCTCCGACTCGGAGACGATGGGCGACACGTGCGACCAGACACAAGTACCGGCTAATCAAGGTGCGTACGTTATCAATAATCTTTCAGTTACTCTATCTATGTAGAAACGAAAATTAACAAGTATTTCTTCTTCAAATTTCTAAAAATTACTAGTTGGTTCTCGTGACTTCGACCGCGTCGAATTTAAAGAAAAATATATTTGTTCAGTATAAACATGCACGCGGGAGTCGCGTGATAGTATTACTTTGCTTTATTCGTTTATTATATTTACGCGGGACATTATTTTTTGTATTCATATCTGAATAATACAGCGCTATATCATAAAATTGAAGTACCAGTACTTTATCATCCATTGGTAACAACGCAAGAGCAATGGTGCTATATGATATATATGCTATATAATGGTGCTGTCTGGAATCCAACCTACCAGGTGCACTCAACCAGAATGGAACAAGTACAAAAACGTTTTTTATACCATCTCACGTTCATTGAAAACAAGTGCTACTCTCTACACTCATATCAATCACGTTTAGCTTATTACAATTACTAATCCCGTAGAACCATATTGGATTTATCTTTCCTATTTAAGATTTTAAGTAGCCGCATTGACAGTTCATTTCTGTTGGGACAAATATGTATCTCAGTACCACGGAACAACAGTCGTTTGCAGAATCGCAAAACATTCTTCCTACCGAAGTACTCGACAAACGTTGGACAACACTCGCCCCTCTACCGAATGTGCCACACATACAATAATATACAATCTAAATTTGATATTTTTCATTGTTCTTTAGCCTCAATAAAATCTCAATTGGAAAAAATATGTACTTAATTATTATTTTTTTAACTTCATTTTATATATTTTCTCTGAATATTTAAACTTCATTTAAATGTTTGAGCTCTCGTATATTGTGCACGTTAGTTTCACATCTAGTAGGTTACATTAGTAACAACTTTATCGTATCAGTGTCAACAGAATCAAACTCTTTTGTAACCAGTTTTGTGAAATAAATTAAAAAAAAAAAAATGATAAGTTTTAATAAAAAAAAATATTGAGTTTTTTCAATGAAAACTCCTTATGTTGCTGAACTTAGAAAGCAAAACTGTGTCTAAATACAAAATTTTATGCAAATCGTTAGAGCCGTTTAAGAGATACATGAAATAAATTTACATATAAAGTGATTATAAGGTGTATATGTCGGTGCAGGAGCAGGTGTGAACAACACAAATGCGCCAGATGTATCGGAGACTGCAAGCGAATCTGCGTGGAGTATGGATGTGCTCGCATCCGACAGTGACCGGAATACCGAGGTCGGTTAAAAACAAAATTATAATAATTTGGGGCCAATCTTTGCCTTGCATGTACCTAATCTCTGGACTGTCCAAAACGATAAAGGCTTAAACTCCATACAAATGAATGTAGACCTCATGAGGTACAGGTCAACTGATTTTGGGTAGCATAGGCTTTAAAAATAGGAAGTGATTTAGTACAAATTAAAAAAAAATACAGATGATGTATTGTAAAATTAAATTATTATGTAAAAAGTATTTTTTTTTTATTTCTACGATTTTTTTTTACTAACCCTTGAAATTTACGATTTCGTGGAAAAAAATAAAAACATGATCCGGCATTTTGAGATCTAGGTTTTTAAAAAATTTACTGAGGTTACTCCTGTTTTCATCTGTATACAAGAAAAAGTCAAATTAATGCACCAACTTATTAAATGATTCCTTTATGGCCTTAATTGTACTTTCCATGTAACGGTTTATCTTAAGTGTTTTATGAAAGTTGACTCGATTTTTAATTTCATTTTGGAGCTAAATTTCAGAATTTTTTCTTACATTTTATAATTTTCTGTGATTAAAATTTTCAAAATCAAAATATCCTTTACTCAATTTAGGCCCTGGGAAGACGCTTATGAACGTCAAACCTACCACCGGTTCGGAAAACAACCAAGTCATCGAAAAGAACATGCAAGAAACTCGATCTGGTTTATCTCTTCATGTTATATATTTTTACAAAACATAAATAGTTACATTCGTTATTAGTGGATGCACAGAGAGAGGCATCATTTCCAAACGTCATAACCGTATTGTAGTACACTATCATTGTAAATTAATAACTGTCGTAGAATCATTATATTAATACGTGAAGCCTAAACTTTGTATCCTTTTAACTCTTTAAATCAAACTTTTAACGGAATTGAGTGAACGGATGAACGTGAAATTTGGCATAGTTAAAGTTTATATGGAGGAGAAGTGCAGAAACCTATTTATTATATATAAAATGCATTAGAAGTACATTAAATTAATTAAAAAATGCGTTACTCATACTACTGCTTCAATTTTACACAACATATACACACATGTAAATAAAAAAGACATTTTGATATCTGTCAATAAAGGATTTCAAAAAAGGTTGTGAAGGAGGTTGCTAACGTAAGAGTAAAATAATACATACAGTCGAGTATGCATTATTTTACTCTTACGTTCCAATTACCCTTTTTCATACTACAATGATATTATAACGTAATACCCTTTGTCAAAAGAACCCTAAAAAAATCAAACTTTAAAAAATCAATGAACTATGGTCGAATGTCGACCTCTGGGCGCCCACTAGTGTGTATAAATTGTTGAAAAGTAAAAGCATAAAGCACATACTAAATAGTTTAATGCCGTACTTCTACCTCTTTCTACTATACGCCTTTAATTATATTAAATGTATAAATAATTATATTGCAAGTAATAAATAACCATACTAGTATTGTTTCGTTGTAACAAAATTCTCCTTTATTACTGCTAGTATGTTCCCTCCTTCCTATAACATGGGGTCCTTCAAGCGTAACGTGAAGAGACATTTACACAGGCCGGCATGACAACGACGGCCGCCGGAGGAGGGAGTATCTCTCGGTGGTCGCCGTTGTTTTTAGATTGTATTATGCTTACCATCAGGCACAGTGCAGTCACTTTGCCGTGCTACAATAAAAAAAAACTACAGACATTTCTGTTCTCGTGTATATTTTATTTGGTAACACACCTTCAAATTATTGTTAGAACAGCACGCTTAATCAACATGTAATATATCCCTAGGTCCGTTCCCTCGGCGTGGAGCCCTTGAGTACGCTGCTCGCGCGATACAGTGACACAAAATCTTATTTCACTGCGACAACATTACACATATCACCTCCACACACGTGCACGCATACACGCTTACACATGCAAGTGGAAGGGTTTTATCTTTTTTCCCTTATCAAACTGAAATAGTTTAGAATATTATCCGATACGAAATATATATAAGAGTTGTTGAGGTATGTATGCTTGGTACACATATATGTTTCAACAACTCATATATGTATGAATAGTTAGCTTACCTTAGCTTAGATAGGTCGCGAACTGCATGTATCAGGCAGCAGCCAAAGCCGAGGTGTGCCGCTAGTAGTGTAGTAGTGTGAGCTAGTTGTCAAAATAAAATAAGCTGAGTGCCTTAAGCGTTCGCCTTAGTAGTCCGGTGAAGCTGTTAAGACCTTGCTTGGTCAATAGCGTAGTCAGTTCGAAAAAAAACATGTCATATAGTTTTAATACGATATCTCGCAAACCAGGTGACTTAGGCAAGAGGCAGATATACTCAGTGTCATATGTTACATAATTTTCCAATCTCCTTAACTAATGCTGATTTCATTTTAAAACTTATGCTACATTAAGGGCCGCTTGTACCCAACGACTTAATTGTGTTTAACTTATATTTAAACACAATGTTTTATTTAAATCAAAGAAGTGTCTTGTACCAACAATGTAAGGTCCTAAATACGTTTAGCAATCTGTCAAAGTTAAATGCTCTGTCAAAGTTTTGTAATGATAAATTTATAAGTTATAATAAATCTCGTGTAAAAATTGGTGCTCGTGAACGATGCCTAGAACTTAATTCGCCTTGCGTGTTCATATTGTGTTCAAAGTACTAAATAAACACAATATAATATACAGATTTAGTCGAACAAACTATAGTAACCTTATCAAAACGCAATAACAGTTAACACAATATTAATCCCAGCAAGTACGTAAAATAACACGTTCGTCATTTACAAATATGCGCGCACGAAAAGTGCAAAATGTCAAAGTCATTTTTGCTATTGTGCACAAGTTTTATTCAAATTGTGGCTTGAGTATAACTTAAGCGTGAAACGAAACATCATTGACATCATTGCCGACATGTTAAACACATTTAGCTAAATCTAAAACTTAAACAGTTGGTACAAGACAACGCTAAACGCATTTAAGTTAAAAACGTTTACTTAAACGGTTTTTAAATATTTTTAAATGACATTTGGTACAAGTCGCCCTAAATAAGTGTTCTTTATTTTTAAGTTAAATGATTTGAGGAAAAAGAAATTTTAAATGTATGTTAACGTCCAGGTGGACACAGACGACTGCGTGTCTGTGGCCGCGCGCTCGGACACGTCCTGGCCGCGTAGACCTTCACATCAGGAGGACTCCACACCTGTTAGAAATACACAGGTTTGAAATTTATAGAAAAACAATATCGGTATCTTAAATGCCGTCATGAAAATTCCTTTTTAATCTGTATTTTCAGTATTAACCAAGAACAAATATTACATTAATTAGTGTATTTCTGAGTGGCTGTTCAGGTATTACGTATGCGGAATTTTGGTAATCTATGACCTCTACGCAGATATATTTATAATTATTTTTAAGTCTGTTCTGGTTAAATAAATGAATATTGCTGACGTAATCAGCACTCAAACCTTCCATCCCCTATGTCATAAAAATAATAATTGACCCCTATATATACTAATACAGAGAAAATAATATACATATATTAAAGTAATAATCTATACTATTATTTTTATATATATTTAAAAAATCGTATGCGTAATATATTCATAAAATCCTAACACTATTTGATCAAAACAATTTGAACATTTTTCATTGTGGATTTTATGCTTTTCATTTATAGTTTACTTATTTCGATAATAGGCGGCGTTAGGATATGTTTTATCGTTATTAAGTTTTATATTGTAATTTAACGAATACATGAGTCTCGGTCACTTGCTTTTTGTAAATAAAATTGGTTGGACGATCCGAATTCAGTCTCGTTCTCGCATCGGTCGTGAGCGGTCGCTTGCTAATACAATCTTTGCTTCTACCTGAGTAACATAGACCTAGTAATTACATAGAAGTGGCAGTAATATTATTGTTGCTTATTAATTATTATTTTTTTGTTTTTAAATATGGTGCTATCCCAAGATAAGGAGTCTCAATCGGACTCAAATAGTGAGAGCCATGTTACAAATACAAAAAAAGCAACATTAAATTATAAAAAGGGAACAAGAAAAAATACCAGTAAAGCAAACGATCTACAGAGTTTTAAAGAAGAAATTGTTGAATTATTAAAGGAACAAAATCACTCCTTAAACCAACTGAAATCAGACCTCTCAGAAGTTAAAATCCAGAACAATGATATAGCGAAATGCATTGAACACCTCACCGAAGACTACAAAGATCTGAAACGCCAAGTTGATATCCTGGAGAAGGACAAAAGAAATTATATACAACGAATAGAAAATCTCGAAAATCAAACAAATCAAATCCAACGTCAGCAAAGACAAAATATTATTGAAATAAGAAATATCCCTCAACACGAAAATGAAAATCTACATTCACTTTTTACTTCAATTTGTAACACCCTGGAGGTGTCCATCCAACCATTGCAAATTCAAACTATAAAGCGTGCGATGGTAAGAAATGTTCAAAATAAGCCAATACTGGTACAACTAACTGACTCTATCATAAAGGCTGAAATTAAAAATAACCTAAAAAAATATAATTCGAAGTTAAATAAAGAACGTTTTAATACAAATGATATTAATATTTCTGGCCCGAAGCAAATTATTTATATATCAGATTATCTAACTGACAAAACTAAGAAGCTCTTTTATCTCAGCCGGGAATTAGCAAAATCCAAAAACTTCAAATATTGCTGGGTGAAGAATGAAAAAGTATTCATACGGAAAAAGGATGGTGAGTCTCATATACACATCAGAAGTGAGGACTATCTTCAACAACTTGAGCTTCAGATTTGACTAAGAAAAACTATTATAATGGTTAGAAATACTACTTTTTATATGTACGTCAATTTAAACACAAATGAAACTCTCACATTCTGTTATATCGTACATGTTTCTCTATTATTAAATATAGTTATTTTTGTGATTAGAGTCTTCTACATATGCCAAATTAATGTAACATCACTCATCCAAAATCTAATTAAATTTATTAAGGTAATAAGGATATATGTTAAAAATTGTTTGGCGACTCTAAACATTTTAAGCTCTATTATGTTATTTAGTTGTACCCCCAACATATGGGGTAGTATTAAATCTTTATTTTCATACATTATATTACTTTTCGTTAGGATTATAAGTTATATACTTGCCTGTTGCTTATATTCATTTATATATTCATATATATTTCGGTATTTTCTTATGCATAATAATGTAAAGTATCTACTCCATTTCAATTATCTCTCAGGTTATAGTGTGCAATTTCTTTGTTCTACATTGGTCATAATCACATTAAACTGTCACAACAATTTTTTGTCGCCATTAGTACTTATGGTAGTACGTAAAAATGTTAACAGAGAGTTTTATAATCATTTACTGTCTACAAAGTGTTCGTTTCAAATAAGTTCAAGCGTTTTGTTGCTAATGTCTTATGGAGGTTATCGGTTTATGTATTGTCATTTAAATAAAACCGATTGTCGTTTATATTTTGTTTTCTATAAGCTAAACCACTGTTTGAGTTCCGCACATCGGATATCTTTATCTTTAAACATTTAATAACTTTACCAATTTTCAATCGGAATTAGATAATGTCAATATTGCGGAATCTCTAACGTGTGACATAGATAACTGTGTAGACTTATTTTCTCCATTTTTAAATTCACTAAAGATAATATGCCAAAATATAAGAAGTATTAATCACAATATGTCTAATTTTCAGACACTGCTAGAAAGATCTAAAATTAAATGGAACATGATTGTACTTACAGAATGTTGGTTAAGAGATTCAGATTTTATACCCTCTTTGGACGGTTATAATTCTTTTAAAACTACGTTGAACAAAACACAGAATGAAGGGATAGTGGTTTATTGTTATAAAAATTATTGTATGAAAGTGATGGAACCGGAATTGTTGAATGCTAATTGTTTATTGCTTAGCCCAAGTAATGATATTTCTATTATAGCAATTTATAGACCTCCCGGGGAACGTAATGTTGATGATTTTATTACTTCATTAGATGACTTGCTATGTAAACATTCAGCAATTAACAATCTCATTATTGTTGGTGACATCAACATTGATATAGGGGTAGACAACGTGGATCCTAGGTCCTCTATATACCTGAATATGTTAGCTTTTCACGGCATATTACCAGCTCATACTATACCTACCCATAATAGAACATGCCTTGACCATTATATGATCAAAACAAGACATTCTGCTTATTGCTATGTAGCCCTCACTACTATAACTGATCACTATAGTGTCTTGTTAAATCTATGTTTAGATATATCATTGCGTAAATCATCTAAATTCACTAGTAGGATAGATTACGAGGGTTTGGATTTATACATGCAGAGTATAGATTTTGATAAAGTTTATAGCTTTAATGATGTTAATAAAGCAACGTCATATATGATCGATCTAATTAAGAAATCTATTACCTTAAATACTAAATTGCTTAAGGTATCTAAACGCAAGAGAAATATTAGACCCTGGATTACACCAGGGTTATTAAAATGCATGAGAAATAGAGACAATTTACACAAAAAATTAAAAAAATCTCCAAATAATACAATTTTACAAATAACTTATAAAAGATACAGAAATTACTGTAATACGCTCTTAAAAAAATCAAAAATTTCATATGAAAAGCAGGAAATTTCTAATTGTAAAGGTAATGTAAAGCAACTTTGGCAAACTATTAAAAGAGTAGCATTTCCGCCTAAACCAAAGAATGATGCTATAGATTTGATATCAACCTCTAACCAACAATCTCAGGTTAATGATATTAATTCATATTTCGCCAATATAGGTAAATCACTAGCAGAAAGGATAAAGGCAGACAATAGCTTGAACCCTATCTTTAATTCTTGTCCCTTATCACCTAAATCGTTTGTTCTTCTTCCGACAGATGAAACCGAAGTTGAAATTTTAATATCAAACCTAAGAGATAATTCATGTTCGGCCCGTGATAACATCTCTGGCTTAGTCCTTAAAAGATACAAAAATGTTTTGGTAGGTCCTCTCACGTATATCTGTAACCTTTCATTTACAACAGGTATCTTTCCTAGTGTCCTAAAGTCCTCTGTTATAATACCTATCCATAAAGTCGGTAATAAAGATTGCATCAACAACTATAGGCCTATTTCTATCCTCCCAACCATATCAAAAATTTTTGAAAGATTATTAAATTCCAGACTGGTCAAATATTTAGAATGCAATCAAATACTTTCTGCAAATCAATTTGGTTTTCGTAAAAATAGATCGTGTGAAGATACTTTATTAGAATTTACAGATTATATTGTGACTTCAATAGATAAACAGTATAAGACTTTAGCCATATTCTTAGATCTAGCAAAAGCTTTTGACACTGTTTCAGTTCCAATTCTTATTAATAAATTGGAACAAATAGGGGTTCGAGGTACTCAGCTAAAATTATTTGCCGATTATTTATCACAGAGAACACAATGTGTTAAAATAGATAACTTTATTAGCAGTGATCTGCCTGTTACTTACGGCGTGCCTCAAGGCAGTATTCTCGGACCTACTCTTTTCCTTATTTACATTAATGATTTATGTAACCTCTCCCTACCCTATGGCAAAATATTAACATTTGCAGATGACACTACTTTGGTCTTTTCAAGCGAGTCATGGGGTGAAGCCTTCACACATTCGCAAAATGGATTAAACACTGTGATGCAATGGTTAAATGAAAATTTATTAACTTTAAACATTGATAAAACCAAATATATAGCTTTTACTCCTTTAAACTATAAAAACCCTCCTTATAATCATCTTTCTTTATCCGCACACTCTTGTCTACTTCAAGATACTTCTGTTTGTTCCTGTATTCAATTACAGCGCGTCAACACTGTAAGATATTTAGGTATTAAAATAGACAGTTCCCTCTCTTTCCAGCCTCATATTGAACTTCTTACGTCTAGAGTTCGTAAACTTATTTTTATATTCAAAAATCTACGACACATTGGAGATTCAAAAATGATTAAATCAGTATATTTTGCCATCTGTCAGTCAATTATTACATATTGCATCACATCCTGGGGTGGGGCCGCTAAAACTACCTTAATAAAATTAGAGCGTGCTCAACGCGCAGTTTTAAAAGTAAGCTCGTTTTTGCCGTTTAGATTTCCTACAGTTAAACTGTATAGCATATCTAATGTTCTTACTGTAAGACAACTTTTTCTCCAAAAAACTATCCTTGCCATACACCGTCGAATAAAGTATGATCCTAATATTCATTTCGGTAAAAGACGTAAGCATCATGTATGTCAGACGATCTCACTCCGTCTACAATTTTCACATAAATTTTTCTGCTTTCTTGGTCCTCATATATATAACCAGATTAATTCTATTCTTCAAATTTATCATTTAACTAACCAAAAAGCAAAACGCATTATTCATAATTGGTTACTAGCACTTTCATACAATAATACTGAAAATCTATTATCTATAGTTTCATAAGATCCTTGTTGATAAATTTACTGTTTGTAGCAAAAGTAATAAGAATACAGCTCCATTCTAGAGAACGAGAGTCTGGAGATCTGTAGTTCAGGTCTTTGAACCTTTTTCAGACTCCAGACCTCACATTAATTTGCACTATAAATGTACTGTTCCGTAAAATGTACTATTACTTTTTTTTTTTTGTTCACAAACAATATTGTATAGCTGTAAGAATGTAATTGTGAGGTCAAATAAATAAATTTATTATTATTATTATTATTAATACTAATAAATTGAAAATAAATAATTATCCACAAACAATATTGTATAGCTGTAAGAATGTAATTGTGAGGTCAAATAAATAAATTTATTATTATTATTATTATTAATACTAATAAATTGAAAATAAATAATTATCTTTCATACCAGCAAAACCTTTCAACGTGAAGTTTTTATGTTTTAGAACGGAAGTGCAAAGCGAACCGACGTAAGCAGTCCACGGCACACTTCACGTCCTCAGTTGCCTAACAGGTAAAGATTTCCCAGTTAATTTGTACTATGCGTTTCAAATGAGAAGATAATCGTATCGCCAGCAACAAAAACATAAAACATATTTTTACTAGCTGACGCGGCCACTCGTTCCTATAGCTCAATTATTACGTGTTGAATTAAAATTATGATTAAAATGTGGCGCCATCTATAACATATCTATAACAGTCGGTTCTACAGTATTCTGTCAACAAACTAATTTAAAGCGCCATCTGTTCGAGACAGATGAAACTTACAATCACTTACAATAATGAATATTGACAACCATTATATATATGTAATTAAAAAGAATTGGGCCATTAAATGGCCATATAATCGAAGTATAAATTATCCTATCTCTCAAGTTGGACCAAATTATACATAAATGACAACTTTCATAAAGATCAGTTGAGTAGTTTCGGAGTCCATCGTGGATAGCATGGTGGTAGGTTTTTTTTTCTACCTCCACCTGAATTGCTACCACCTTCACGATGACGATCTGTCGCCAAGCACCTGTCGTTGTGTTTCAGCAACTGCACTTGACAGCCAGTTCAACACTGAGATTTTGGCGTGTTTACTTACTTAGACAATATCGTCATTTAACATCAGATGAGAGTGTGGTCAATCGCTGAAACCTATAATGTATAAAAAATGTACAGAGACATGACTTTGTCTTGCTATGATAAAAAAAAAACGTACTTGCGGGGGTCGTAAATGATGCCACACATATACTAATACAGATGTTTATTGTATACACAATAAAAGTATATATATAAAATTACAATGTAACTGTTACGCTATTTATTATTTGCGTGTGCGCAACCTCCCGGCGTAAGAGATGCGGATTGACTCGGGCTCCGGGTAAAACCGAACTCGCACGAAGCGGTACCGAGCGGTCGCGAGTCCCGCTACATACTTACTAATTATACATGCAATTAGCCTAAGATAAATCAATCCAGTACCAGTACAGTATTAGTAGGTATTTATGAGGTTTTGTGTTATAATTAAAAAAAAAAACGATTTTTTTTTCATGACATCGACTAGCCTAGGCCTTTATACGTCGACTCTTAAGTCTACAATCTACAATATTTGAACAATACAGATAATAACATCTAGGTATATGTTAGCACGTTGGGAAAAAAATATCTGTACCCTTTTCTATTCGACCAGTCTTCGATCACTAGTAAAGAAATGTGTCATTACATTTAAAAATAAGCTAAATCTAATTTTAATTCCTAATATTTTATGTTATTTTTCAAGATCTGCAAATGTTGTGCATGTAAAATATGAAGAAAATAAAAAAAAAACTAAAATCCTTTAAAAATTTAAATAATTTAAAAAAATATGGAACTGTCATTTGAACGTAAAATTGGGTTTAACTCATTTTGAAACGTAACGACTCATATAAATGTGTATAGGTCTGGGGGTGGGTACCTAACCGCGACGGCAGCACTATCTCGCGGGGGCGAGCTCGACCTACCCGCTCAGGCGCACCCGCAACACAACTACCCCATGGAGAACAGGAAGAGCATCCTTGTTAACGGATATCCGGTCAGTTTTAACTATATTACCTAAATTATATATCTCGTTGGAAAAGACTAATAAAGTGTTCTATGCTGTTATTGAAGTCAATAATACTATTATAATTATTTACATATTTTTTACAGAATCGTTCATAGGAGGTTTTATCAGAAATAAAATACTAATATTAAATAATATACTTTGCTTATGTAAGCACCTTTCAAACACAAATACACGCACGCTCACACGCACACGCACGCACTCGCGCACACACACACAGACACACACACTTGCTTACCCTCTTTTGCGACTCACGTTATACTTGAACGCATTTATGTTGTCTGCTGTAGGGCTGCACGTGACATATAATTTTGTTCAAAATATCGTAAGCTTTTATACGAGATTTTAAAGAAAAACGAATATTAAATAACTACATTTTGCTGATGCGTGTGCAGTTTTCAGCCACAAACATACACACTCGCACGCTTTATGTATCCAAATATAATTAACCCCTCTTTTTGCAGTTCATATAGTACTTGAATAACCACTATAGTTAGCAAGTTTATTGTTTACTGTAAGTTACCCTGATAATTCAAGTGTTAACAAACGTTTTTGTGACTGGTGACGACATGTTATTACTTGCAGTAGGTTACCTAGATACGTCGTCAAGTGTGAGCAATCGTTTTTGTGACTGGTGATGAAATATTATTGCTTGCAGTAGGTTACCTTGACAATTGAAGTGTTAACCACAGAGTACGTTATATAAATAGAGTTCTCACTCGTTCTTTCCAATCAGCGCCTCTATAATATGAGTTTCGAACTAACATTGTTGATTATAAATGTACATTTATAGCTATGTATGTATGCATACAGCGGTACTGCGTAAAATCGTATATAAGTTTTTGATCATTTTTATTTGTAATGAATATATTCACTGTAAGGCATATCTAAATCCAAGTATGTATATGCAGGAGTCAATGTTTATAAGTAGAACCGGGCATAGATAAAATTGTTTATGGGAGGCAAGAAAATTTAACACACATTTAGCACACTCTCGTAACAAATACGTAAACAAAGAGAATGAAAACAAATAGTTGAAAGTTGTCAGTTTGAAATGTCAAAATTAATTGTCATCCACCATCTTTTGTTATCATACTTGCCAAAAGAATTATATAACAGTGCCATCTAGACAGTGGATTGATAACCAAAAATAGACGAGTCTTTTCCATACAAATCCGATTCTGAGAAGTGAAAATAGTGTGGTGGTAACAAGCGTTGTTGTGCGACAGGTGATGACGTGTTACGCCACATCTGCACCGGAGAGCCCGAACACGTCATCGGCTGCGCCCGCGCAACACGACGTCTTTGACTACGTGCCACGGGATGGGTAAAGTATTTTTATATTAAGTTTTTATAACTAGTTGATACCCGTGACTTTGTCTGTGTCGTTTATAACAATATATTATGTACTGTATGTACTTACAGAGAGAAATACATAATCACCACATAGCTTGCTCCACTTCTCCATTGTAGGAAAACGCATATCGCTGAATAACTAGTCTTTATAAAAAATGTTCAACTTTATAACTTTAATTACTTTACCTATGAAATTGCCGTTTTGTATGGAAAAAATTTAACGAATTTTTTTCATATATTTTTTAATTGTATTAATCGAAGTAATCACCCATGCAATCAATGCATCTTTGCCAACGCAGTGACAGTTTATTGAAGCCCTTAAAGAAATCAGCTGGACGGGAGGCAACAAATTCTTCAAAGGCATTTTGTACTGCCTCTCGGGTATTGAATTTTTTTCCCGCAAAAGGAGTTATCCAAATTCTGGAAAAAGTAGTAGTCTGTACGCGCAAGGTCTGGTGAGTAGGGTGGATGACGTACAACTTTCAACCCCAGTTCATGCAATTTGGAGACCGTCTGCTGTGCAGTATGAGGTCGTGCAGGAGCAGTGGAGACGAGCGATTGACCAATGCTGGTTGGAGTTGTGCCAGCTTCTCCATCATTGTGTTCAGTTCTTCACAGTACACATCTGCAGTAATGCTCACCCCGTTTGGTAAGAAGCTGTGATGAATCACACCGGCGCTAGACCACCAAACAGTGACCATCACTTTTCTAGGGGTAAGTTTTCGTTTAGGGCATTGTTTAGGTGCTGAACCAGGATCCAACCAACTTGCTGAGCGCTTGGGATTATCAGGCAGAATCCATTTTTCATCGCAGGTAACAATGCGGTTCAAAATTCCTTCATTTTTGTGTCTGTTGAGCAGTGCAAGGCACGTCTCGATGCGTACTTCGAACAAATGACTACTTTTGGAAAAAGAATTCTATGTTTTTTAAAATAAAATTAATTTGAAATTAGAATTCTTAGCCAAACAAAAAATATTTTGAAATGGCCAGTACTGCAGAACGGCAATTTCATAGGTAAAGATCTATTATTAAATGAAGCTATCGTAATAATCTGTCTTTAAATAAGAACCTAGATCGCACCTAAATAAAGAGTTATTCAATTGTATAGGAAAATGCATTTAAAGTTTGTTAATTTTTACGTGTTTGATTTTTTATCTTAATAATAAATGAAACGCTTTAAGCCAATTATGAAAGTAGGGATAAGTGGTGTAATTATATTGCTATATAGTCGTGGTACAGAATAACAGAAATAAGCCCTCATAAGCATTAAAAAATGAAGTAAGTTATAGTGGAATTTCGACCATTAGTATTAAAAATGCATCAATGTAAGTAAGTGTAGTTACGTACTGCGAATGTACGTTTATTAATTAATGAATTGATTGCGACGTGTAATACAAATTTTAATAATTTATTTTCCCAACAGTAATTCGGCCCAAACGGAATCCACGCTCGACGCGAACAGTGATGCGACAAGCCAGTGGGTCGACGACAGCTTCCCCGGCCCCCACCACTCCCCTGACCGGCCCTTCCCCTCCACCTCCAACTACCACCACCACCTCCCCTCCACTTCCAAAACTTACGACGACGACGTGTCCCGTTCCAGCGACTCCTTGAACGCTCTACCCTCCTCCCAATACGGACGTTTCGAGAACGAACCTACCAGGTCGACGATAACAGACCTCATGACCCGTATGTCCTCCGCGACTATATCCACCTCGAACCTGGTCAATAACCTCACGTCACGGATAGTGAAGTCAGAGATACGTACCAGCATAGTTAGTATCTCCTCCTCGAGGGTGGAGAAGAAGAGAGAAGCGGCAAGTAACATGTCCCTGTCGACTCTGTCGGTGAACTCAGCCGGGACTTCGGTGTCGGATAAGAGTTCCAGTCAGGATGTCAACTCTGAGATCGTGACAGAGAGACGAGTGAGTCCACCGCCTGTGAAGAACTCCTCGACTGGTGCCATACCGAAGAGTATCAGCTTCGATTCTACCGCTGAGAAGTCACAAAGGTGAGTTTAATGAAACAATTCAAACAAATATTTATTAAAAAGCTTGGAAGAGATTAAAGGCTCCGTTTTATATTAAGCACATAACTTAAATGTTCAAACTATATTCAAAGTTTAGATAAATAAGAAATGATTCTATTTGTACACTAATATAGGGTTAGAATAAGATCACTATTACAGATGTCCTCGATCTTGCCCTATTGTAGATTTCTTCACCCCTAATGTTTGCTTTGATGTCCAAAATAGAACTAACACCAATGGGATTCTATGGTCCACTTATATATTTGTTAAAGACGAGGGGGTTGAAATTTCGAGAATGGCTTATAATATATATTTAGGGCAAACCGAAAATATTAAAGGTAGGGTGATAATTTAGAGATAGATCGATTTTAAAATTTGTTTTTAATGATATCGGGTATCAATAAATTTTCCCAATGTATACGTGTTCAGTGATCACACGGGTCGCGGTTGCGTTTCATCTTTTAATTAATCGAATGGAAACGATAAACATTTGCATTAATGAAAATAATGAATGAAATACCTTTCAATTTATCTGCCTACCCCGATAAAAATGTGATGATGATAGACTCAAATACTGTAACCATTAATAATAAAAGATAATTAAAAAAAAATGTATTGTCTATTATTCCAAAGTCAAAATTATGTCTATTATTTATCAGAAGACGCATCGTGGGTGAAGACAGTCTCGTCTGTAATCTCGATGAGCTGAAGAACAATGTGAAGCGGTCCGGAGGCAACTTGTTCAACAAGATCAAAATGTTCAGACAGAAAGGTCGACTGCACCAGCCTCATAATGGTGAGTTAGTCTAGCATATGTATTTTGGAATCTCGGTGTTTTATATCCCATTACTGGGCATGAATTTAGTTAAAAAAAAAATATATTGTAAAGATTCGGGTGGAATTTAATACTGTTCCGTTACTTTATTTAAGCGGAACCTTTTTTTTTTTCTAAAATAAATGTAGCCGATATCACTTATACCATCTGTCACTGAAATTCCCGTCAACAACGGTCCAACTCTTTTGTATATTAACCAGAAACATACAGACTATTCTTATATGCATATTACCTGTATAAAATAATTTCGAAGTTTTAAATCTACGACGCGTCGCGTGACGACTCGCGATTGTTTTTATTTGTATAATTAAAAAGAGGCCATTTAAAAAAAAAATTATAATCATAAGGCTGAATTTCACTAACTGACTAAGAGGTTCCCAAGGTGTGCGCCGTATAAAGTAAAGAGGGGCGCCGTGACGCCTCTTTATTTTTCTCCGATAACTTAATCATTGGTGGACACAACATAAACTATTAAATTCGCAGTACACATTGATCCACGTTATGAATGTTTTAATATTTGTTTCTATCTAAATAGTATCATTGTCCGTATTTCTATTGGCTGTGTCTATTTCGACTAGCTTGCTAGGTTAGGGCGCCGCGGTTACAAAATACCAAACTTGAAAGACGTACCACGCGAACTGAAAAAGTTTGGGAACCTCTAAACTGAAGCAATAAATTATGTGTTATATGGTCTTATAGGTTCATATAAATATAACCTAGTTTAAAAATTTTATTCCAGATGTTAAAAACCTGGAGGAGGAAGCCAGAAGCGAGGAGGGATGCGGGGTGGAAGGAAATGGAGAGAGCTCGGAGGATATTCTCGCAAAGTACCGACGCAAGAGTTCCACCGAGTCGACGTCCAGCAAACGTCGCGGACAGAGGCGACTCTCCGACGTGCCTGATGCAGAACTCGAAAGGTTACTACCCTTTTACAACTCTTTAATAAATTACAGTAAAAAATATAAAGGATAATAGCTCGTATTATTATCGAAGATTATTAACAGAGGGTCGCGCCCTCGAAAGTTTCGTTAGCGGTCAATGAACCTAGGTATATTAGTTTTGTATCCATACTTTTGAAAGTCTTAAAACAAACTCCAACTAAGGTTATCTTTGTTGTTTATTACTATTTGTTTTGATATTATTATTTTATACTTGAAATGTGTCCATGAAACATCATGTCTTTGAATATTGCTACTGCTTAACCAAACACCCAGTATATAGGTAAAAAGATTATAATTATTGTGCCGTATCTATATGCTCATATATGCATTTATATTTTAGTGTGGGTGTTAGCTAATATATTTTATATGTTACTAGATGTGAGGGCATTGTGGACTTGAGCGACCCAGAGGTGTTCGACAGCATGAAGCGGAAACTGCGTATGGTACTGTCAAACCCGGATCTCCACTGTGTTGAATACGTACCGAATGTGAGTTCACTAGTATGCGATATATACTTTAGATATAGTGTCAAATATATTTGTTCTAATGTCAAACGGTAGCAAACATGCAGACGGACCATCTGATGTTAAATGGTTACCGTCGTTTATGGACAACTTTAATATCACTGTTAAGTTGCCGACCTTGAAGAACGTATTTCAATCCCTTTTTTAAGAGTCCCATGTCATAACCCTGGCGGAATACTGTACCAGGCAACTGTTTCCACTACGGCAAAGTGTGAATAATAAAGCTTCTAGAGAGTCTTACAGTTGTTGCTATTTTACTGGGCTTTAGGGTATATGGATGAGCAACCACTTATATCTACACATATCTTTTTTTGGGATATGGCCCTGTGTTGGAAACCAACAAAAATTACTGAATTTAATAATGTATTGGCAACACCGCGTCCGATGTGGTTGGAGGGTCGTGGCGTTCCATACATTCTGTTCGCTTCCGATCTTTGTATTGTGCACACGTATTTTCATTACATCAAACACGAGTTTGAGTCAGTTTTACATTTAATTTTATTCATCACTCTTGTGATCACTATGTAGCGGGTATTTTACAGGCTGATGAAACAGTAAAAAAATCACGGGTTAATTACTGTACTACAAATACATCCTATGTGTGTTTCTGCTATTATACTGAACATATGAACGTAATATACTTTTAGCGTGTCTTGTGGTATCACATTGGGACGTTTAGGATAAAAGTAACAATGGAGTGATATCTTCAGCGTTGTACGAGCGCTTCGTTGGTGGAGTGGATGCGCGGTGCGGCGGCGGGGGCGCGCAGCGAGGCGGGCGCGGCGCTGGCGACGGAGATGGCGCGCGCGCTCTCCCCCGCGGGCCCGCTCACCCCCCGGCTGGCGGCGGCGCTGCGTGCGGACCTGGCGGCGCGACGCCCCTACGCCGCCTACCTCGCCTCCTGCCGCGCCGCGCTCTCGCACGCACACCACGCGCTGCACCAGTACGTACACACACACACACACACACCTACCTCTACCCCACCACAGAGTACGTTATATAAATAGAGGTCGCACTCGTTCTTTCCAATGGCCCCTTAGAGGGAGCAAGAAGAATGCTAGAAGAGCACTACACGCAACTGATGTACAACCGGAGGTCATGCCCGCCCACCGGGGCCGCCCAGACCGGCCAGAGACACCTGATATAGCACCAGGAAGAGAGGAAATCAGGACGCCGTGGACGCGCGCCCAAGACCAACCACTGGGGTACCACCCGGGAGGGTGGTAGTCCCCCACGAGAATAGACGCCCCCGCTAAAACGGGGGGAGAGTGATACTACCGCCGGAGGGGTTCTCCCTGATGCGGTCACCCCGCACGCCCAGGACACCCGAGGTGTGCGTGATGAAGCTCGAGTTTAGTTCTTTCCAATCAGCGCCTCTATAATACTACTTTCGAAGTAATATCTGTTGGTTGTAAATGTACATATATAACTATGTATGTATGCATGCAGCGGTACTGCGTAAATCGTATACAAGTTTACGGTCATTTTTATTTGCAATGAATATATTCATCGTAAGGCAAATCTAAATCCAAGTATGTATATGCAGGAGTCAATGTTTATAAGTAGATCCGGAGATAGATCAAATTGGTTGTAGGAGGCAAGAAAATTTAAGGGAGCCCACTCTCGTAACAGATACATAAACAAAGAGAATGAAAATAAATATTTGAAAGTTGTCAGTTTGAAATGTCAAATTTAATTGTCTACCACCATATTTTGTACAAACTTTCCAAAAAAATTATACAACAGTGCCATCTAGTAAGTTAATTGATAACCAAAACTAGACGAGCCTTTTCCATACAAATCCTATTCTAAGGAGTGAAAATAGCCTGTACCCCACCACCTCAAGTGTAACTTACTATAATGCTACTCCCATGTCTACGAAACGAAGCTTCGATTACTTGTCGCGCTACAAATTAACGTCAAAAATCAATCCAATAAAGGCGCATATTATATGTTGCCACACCTGTGTCTTTCTAATAACTCGACATCAGCGTCAGCTAAACTCCTTTAATGTGTGTAAAAACCACCAGTCCAGTTATCGTTCTGCGTCTATCGTCACGCAACCCGATAATTCGTAGCGCATAACGATAATGTCTTCACACATCTGCATTTAGTGTGACCATAGACAAAGCTACACACAGATATGGGAGTAACGTGAGTACGCTGTTCACTAGCATGCAATGCTACCAGGGGAGTCGCGACCAGGGCTAAATTTACTACCTGTCCGCATTGAGCGGAGCAATGATTAGGGGAGCGTAGGCACACCAACATACATTGTTTCTGGGACCGGAGGGTGCGACTCGTTAGCTTACATTAAAATAAATGATGAATCTGTAAAAACGTTTTCGCTGTCGCGTCATGTAATCGAAATTATAGTTTACAACAGATACCACTAACGGGCTAGCATTACAGCTTTATCGATTAGTTGAGAGAGATTTGATGTACACTCGAATCGAAGGAAGGGACGAGATCGTGCTAGTCCCCGGTTTATATACCCGTCGTGGCAGCGTGGCTATAATAGGTTGTATGTGGTTGTGCAGGCAGATAAAGAGCGTGCGGTGCGAGTGGGCGTGGTGTAGCCGTGCAGCCGCTGCAGCGCGAGTCCTGCAGCAGCTGGAGCGCGGCGCAGCGCTGCGTCGATTGGCAGCGCTACATCGAGCGCACCAACATCACCACGCACATGGTAACTACTTCACGATCCACCTTACCAAGTTTTATTTCTAATTTTAAAAGTTATGTTCATTGTTCCTTTTTTGTTTGTTGTAATTCCCAAAGTGACCGCTCTCACGGGTCGACGACGACCAGCAAAATGGTCAAAAATTTAAGGTCCATGAATGCATGAATGAACGTATGCAAATACGTATTTTATATGTACATAAATAATTAAATCACCCATAGCATACTCACCAAACCACCCATTTCGGAACATAATTTAAAGTTGAAAAATTTGCAATATAAAAAAGCGAGCCGTTCACTCGCAATAAAAATGAAATTTTCAAAAACTGGATACTGTTCATATAACCTACGTATACATATATAAAACACCACGCTTGTTATGACGTCTTTTCCCAAGGCTTAACACGCAGGCACACACACAGAAACACGTACCAACCTACAATGCAGTACACACAATGAAGAGACCGCAAATGTGTTAAATACTGTATAGTGTATTCTATCGCATTCTCTCGCACGTTAAACTCTATAGGTGTATATGTTCGTCTCCTGCAATGTCAATTTTTGTTTTATAGTGTTTCAAATTACTGCAAGGCTATAAAAGTTTTTCGCTTCAAAAATCAATAATATCAGGTATGCAGTGGTATATGTATACACGAAAGAAAAACATGGCATGTGCCATTCTTATTTTGATATAAAATGCACTATTTATAAAATGATAAAGTGCTAATTACTACTGAAATTAAAGAAAATTAAAAAAAAAGGTTGAAAAAATTTAGTTCAGTGTAAAGGTGCGCGTGGGCCGCGCGCGGTTCTGGACATTGCTTCTTTTATTTATTATATTTGCGCGGAACCCTATTTTTGTTTTCTAGAAAATGCAAAAACATTTTAAATATTTGTTGTTATTATAAGTGCCGCACATAATAAACATGCTGTTATTTCGACATTACAGACAGATACTACCATTTTATTTATTTGTATATATCAATTACATAATCTTTGATTTTGTCGTTATCCAGGTGGTGAACTGATGGATGAGAGAGCTACGAGACTGACTGCCAGCATAAAGGCAATAATAGCTGAAGTGAAAGCGGATCCATCCTGGGAAGGTATTAATACACTTTCATTTATGTAGATTATATATAATTAAGTTTTCCATTACAAAATTATAATCTATATGTATGTTGCGACGAAGATAAAATGGCGTGTATGCGAAGGTATGACGTCGTGGTTATGATCCTATCGATCAATCGACCAAGAAAAGTCGGATAAAACGCAACATTGAATATATTTACGACGAATTATACGTAGATGTGACTAGCCCAATTGTCTATGCGAGGATGCCCAGTACCTCGTCGTTGGTTGCCTTAGATATTCAGCCAAAGCAGTTAATAAAAATCAAGATGCATGGACAGCCTATACCAACCAATGGTGTTTCAGAACGGGGTAAATAATAACCAGTCATTAGTAACTCCCCCGATATAGTCAATAGTATGGACGCATGTTAATATCAACTCCTTGTCCTTTGTATATTATTTCCTCTGTACAAACAATGCTGTTCCAGAACGGGGTAAATAGTAGCGAGTCATTGGTAACTCCCGATATATAGTCAATAGTACGGACGCACGTCAATAATAGCTTCTAGTTCTGTTTACATTGTTCCGCTATACATGAAATATATTGTTAGAATAGTAAACAACGCAGAGGAAGCTGCGGGTATCAGTTAATAGGTTATAATTTTGTTCTTAAACCGTTTTTATTTTTGTACGCAGGTGCATCCGCGAATATTCTCGAGACAGTGGAGGTGACGGTGGAGCGCGCGGCGTTTGCGCGACTCTATCTCCATGTTCTCTTCCCGAATGGAGATGGAGACATAGCAAGAGATCAGTAAGTCATTTCCGTGTCTTTTTATATTTATACTATCTGATTCGACAACGCGTTGCTGTGGCTCAGTTATTGAAAAAGAAATTTACAATTAAAACGTGGCGACATCTATGAGATATCCGTATGTTTTTGTCTGCAAATTATTTTAAGGCGCCATCTGTTCGAGACTGATTAAACTTACAATTAATTATAATAATCAACATTGAAAAAATGATTTTCAATGTTGATTTTATTGAAATTTATAGTAAAATAATATTGGACAAAATTGTATATAAATGCCAACTTTCATGAAGATCGGTTGAGTAGTTTCGGAGTTCATCTTGGAGAAATATCATGATACTAAATTTTTATATATTAAGATATCGGATAACCTTTTCTCATATTTTAGTCGAGTGTAAGCTCTACGCGGTTGAGTTAGAAATAAGGAATGAAATAAGTATTGTATGGTATAGGGTGGTGAGCGACCACATCAGGCGGCTGTCGGCCTGCACAAGCGCGGCGCGGGCGGGCGTCGCCCCCCGACACCTGTGGGCGGCGCCCTTCCCTCGCGCCCAGATGCAGCTGCGGTACCTGCCCGTCTGCCGCACGCCCGCAGATAAGGTACCACAATATTTACTATCTTATAAGGTGGTAGAGCCACACTGAGGCTATTATTGGTTTCAACATGAATGGGTCGGCTTGCCCGAGGTACTACCACCCGACACACAGAAACACCCACGTGAAATAATAGTGCTTGCATTGTTGCGTTTCCTTCGGTCAGTGAGAGCGCCGGAGGGCCACCACTACTCCCCCCCCCCCCCCTCTCTCCCTCGCCGCAAACACTGGCTGGCAACGCACTTGCGAATTCCCTAGTGTTGTTGGTGTCTATGAACAGCGGTGATCACTTAACATCAGGTGACCTGCCTGTTCGTTTGCCTCCTATGATATAAAAAAAATACAATTTACTATCGACTCTCCACATTCTATTTATTATCTACGCTATCACTCCACACTCAATTTATTACGATAACTATCACACAATTTTACTTTAGACACTATCACCTTACACTATTTATCACTTTCACGCCATACCTATCACCTTACACTATTTATCACTTTCACGCCATACTCTATTTATTATCGACATTATCACGCCACAGTCTATTTATTATTAACACTATTATACCACTATATACAAATGTCACATTTCAGAATCCGCCTCAAACATGTTCTGATAAATCTTAAATACCTGAATACATGGAACAAAAGACTATTAAAAACATTTATTTCACCATAACGAACAATATATCGATAGTTTTTCAATTCGCCACATCCCTAAATCTATATAAACAAACAACTTTACTTTATTCATAAGATTTATAAACTTCTACTTTTATTTCAAAATAGTTTCTACCCGCGACTTCGCCCGCGTGGAGTAGTTACTTAGGGCTAAAGCAAAAAAAAAACGATATTGAAACATACTGCTCCGCTCCTATTGGTCTTAGCGTGATTATAGCCATCCTCGATAAATGAGCTATCTACCACTGAAAGAAATTTTCAAACCAGACCAGTAAGTAGTTCCTTTGATGAGCGCGTTCAAACAAACGAACAAGTCCTCCAACTTTGTAATTTTAGTATAGATTTAAACCAAAGGGACTTGAAGTGACGATATCATACAGTGGTAGAGCCGATACCAACTTAGATAACATTGTAACTTGTGAGATGTTCTTAAATTCTCTAATATTGTAGTTATCGTGCATAATGCGGTGCGTGACTTCTATAATGGCCGTCTTGGGACTCACTGAAGGAGCCGCGCCATCAGCTGACGACCTCACGCCGGTACTCGTCTACGTCATCATAAAGGTAACTGGTTTATATTTATTGAAAAAGTGGAAGGGTTTTATCTTTTTTCCCTTATCAGACTGAAATAGTTTAGAATATTATCCGATACGCAATATATATAAGAGTTGTTGAGGTATATGCTTGGTACACATACATGTTTCAACAACTCATATATGTATGAATAGTTAGCTTAGGTTAGCTCACATAGGTCGCGAATTGCATGTATCAGGCAAAAGCCAAAGCCGAGGTGTGCCGCGCACCCTTGAGCTAGTTGTCAAAATAAAAGCGGCTCAGTGCCTTAAGCGCTCGCCTTAGTAGTCCGGTGAAGCTGTTAAGATCTTGCTATGTCATAGTCAGTTCAAAAAAAAATGATTAGTATTTCTTTTTGTCACTTTGTTAGTTTTCATAATATTTTAAAATACTGCTTTAGAGTATCGGTTAATTTTAAAATTCTATTTCCCTTTCTGTTTCGTTTTCTTTTTATCTTTAAATATGTAAAATAGATTAATGTGTAGTTTTATTAAAGTTTAATTTATCGCTGGAGCATGCCGTGGTTGTCTCCAAATCAAATCAAAAACTCTTCATTCAATTTAGGCCCTATGAAGGCACTTATGAACGTCAAAACTACTACCGGTTCGGAAAACAACCCAGTCATCGAGAAGAACCGGCAAGAAACTCGATCTGGTTTATCTTTTTAACAAATAGCGGGCCCGGCAGACTTTGTCCCGCCCTGATTATAAAACAATCCTTGACAAATTATATACCTAAACCATCCTCATGAATCAATTTATTTACTAGTGAAAACCGCATGAAAATCCGTTCAGTAGAGTTTGAGTTTATCGGGAACAGACAGACGCGGTAGGGGGGACTTTATTTTATACTATGTAATGATTTAGAATATATCAGGTAAATGTCACAAACGTTTTTAATGGATGCACAGAGATGAGTCAATTCCAGACATCACCATCGTTCACATATTGATCCACTCTTAATAGCCTTTTGACACCAAAACTCGCTTGACACGGCGCTTAAATTCGCAATCCGGCAAGTCGGTAATATCGTTTGGGACTTTGTTGTAAAATCTAACACTATTGAGTAACGAAATATGACTGCAATTATTAACGGACACAGAAGTCGTACTTTTAATATATTTACTTATGTACAGTAATGTTGACGACCCCAAAATAAATAAACAAACTTAAAACCATCCCTTTATTCGATTAAAACTGATAACAATAATCGTGGATGCACTAATTACACTCGACAAGTAACCTCCCTTACCCTATACAGTATATTATTAATTGATGTACATTATTACTTATACTACAGTAATCTGTACTCAAATCCCCAAATTACACCAGTTCTTCAAGACTTGAGTGATATGCTATCGATTTTTGAAGTGAAAACTTCTTTGAGCACCTTTAACAGTGAACGAAAGTGAACCGTCACGCTCGAGTCACTGACGCTGGACATAATTAATTTGGCTCCAGTCGTCATCAACTATGTTTACTTTTTAAAATCGAAATCACAAAAATCACAGTTTCGTTCTAATATTTACCATTTTAACAGACTTCAGAAAGAAAGACGTTCGCAGTTTAGATGTTTATTTTTGTTTTGTAATATTTGTTACCTCAGAACTTCATTATTTACAACTTCTTTTTGTTTTTTTTTTTAATTGTGAACGCAAGAATTTAATTTTAAAAATTCATTTTAACTTCCTTAGCATTGGACTTTGGATTTCAACTACATGATGAAAGTCTTCAAAATCAAATAGGAAATGTATCTATTTTGTTTGATTTAGAATATTACTAGGTTGATGACAATTTTAGACTAGCACGTACATGATTATGGTCAAACTGTCTTTCGGTAAATGAGACTACAGACGTAGAGTGTAGCTAGTTAATCCATATTACTGACGGGCAGTTACAATGTTCATACCACCCAGTTGTGGAGGGGTTTGCATTTACATATGTATCACAAAGATATTCTGGTGAATTTTTTAGAGTAAATAATTCTACGAAATCTTTAAAAAATATTAAACATTGCGGGGTGGTAGGGTTTTACAGCCCGACTGGGTCGCAACCACTATGTATATGGCGAAAAAGCCCGTCATAGTGATTCGCTTTTGCGGGTCGCGTTTCGGGATCAGCCTGTGCATATCCAGCTTTTTGCAGGCCGGCATGACAGTGACGACCGGTGATGGACAGTATGTCACTCGGTGGTCGCCATTGTTTTTGGATTGTACTATGCTTACCATCAGGCACAGTGCAGTCACTTTGCCGTGCTACTATAAAAAAAAAAAAATTAAAAAAAATTGTTGTTATTAGTTATTATGATAAATTATAATATCATATATGATTTGTATACAATGAGTATAGTATTTCATACATGCTGTGTGTGTGTTTTTTTTTCTATGTTTTTTTTTTTACTATGGTGACAAACAAGCATGCGGGTCGCCTGATGTTAAGCAGTCACCGCAGCCTATGGACGCTTGCAACATCAGAGAAGGCGGAAGCAAGCGAAATTCTCCACATCGAAGATTTCAACTAACTACCCTACATTGATCGGGAAACTTATTTCGGATGGCTTATCAACCATACGGACCAACGGCCGTAGCTGGTATTGACCAACAGCTCACTTGTACACAGGAACCCGATGGATGTAGCCTATGCACTGAGTCAAGTATACGACGGTATATACTCACCGCAACCGATAGTGAGATCTCTGAGCATTAAAAGCTATCAGGGCGAACAAATATCTTCACACACCCCCGACACTCTCTTCCTGGTACACACATAAGAAGAGAAAATAGCCCTGATAAACAAGGTCTACGGAGTAGGGGAAGGATCGCGCATTCTGACAGTCCACGAATCCCAGGGATTGACCTTCAAATCGGTGGTGTTTCACATGCTATAGTGGCAATATCCAGACACACCCACACCTGTGTCTACTATACCGACGTGACTGATGACGCAGTAGGTTCATCCATCGGGTCATGGACGCTCCGGCGCGGCTCATTGTGGACTATAACCTAAAGATGGCGATAGGGGACCGGAATGCAACCGCCATAAAGGCAATAACGTCTATAAAAAAATATCCGTGATAAGATAGTTAAATGAAATCATAAAAATAAAGTAATAAATATATATAAAAAAAACCACCCATAGATGCTTACGATAGATACGATTTTTAACTTACACATTAAATAAAACGATAGCAAAAAATGGTGCGGACCGAGAGTCTGCAGATAAGAAGAAAAAAAAACATCAGAGATGTCACATGCGCGTTGACGACCCTTCAATATCCTATATACTTTCCCCTTGAAGAATAACATATTGTAGGTGTAGGTGTGTATTTTAATATGGCTTATTTACATATTAACATTGATAAAAATGTGTATGAAGTTTGTATTTATTTATAAGTTTTCATTTGTATCGTGCTGTGTGTGTGCAGGTGAACCCCCCGTCGCTGCTATCGAGCATCGAGCTGGTGAACGCTCTCGGCGGTCCGTCGCTGCAGGGCGAGGCGCTGTACTGGTGGACGCAGTTCTGCGCAGCCGTCGCATACATCAAGACCATGGACTATCCCCCGGACTCCTCCTAGCCCTACACCACGCGCACGGTAATTATATTCTCTATTACTAAATTAATAAATATCAAAATAAGGCAAATTTAATTTTAACCATTCATAAAATTTAAAGTTTTTAAGTAAAACTTCCTTTTGCACTCTTGACTTGGGTAGTGAGATGGTGAATGCGTCACAAGAGCGTTACGAAAAAGTTTGAACGAGCAAGCCGAACGAAAATTGAGAGGGACATATAAGTTATTGAAGAGAGAATTCAATCAATTATTTGGGGTGTAAGGGGTGTCGGTATAATGCCTGTACAGTTGTAAGCACAGTACAATCCAAAAATTATAGAACAACGACCACCGAATGACACTATCCATCGCCGTTCGCCGCTGTCATGCCGGCCTGCGAAAAGCTGGATATGCACAGGCTGAGCCCGAAACGCGACCCGCGGAAGCGAATCACTATGGCGGGCTTTTTCGCCATTTACATGGTGGTTGCAACCCAGTCAGACTGTAAAACCCTGCCTTCGCCATTGCCTCGTTCGTTATTCAGTCGGGTGCACCAAGTGCAGGTGAGATTGGCTTGGGTGTCTCAAGTCTTATGATGTCATTCGACACCCCTTACACCTCAAGTAATCTAATACAAAAAAGGAATTTTTGCCATCTTGGAATGCCACATAGTGGATTTTATATATTATTTATAATCTTGGGTTATATGACTTTATATTTTTTAATATAGGTGGTGTTTATGTAATATAGTTTGGTTATATGGAGCAGGGATTCTGACTTACCACGAAAACTGCCTAGAAAGTTCTAACAAGACGGCCACCATCTTGTCAGTTCATTGAATGATGGCAAAAACCTTGTAATATCATTATCTACTCTACAATGAGAGTAATAATCTACTAGGATAGGTTGCCAAAAATAAAATAATAACGTCATTAATTGATTATATGTCGACAGTCTATAGTGGACATATTCTTTATACTTTAATGTTACTCCAAATACGTACTATATACATCTATACTAATATTATAAAGACGTAAAGTTTGTGAGTTTGTGACGTTGTAGGGGGTAATCTCAGGAACTACTGGTCCTCGGGAGGCAGTCGAGGAGGTGCTTGACGGGCCGCCCCCTCCGATAACGGAGGAGGAGATGGAGAGGGCAGTCGAGCGTCTCCTCAACCGGCGTAGAGCGCCCGGCCCTGATGGGGTCCCGGGTCGGGTGCTCGGCCTCGCCTTGGGCCAATTAGGGGGGTGGCTTCGGGAGTTGTTCGACCGGTGTCTTTCGGTCGAGTAGTTCCCGAAGCCCTGGAAGCTTGGGCGGCTCTGCCTTATGGAAAAGGCAGGCCGCCCTCCGGACTGCGCGTCTGCGTATCGGCCCCTCGTCCTGCTGGACGACGCCGGGAAGGTGCTGGAGAGGATTATCTCCTCCCGGGTCGTCCAGCACCTAGAGGGCGTAGGGCCTAATCTGGCGGATGCGCAGTATGGCTTCCGGGCAGGGCGTTCCACGGTGGACGCCCTGTGCCTCCTGAAGTCGCTGTCGGCAGAGGCGACCTCCCAGGGGGAGAGGGTTTTGGCGGTGTCCCTTGACATCGCCAACGCCTTCAACACCCTGCCGCATGGGGTCATACGAGAGGCGCTCCGATATTTCGGAGTGCCTCCCTACCTGCGGCGGGTGCTGGAGGCGTACCTCGAGGATAGGGAGGTCGCCTACGTAGACGGCGACGGGCGAATGGTCCAGCGGGCCACAAGGCGGGGGGTTCCACAGGGGTCGGCCCTGGGGCCGCTCCTATGGAGCATGGGCTACGACTGGGTGCTCCGCGACGTGCTCCCATATGGGGCACGCCTCATATGTTACGCGGATGACACCCTAGTCGTAGCCCGGGGGGGAGAGTGGAGGGAGGTGGAGCGCCTGGCCACGATGGCCACATCTCTCGTGGTCAGGCGCATCAGGAGGTTGGGCCTCAGGGTGGCCCTCGAGAAGACCGAGGCCCTACTCTTTCATGGGCCTCGGCGGGGGCCACCTCCTGGGGCTCACATTGTGGTGGAGGGAGCCCGGATCAGGGTGGGGACCCAGATGAAATATCTGGGCCTCACCCTGGACGGGCGCTGGCGGTTCGAGCCCCACTTTGCGGGGCTCGGACCGCGAATATCTGGGGCGGCGGCGGCACTTGGCCGGTTACTCCCCAACGTGGGGGGGCCGGGCGCCGGGTCCCGTCGACTCTACATGGGACTCGTGCGGGCGATGGCCGCCTACGGGGCACCAGTCTGGGCTGATGCCCTCGGTGCCGCCAACGTGCGTGCGCTCCGAATTGCGCAGCGCACGGTGGCACTGAGGGCAATCCGGGCGTACCGGACGGTGTCCTCAGCGGCGGCCTTCACGCTCGCCGGCTCCCTGCCCTGGGAGCTGGAGGCAGGAGTTCTCGCCGCCGGGTACGAGTTCACGGCGGCGAGGAAACGAAGGGGGGAGCCTCCGGCTCCAAGGGAGGTAGAGGCGGAGAGACGGCGTCTAAGGGAGGACGCCGTCGAAAGGTGGCAGCAGGACCTGGCGGACGAGCGATTCGGGCGGTTAACAGTGGACGCCGTCCGCCCGGTCCTGCGGGAGTGGACTGCCAGGGAGTGGGGCTCCCTGACGTTCCGACTGGTGCAGGTACTCACCGGACACGGTTGTTTCGGGATCGCACGCGGGGAGCCGACGGCCGCCTGCCACGAGTGCGGCGCTGAGGAAGATACCGCGCAGCACACGCTGTCTCAGTGTGCTGCGTGGGGGGAGCAGCGCCGCATCCTGGCGGCGGCCGTGGGAACGGACTTATCGCTGCCGAGCGTGGTTTCGGCCATGCTCGGCAGCGAACAGGCTTGGCGAGCGATGACCTCCTTCTGCGAGGAGGTCATCTCGCAGAAGGAGGAGGCGGAGAGGGCCCGCGAGGCAGACCCTCAAAGTGGCCGTCTCCGCCAAAGGAGGACAGGCAGGAGGAGAAGGCGCTTCGCCCAACTCCTCCTGCCACCGTAGCCGGACCTGAGGGGATGGGCCGGGGGGCCCATCTCCTCATTGCACGGGTCCGGCGGACGAGGGGGGGCAGCCGGTGTGTACCCGGTCTGTCCCTCTATAGGTAGGAGCCCGGCGGTCACCTTCCGCCGGGCGGACCGTGGGGGCGGCTCTACAAGGTTGATTAGCTCGAACGATCCCTTGCCGCCCCCACAAAACGGTCTGTCGGTACACCGTGGGGTTTTAGTCCGTGCGACTCGGACATAACCCACCCTCTCCCCCGGGAGGGGGGCGTATCCATAAGGGATTTCCCCACGATAAAAAAAAAAAAAAAAAGATAGGTCGCGAATGGCATGTATCAGGCAACGGCCCAAGCCGAAATGAGCTGTACACCCTTGAGCTAGTTGTCAAGTAAAATCGGCTGAGTGTCTTAAGCGCTCGCCTTAGTAGTCCGGTGAAGCTGTTAAGACCTCGCTTGGTCAAT